>JARHVA010006793.1:87500-337500 GCA_037957365.1 Torreya grandis
CCATCCACATGGAACACTCATCTATAGTATACATGTGTATGGCCATATGACTAAATTTGACAAGTTCCACTTATCAAATCCTAGATTCTACAAGTCTTGCTTGTCAATCCAACTTAGTACCAACAATTTGAGTCAATGTGAGGCTAAGTAGGATACCCTCATATCACTTAGAACTCATGTTCCTAATTCAACACTCTTCTCTCTAGTGTACATGACCTGATGATCTTGAAAAAGTACATAAGGTTCTATGAAACACAAATTTGTACCAAAAGATCATAAAAATCAATACTATATGCTAAATTATTCTATATTTACTATCATACACGCAAGATAAATCATAAAATCATCCCACGATTGTATTAATTTTGATGCTAATTAATCATAACTAGTATCATATCCTATAACTTAATCTATAATATTATATTCATAGTTAAGAGATAATAATACCATAATTAACATTACATATAAAAGCTAAGGATCATACCATCCCTTTAACTTTATAAGCGAGATAATGTCTCCTTGATTTCATGACTAACACACAACAAGTTAAAAAGTTCATCTATATTTTTTTAGACTACCAAGATGTTCTACACATTTTATACTTTACTTGCTCCTAACAAAAGGTACACATATATAACTCTTCAAAATAATATTCTCCAAGAAGAGAATAATATCAGTCTAAATAAGGATATACAATAACATAATAATGGTAATCAAATAGAATTAATATAAATTCAATGTTGGTCACTCCTTGTGGTCAAGTCAACAAATTAGATAAAATAGTAACTCTAAAAAGTCAAAGTGGATAGTATAGAACTAATGTCTTATAACAAAACTTCCTACATACCTTCATATGATAAAAAGGAAACAATGCAATTCTTGTTACCAATCACTATTCACTTACCATTTGTAAGTATAGTATTATAACCTACCTTCAGAACCAAAATAAAAATACTAACCTCAAAGATGCATTAATTTATCCAATCATACAACTTCTCTCAACGAGAAGTAGTAAACACTATCCCATGAACTTAAGGGAATAAAACAACAATTCAAATATAAGTTTCCATCTAAGAAAAATTCTAAATCAACATCTTGAACATAAGTATCTTCTTGATAGCTAAAAAGGATGTAAGAGGAGAGTGAGATAATATCAACTCACCTCTAAGATAACTAAGAGAGATGTCACTTCTTCTCAATTCCATAAAACATATAAGTATGCTAATCTACATAACAAACACCTAACACAAAAGAATATCAAACAAGACATCTACCTTCAACTTCAATAAAATTTCCATCACACTAGGTGGTGCTAAACTATAATGGTCTTAAAGGATTCCCACTCATAGGATTTCTTTAAGACACAAACTAAATCATATAAACCTAAGTGGGAAGCACTCCATGATTTTAAAACACTCACAACATAAAACACAAATGGTGAAGGTGATTTGATTACTAGGTAAGAGGTAAATCAACTTGAGGTGTTAAATCTAAAAGATTTAAATATGGTAAGGAACTCTTATTCACAACTCATGAACTAAGATTTGCACTATCCTACCCATACACCTTAAAAAACCATCACCAATGAGACACTTGATAAACCAACCCTTTAACAACTCTAAGGAGGTATAAATGCTCTTAGGGTACATACTCAATATACCATATATATAATCATAATTATCCTTTTTGATAAGTATGAGGATACAAAAATTATAATGGATACATTAGGTCCTAGCATTTGAACCTCAGCTCTGATACCACATGAAATAACTACTCAAATTGTACTCAAGAAAATGTAGTAAAGTTTTTTTTACAACTAAATACTCAATTTAGCATTCATAATCATAGAATTAAATAATATAACATATCCAACTCATAACTAAGAATAATAGTACTTCTAAATCAAATACTGCATACATTATAAATCCTATACAAATCCAAAGAAAGTAAATATCATAGGGCATAACTACATCTGGTTTGACAATACAACTATTATTCAAAATATACAAATACATAATACAATTATATTCTTTTAGGCATAAATCCTAATACAATATCTCAAGTCAAACCAACTCATGTATCATTGATAATCACAAGTGTGGTCTCCAGGTAAGTACTATAGTGGAGAGGGAGAACATCAACCAAGCACTTTTCCACACCAAACATGGACCAACAATCTCCTATACAATACCCTATTAGGGAATGGCCCTCCCTTTGTAGATAGGTAGATAGAAAAGTGTGAGAACCTAATGTTACATGATATTAACTCATGTGCTTTGTTAGATTTACTTCTACATGATGTGTATCATAAAAAAAATATGTTTAAAACATGATATCACACAACATAGAAATCAAACATATGAAATGACAATCAATATCTAACATTAATTTAGACAAAGTTTTCAAACAACATATGATCATCATGATTGGTCAACTTCACCATACACCACTTAATCATATTATCCAACATTGGTGGTGGTACTGAAGCTAGCGGAATTCATCTCACTACCTTTTAGCATCATCAATGTGAACTCTAATATATATAACATAGTATATAATTCAAACACTCATAATGATTTCATTCTCCTAAAAATAATATCATATCACATTATATACATAAGAATAAGCAAAGTATACTTTTATTTCAACCATGCATGAATGAATCATGCATTAATTTAACTCATATAAGAATAAAGCCTATAGTTAACACCTAAGTACATTTCACTTTCATATTAAACTATAGATTCAAATTTACTACTATAAGATCCAAACAAAAATCACCATGATAATCCAGAATTCTAAGGTACAACTACTAATTTTTCTATAATCAATCATACTAAGTATTCATAGAATTATGAAAGCATATGGTCATATTAAATCAATCATAACTATAACAAACAATTAATACAATGCATATAATTCTATCTTAACATTCATTTTCACTACCAAGATCGTATGCATAAACATATGATATCCTACCAAATGCTACAACACATATTATTCAAGTAACGACCAAGACATATATATTTATTTAGGTGTGGGTCAAATATAGTATATACCATCTTGGTACTTTTCATATTGTATAACTTTATGACATCTCATAATATCATAGGTCATTATGCTTGAACACGCTACTCAAACATGATCAAACAATCTTACATTGTAATTAAATAAGCAAATATGGGATTATACCACCTGGGCATACCTTGGATTAAATTTCACAATAATAATCAAATGAAAATATATCTCTAGTCACACATATCAATGCACCATTTTATGATAAATAGTCTAATTACCTTTTCATATAAATACTTTCACAATATGTATTGTGCAAAGGTTTTCACCAGTTCTTTTTATGTGTCTCAACTCTACGCATCTAGGTTCATGCATTTATTTCTATAAGCTAGATCAAATACATACAAACTTTAATAATAGCTATTAACATGAATTAGTCATCAAAATCATAAATGAACCTTATTTATTGATTATTTCACAACCAATATTTATGATAAGCTAGAAAATCTACCAAACAATTATTATGTAAGTTGTCTAAGGATTCAATTTTATCATAGCAATCATGATCCAATTATTGTAATTATACCTCTAATCACAATTTGCATTTTCAAATATAAACACTCACTATTCTCAAAAGGATCCCATGATAATCTTTCCCATATTATTTTAAATGCAACTCTATCTCATTGCACATCTCAGACTTGTAATGCAACTCAACTCAACCGCTTATGGAAATCTAAGGCAAGATTAAAGTTACACCCAATATTCTATCTTACATTAAAGATACTTTTATTTATGCATTTTCTATCACCAAAAAATACAAATTGTTCTACTTATAATAATTATTAACTCAATAATTAATATAATTATTAATTCAATGATCAATACATAATTAACGTAATGATATATATATATATATATATATATATATATATATATATATATATATATATATATATATATAATTAACTCAATCTTATATTTACTTATTTAAAACACACCAATTTGCTTTAAGGCTTAGAGACTTAACATATATTCAGAATTCATGTATTACTATATAATGCTTAGTGTCTATTTTTATTTTTAAATGCAAATCAAAATTAAGATCCTGACATATTCATATTACCATGCAGTCCTTAAAAGATGCCACTAAAAATAGACCACTGTCAATAATTATGGAATACAAAAAGTAGACATTAAGATTTAAAAACACAAGATTTCATTATTATTCTAAGCTCAGTGATTAAAATCAGCTTATATTATATCCCCAATGCTTCAATATGACTTACATTTTATATCTAGCGATGTGGTGTTTTCCACTTGGCTTGGCGTTTCAAAATAAAACTTAGCTTTTCACTAAATGACAAAGCATTTTAATGTATACAAAAATATTTATACACATATTTCCTTTCTAACTAAAAACACAATGATATCACATGCAAGTATACAACATTTTTATCTGATGGCTTAGCATATTAAAACATAACTTAACATTTTCAAACTTATATAAAAATTTTCAATTATCTAAACTTGGCATTGAAACTGGATACTCAGCTTCCTAAGTAATATTCAACAATTTCCATTGTATACATAATATTTATTTATATACTCAACTTTATTATTAGACTTGACATTTTACAATCAAAATAAATTGGGAATATAAATTAAACTTAGTGTTATTATATACAAAGCAACATTGCATAATTCCAAAATAGCCAATAAGGTCATATATGTGGGCTATCATATTGAGATGTTTATCTTTGTAATTTCAACACCTTTTACTGAAAATGATTAAAATGCAATTCTATTATATTAAAGCATTACTGGAATGTAGGTTTGTAGAAGATGAAATTCTATTTAATTACATTAGGACCCTTTATTTTATGACCTTTTTCATTTGCTCACATCCACCATCTCACTATGCCAAATTGTTTATCTTATAGTCTGACCCTATTATTTTAATGATATAGATATCATGTAGCATAAATTATACATCAAACCTGTTTCTATCCTAAATAAATAGTTATAAATCCTTAGTAGCTTTCTACCCTACATGACACTAGCATCTAGGTTAAGACACTAGCATTCATGCAAGTATTCCAAATATAATGCTAGTGTCTCTACCTTCTAAACTATAAAATTTTAAAATATTCCAAAATTTATGGGTCAACCTATTCATATTATTTAAACTTGTTATGAGATAATTTTAAAATATGGGGTATAAATACAAATCAAATCCTACTCATTATTCATCTTATAGAGATTGAAAAACCATATACTATGGTTTTAGATGATGTACTAACCCTTAGACCAGCCCTAGACCCCCTTAAGACCATTTATTAACCATTTACCTTGGAATTCATTGGTATAAATGGCTAACTTTAGCCAATTTTGACTATGACCCCAACCATCAACAGTCAACCCTTAACTACCAACGATTTTCCCTTAACTACCTCAAGGGTTAACTTCAACTAAAACTCTAGCTTGTTATTATATTAATAGTTGTTTGATCCACTATTTTGCATAATCAATGCATGTTAGGCTTAAATTTAGACAACTTGTTAGACTTATTATTTCACCACTCCCTTTCCTCTATATTAAGAGAAGAAGAGGAGGTAAAAGGGATCATTAGAACTTCTAGTGAAAGAGATTAGAGCTTCTTGTCCAAGTATCTTTCTTAATTCCAATTACCAGGAGTGAGATCAAAAGTGCAACTACAATTCATCATTCCACAGCCAATGTATTGTCACTTTGCCAAAATTTATGCAAAGTCTATAAGAATCTTTCATCTAACCTCAACATTATTCAAACTAGTAATAATAAAGATAAGTATTTATTTCTTATCAAGATTCAACAATTAGTTTTATTGTTTTATTCCTTTTATCACTTCCTCTCTTCCCCAAGATCACCCATAGTATCTTTCGATCATCTGAACACCCAACCCCTAAACCAAACACATTTGAACACTACCCTCTATCTCACAACTAGTAACCATTGCCCAAACTCACCTTCCAAAATGCTCTTACAACCTTCCCAACCAAATTTATTTTCCTAAGTCAAATCCCACAATAACCATCAATCATTTGACCCTAACAGTCAATGGTCATTAACCATCGATGGTCACCCAACCACTAAATGTTTGACCCTAACCACTAATGGTCTCTATTTACTATTTTCAAATAGTAAGCTTATTTGACCTATCAAACCCTAACCAAATTCCACTTTATAAGTTTTTATCTTATCACAGAGGAACACTCAATCTTCTAAACCACATTTAATTTATTTAACATTGATATCTAATCACTTATTGTTATAATTAGTCAAGGACACTTATTTATTCTTAATAATTTCTTGTATTTGATTTAAGTATCTTTTGTTATTTATTCAATAAATTTATCTTTTGTTTTCAAAACTTAATTATTTAAAATTGTGGATTGATAACCTCCAAGGAAGTTTGTGCTTCTTGGATCTAGCTTACTCTAGGCAATCCACCCTAATATCCAACTAATCAACCATTTATTTAGTTCTTTCTTATCTATAAGTCATTCTTCCCTAGAAAAAGTGGAGTCTCCACAATAATTTGAATCAACATGCATGAAACACATCAGGTTCTACTAACCTTGCCCTTATTTCAAGTTTTACAAATTTCTTTCTAAAGAAAATAAAGTAAAATTTTAGTGAAACATTATGGCATGCCTAGTGGGACTCTTGATATTTTTCTTGGGTTCGAATCTATAAGACATTTAGTTGCATTAGATAATAGTCATTCATTGCATTTTTTTCTAAAAATCAAACATCCCTTATCTCCTTTCTTTCTTTACAAAATGCAAGTTCTAGTTTTATTTTGTCTTTTTAGAAAAGGGTAAACATTATCTTGTTTTACTTTCACTTCTAAAAATCAAAAGTATTCATCATAGGCTTAGGATTTTCATTATCATCATCATCTCTAGGTGCATCTTAGTTTTTTTGTATTCATTTGAAAAAAACACCTAAATTTTCTTTTGGATTAAAATTGAATTTGCATCCATTATTTTCTTGTATTGATTATCTCACATATCTTAATTTAGTCAAATAAATTAATCATAGTCTCACTTCTCTCCACACACACAAGACCAAACCACACATTCAATTAAACATCAAAAGACTGACATAGGGCCTAAGTGGATTTTATCACCTAGCGGTCACCTTTTCTCGATTATCTTACTTGGATTTCACCACCAAGGGAAGAGCCAACTCAATACATTGGCTAAGTATAATCTCTAGTAACTTAGTATATTTTAGATAAGCACCTGACACCCTTATCACTACGATGTGTGAAGTGAGGGGTAGGCCCCAATATCAATCTATGTACCAAGTTCTAGTACAAATCTTAAAAACCTTTAACTACCTAAAATCATCCTTAGATATCTTCTTTTATTACCCACTCCACAAGCTCGAGTTGGTCTTCATAACTTCTTTAAAATTAAGGCATAAGCCTAAAGAGAGAACAAAGTATCCTATGATTTTAATGCACATTAGTGTATGCATTACTTTCTTTGAGATATTTTTATTTTTATTTCTTATTTTTTAGGTTGTGAGATCACTTAGATCATCCTTTTCCCCTTATTTTCATGGTTTTAACTAAGCAATAACTAAGAAACCAAGAAAATCAGGATCCACCTCCTAATAGTCCATCTTCCTCTTCTCCTTCATCCATAGAGTACATCTCATATGAAAAGAGTTCTCCCCATCCTTATGGAATTCCTAGTATCCCTCAGATGATTACCTAAGGTGATATGAACTTTTCCACCTTTCTAGATAATAACCACATATCCCTTCAACACTACATTAACACCATATCCCACCATACCCCTACTTCAATTTTTCCTATTGGCCCACCTTATGGTATGCCATCCCATCTTATGAGAAGCACTTCTATTACCACCATTTCCACCCAAACCTTAGTCATCCAAGCATTGTATTCTACCAAAAAATCCCACCAATATCACCATCCAAAACCAACCCACCTAACCAAACAACACCCAAACACCTTCCACCCCAACCAATAACCATTATAGTATAAGAGGAACCCAACCTTTGGGCAATGGTACTCCACTTACCATGGGAGTACCCTCTATTATTGTCACCACCCATCTTTTTGTTTCTAACCCACCTACTTTCACTCCATTCCATAACTTGGTGGTTCCCATACCTTCTACCCTTCCACCCATTAGTACCAAGATTACTACCCATCCTTAACCTACCTACCTGACCATACCTTCAACCCAACCCATGTCAATTCTTAAAAAAGTTACCATTCCACCAAACCTAAGCTATATTCCAAACCCATAGGGGTATATGGCTCCATCCTCTACCCAACCTCCTATATCCACCTACCCATACATGGCATCCTCCCAACCACCCATGCCCACACATCAATATTTGGAAACCTCCCAACCTTCCACTAGTTATCATTATGTCTTACCTACCCAAGACCAACATAATCTACCCTAAAACTATGGGGGTGCATAAAAACAAATGGATCTTGTTAAGATGTTAATGGATAAAATGACCACATTGGATTTATCTATTAATAGTTCCCATAACCTCTTATCATATGACCAAATCTATAATGAACCAATTCATCTATTTGTCCCCATTTGACCTTATCCTCCTCAATGGGAGCTTTTGAAATTTTCAAAATTTCAAAGCAAGGAAGACCCTAAACAACATCTTAGAGCATTTAAGCACTCTTGATATTTTATTTCCTATGATGATGTTATCCTTCTTCACACCTTTCCCATGTCTCTATCAAGTCTAACACTATATTAGCACAATGTCATTACCAAACACTCCCTCTTTTATTTTTCCTAACTAGCTCAAATCTTCTTAGATCACTTTTTCATAAACATCTCTAAGAAAGTTTCCATCATTGATCTTTAATCCATTTGATAATTTGATGATGAGTCCATTACTAAATTAATAGCCCATTAGAAGAGATGGATAAACCAACTCTCTTTCTCTTTACCCCAACCCAAGATAATTGAGACTTTTTCTTAGTTTTGTGCCAATCACAATTCCTCCACTTTATAGGTTCATACTTATAAGAACTTTGATGAAGCTTTCACCATGGAAAAAAAGTTATAGAATAGATCCATTAATGAGGGGAAGTTAAAATTGAGAAACAATAATTTCACCTTAAAATAAAATGAGGTTTTATCCTCCAAACCTAATAATCAAACCAATACTAACATCAAAAACAAGGGAACCCTAAATGTGGTTATCCTTAAAACAACTTCTCCATTAGTTGTTAGCCAACCCAAATGTTCCAATTCCTCCAATTAAAACACTAGAAACTAAAACCGTAATAACCAAAATCAATTTACTCCACTAGGGGAGTCATATGCTTTGTTCTTAGAAAAGTTATTAAAAAAATATCATACAACCATATCAATTTGATTTCTCTCATCTTGTACCTAGTTGGTATAAGGAGAATGAATTATGTGCCTTCCATCATGCCATCAAGAATAATGTTAGGAGGTGTAGAACTTTCAAAAATGTTTTCCAAGTTTTGATTGATAAGGGGTAACTTGTTTTGGATAACCCCAATGTACCCCCAAATCAATCACTTGAGATATTTAGACAACCATTCCCCAACCATGCCCCTTTCATCAAAACTAAAAATAATAGAGTGAAATCCTCTCATGACCATGAGATTCATACCATTAACATGGTTCTTATTGAACTCATTATTGAATAAACCATTTCCCAAACCACCTTTCACTTCCCTCCATTTAGTGATGTAGTGGACTCAGCTTCTATTACTTTGGAAACTGAAACAAATGAAATAACTATTTTCCTTTTTCCACTTGTCAACATAGTGGAAATACCAACCTCTTCTTTGGAAGACATACCAAAAAGGGTAGCTATTACCACCATATCCTTCTCTTCTATCATACAAAAGTCCACTCTTCCTTTAGAAATCACCCCTAAAGAAGAGGTCACTTTATCTACCTCTCCCATAGAAGACTCACTTTCCCAAACTTTGGAGCCTTTGATTGAGGAAAAGGATGAGGTAACCACTCCCCTCTATCCACACATAGTTTTGTCCTTTAAGACCAATAAAAAATGGATCAAACTCATCTATAAGCCTTTCTCTAGACCAATTCAAAACTTGGAATACATATCCCAACCCAATGTAGATCGTGTTACATTCTTGCACCATCTTAGGGTTCCTTTCCTAACCAAGCAAGATCCCTTTACCACATTATTGTCAACCTAACCTTCCACTTCCACTATTAAACCTACCATCATCTCAACCAAACCTTTATAAACCTCTGCCCCTCAAACCATAGTTGAACAAACCAAACCAACTCCACCTGAAGTAGTCCAAGCACATTCTCCCATCCTAGCTAAGCCCATCAAAAACTAGGCATACTACATACTTAGATCCTTACTCACCTTTCATTGAAGTTGGTTTTAACATCACCTATCCCACCAAAGAAACCCTAGGTCAATCCAACCAAGAAAAAGGAGCTACCTAAGATATCAAAAGCTAGAACCTTACCACTTACTTCTACCTTTCCTTCCATTTTGGGACCACATCCTTCTTCCATCATAGGACCTCATCCTTCTGTTAAGAAAACATGTCTCCCAAAGATAAACCAAAACCAACCTCCTTTCTTAGTTATGCCTCTACCTATTCTTTTCATGCCCTCTACCTCCAAACCTTCCACTACCAAACATCTTACTTCTAACCCTTCTAATTTCAAACCACCCACCATAAAACCTACTATTTCTAAAACTTCTACATCTAAACCACTAACCACCAAAAACACTCCACCACCCAAAACTCCCACTACTAAGCCTACTCCTAAAAAGACTTCCACCCCAAAAATCAAAACCAAAACTCTAACATCCTTGCCACTTTTTCTTGAGTCTTATTAAACCATCCTATAGATATTATTGCAATTTTTTCCCTTGACTTTAACTCCCATCAAAACATTTGACCCCCATAGTCCTAAACCATCCTAGTTTGATGACAATCTGATTTGTTAATACAATAGAATGTTAGGACATGATATGGAGAACTGTAAAGCTCTCCAAGTCTTAGTCCATTAGCTATGTGCTGATGATGACCTATTATCAGAAGATCCACCCATGACCCCATATCCACTCCAAGAACCATAGGCCACCACCTCGAACCTACCTACTCCTACACTCTCATCTAAGAGTGATGAGAAATTAAAGTTGTCCTCTAGCCTAACTCTTCCCCTAATCCATACCATACATATGGTCACATGATCACAAGCCCAAAAAAAGGATAAGGGGAAGGAAAAAGTGTCCATTCCATGGACATACCCTTCTTCTACCACCCAATCACTCAACTGAACCCAAACACCCACACCTTCTCCCAAACTTAAGATATCCATATTGGGTACCTCCCAATCTAACCCTTCTAAGTCAATCCAAAGAGTAGTTCTAAAGTAACTCCACCAAACATTAGTTAAGATGATTTTATATGAACTAATCAATACCTCACCCCATCACTATTAGGCAATGATACAAGCTCTATAGTCTATAGAGGTCCAACCAAAAGATCCACAACCTCTAGTAGCCTTTATCAAAGCCCTTTAGCTTTCTACCCTTGTTACTTGTAAATATTTGAAAATACCCTCCATGTATCCCTCGGATCTATATCCGCCTCTCTTCACTACCACATACATCAACCAAAACAATATTAAGAGGGTTATGATTGATGGATGGGATAACATCAACATTATCTCCTCTCATGCATATGACTAGCTGAAACTAATAGATAACATTATGTTGGAAACCACAACAATGATCTATTCCTTCAATGACACTATGGTAATAAATTTATGAACTATCATCCTACATATTCATTTAATACCTCACATGCTTCCCAAGCTCTTCTACATCATAGAATTCAAGTTCTAGTATAATGTTATATTTAAGTGTACTTAGATCCATTCCATGAATTGTGTACCATCTACCCTACATCACCACATAAAATTTGAGCACTAAGGTCAAGTAGCTACCATAAAAATTAAACTAAGTCCTTTTACATCATGCAACATGATGTACCATCTAAATGTTTTCCTCCTTCCCACCACCAAGTCTTCATCAATCAATGATGATTCCACTTCTTTTACCAACCAAGATTTGACTATCTCATCCATTCCTCCTACCCAAATCCCCACAAAGGACCCCTTTGAATCCACATTCCAACAATTCTCACTTGGGTAGTATTGCCTTTTAGACTTATATGCCTTCCCTACTCCTTAAGAGTACTGGAACCTTGACTGGAACCCTAGTTATGACCCCAATACTAGAACCACTATCTCTTTTGGGCCTCCCAATCTTCAAATAAATATTATATATGGGGGACTTGATCAACCACATGAAACATCCTCAAACTCCTCTTCTCCTTGACCATTCACCTCTAATTTATCTTACCTAGATAAATTGGAGTTCACCAAGACATACCTACATAGGTGTGCTTGGAAGGGATTCAATCTAGGATGTTATGAGCATGGACCACATGAGTTGCCTTTATGTATGATTCAAAAGCCTCATGAAATATTTGGTCTCTATTTTTATCTACCTAAAGAGCCAAAAAACTCACATCCTATTATCATCATTGATAAGGGAGTTCCATCCTCACCATCTACTACACCATTAACATCTAAAGATTTTGACATCATCCCCCCTAGCTTTTTTTAACAACACAATCAACCTCAAAGTTTTAACTTATCAAAAGGATGGGGAGAACATAACCATTCCTCTGACTCATCTTGAGATGGTAGAAGATGACTCTCCTACTATTAATATTGTTCGATGTTAGGATGATGATTCCATTCTTACCTATCTTAGTGTAGAAGATTATTCTATCCATCAATCCCTTCACCTGAGACTTCAACCTTGTTGAATGAATCCACCATGGATATCAATTTGGGTACTTTAAATAACCCATAAATTGTCAAAATTTACCAATCACTAAATTCCATAGAACTTCAAGATTTCCCCTCCTTCATGCAAGATTGTAGCATAGCATTTGCTTAGTCTTATAGTGACAGGTCAGGAATCAACCCTTTTATCACCACCTATAATATAGTCACCAACCATGATGCTAATCCAATTAGTTAAAAAATTTAATAAATGCACCCTCACATACCTTTTCTCATCAAAGAATAACTTCAATGCCTCTTATCCATAAATTTCATTCAACCCATTGACTATCCCCAATGGGTCTCAAACATCATCCCTATCACCAAATCCATAGGAGGACTTCACATTTGTGTATAATTTCATGACCTTAACCTTGCTTTCCCAAAGGATTAATTTCCTTTGCCAAGCATTGACCATCTTGTTGATCTTACCATTGGTTATGAGATGTTATCTCTTATAGACAGGTTCTTGGGTTATAATCAAATTTTAATTACCTCTAAAGATCAACATAAAACTACCTTTATCACCTCTTGGGTAAATTTATACTATAGGGTCATGCCTTTTGGTATGAAGAACATTGGTGCAACCTACTAGTATGTTATGACCTATATCTTCCATGACCTCATTCATAAAATCATAGAAGACTATATCAATTACTTTCTTGGGAAATACAAATGTCATAAAGATAATCTGGCTATTCTCAAGATTATTTTTTAGTGCTTCATACATTACCATGTCTACCTTAACCCCAAGAAGTGTATTTTTAGGGTCTTGTCAAGAAATCTCCTTAAATTCATCATATCCCTTTAAGGAATTGAAGTTGATCCTACCAAAATCAATGCAATCCTTCACATGCCTCCTCCCACCCACCTCAAACAACTCTATAACTTAAATGGGAAGATTCAATCCATTCATCACTTTATCTCTTAGATCTCTGATCGATGCTAACATTTCTACCACCTTCTAAAAAATGATGTACCTTTTAAGTGAAATAAATACTATCAAAATGACTTTGATTCACTTAAAGAGTACCTTTTGTCTCCACTCATCCTCATTCCTCCCAAAGAAGACCAACCTTTTTACCTTTATATTTCCATCACTGACCACTCCTTAAGAGCAATATTGACACATCAAGATGAGTAGTATAAAGATCAAGTTGTCTACTACATAAGTCAAAAACTTATAGTGTAAAAAACTTAGTACACCCATATAAAGAATCTTTGTCTTGCACTGGTCTTCATTACCTCCAAACTTTGCCACTACCCTCTCAACCATAAGACCTATGTCATAACCAACACTGACCCATTCAAGTATATGCACTCCAAACCATACCAAAACTAGTGTATGGCTAAGTGGCTCATAATATTAGATAATTTTGACCTTGAATTACTCTAGTAGAAGTTAATAAAATGCCAGGTCATCACACCAATTGGCTAAAGAACCTTTAAAAGATAACCAACCATCTAGCCTTAAATTTCTCAATGAATCCATCACTACCCTTTCTCAATAAGTCATCTGGTGGGGGATCTGGTATTATCCTTATCCCCTTGATATTGAACCTCTATATTTATCCTTCAAACTAGATTTCAATTATACTAATAACATGGCTAAGTATAAAGCCCTAGTGATAGGTCTCTAAACTACATTAGCCTTGGGAGTCATAACAATCATCATCTTTAGTGACTCTCAAGTCATGGTCAATCAAATTAATGGATCTTATAAATTTTATAATCATGTTTTGAAATATTAAAAACAACTAGATGATGTACTCTTAGCATCATTTGAACATTTCCTTATCCAAACCACTTCATGATTTATGAACAAGTTTACTGATATAATAGCTTCTCTCACTTCCCAGATCCCATTTTCACCTTTTGAATCTAAGTTATATGTCATTATCCATCATCTTACCTAGCCTTCTTATGTAAAATAATACTCTCCAACCATATTTAATGTAGAGGAAACCCAACCTGACCTTTGGTATAAATAGATCTTTGACTATCTCAACCTTGCCATCATCCCTTCTAATGTTTCTAAGAATGTTTGAAGAGAATTCATTAAGGGCACCTCTCATTACACCATATTAGGGGGAATCCTTTGTAAGTGTTGCTTTGATGGTCTCCTCTTTTATTGCCTATGTAGTCATGAAGCCTCTCATGCTATTAGGGAAATGTATGATGGGGTTTACAAAGGACACTTTAGTGGTATAGCTATCATTAAATGTATCCTTAACCCTGTCCACTATTGGCTCACCTTTAACCAAGATTGATATGTGTTGACGTAGTGGATTGCACTTAGGGGCAGGATGCCTAGCTCCTACCCTTCCACACGTAACAATGGAAACTCCCCTCTCGCCTATGGGACTAGTGAAGCTGGAGGGGAGAGTCTCTAGATAAGGGCTAGCTCCCTCTAATGTATCTTTTATGCCTTAGTTTCTCCTACTGCTAACAAATAAATGGAAAAAAGGGGGGGATGAAAAGGGAGAGAGAGATGTTGAAAATAGAACCTAATTCTAAAAAATGAAAAGGTGATACACCAAAAAATTTGACCCACCCAACCCGAATATACACTTTTCACCAAAAAGAAGCACCCATACACTTCATCTAAAGTGGGAAGCTCTTCTGCAATAGTTAGCTAGGGGTCCTTGGAAATACAGGGAGGAAGAAACTACTAGAGGCATCATCAGACACACTTATGGCAGCCTACTCACATGCACCTACATTCCCCTAGGAACACTTCTGGCAGACCTACAGAAAAGAGACTTTAAATTGGACTAGACATGATGTAATCGATCTATGAGAAGCATGAAAAGCAATGACTTAACATAAAAGAATAACATAGACATATACTTTAAAGTGCAAGTCTAGATAGAGGTAAAAATGCTAAGTCCTGATTCAAGGTAAAAACTGTCAGAGCTCTACCTTACAAGCCAAAGAGATTTTTGGGTAGAATTTTGCCTTAAGGCTAAGAGAGTCCCTCTAAAAATGAGAATTTTTTTAATATCTAGAAAGAGGAAGAGAACTTGGCACCTTTTGGGAAAGACTTTGGTGCTCTTTTTGCAAGCTGGCCCATGTGCACTCTAAGCCTTGGGAAGAGAGAGCCATTTGATTGTCAATTCCTGCTCTGACTTAGGCATTCCACATTAATGTGAAAAATCATGGCCGTGCCTCTTTTCATCAAACATACTGCTCCTTTTTTTAGGCATATGCATGTCTTGTCTACTTATAAATGCAAAAGGGAGAAGACAGGCTATGATGTCTAATGTTTGCGCTATTTGGTGACCACTTGGCAAGCATTGTTCCAACTATAAGAATAAATCCCTAAGTTGATACCTCCTCTCGCCACTTAGATGATTTGTCCATTTTTTGCCTTGTCTCATCCTGGTTTTGTCTCTTTTTGCTCCTTCAACCCTTGGGGATGATCTTCTAGCAGGTCATTGCGTTCCTTGGGCTCTTTTCATGGTTGGCACTCAGGCAATTTAAAAGCAAATGGCTATTTCACCATCTTAAATTTGATGTTTGTGCCCTTGTTGTTGCTTAAAAAATAATGGTTAATCTATCTCCTTGAAATTGATGGCTTCTGAGAGGTCACCGTCCTTGGCAAATTCCTTCAGGCCTTTTCTGCAGGCTTTTTCTTTTTCACAGGCTTTTTTTTTGGATTATTTTCCCCGGGTCTTTTTCTTTGGAATTTTCTCAACTTTTTTTTCTCTCGCAGCCTCCCCAGATTTCTTTAGACTTTTTGTCTGAAGGAATTCCTTCAGACAAAAAGTCTGAAAGAAATCATCCTTGTCTTTTGCTTTCAAGTTTCTTGTTTACAGCTTTTTCAAATTCCTTCAGACTTTTTGTCTAAAGGAATTCATTCAGACAAAAGTTTGAAGGATTTCTTCCTTGCCTCTACTGACTACCTTAGAATTTTTTTTGAAAGAAATCATCCTTTGTGGCCTTCTTGAAAATGACCCTTCCGAAGGGTGTCTTTATTGGCTAAGTGCCCTCTGTAAGGGCATTTCTCCTTCAGGGGGGCTCCCTTGAACTTTTCACATTGAACCACTCCTTTGAACCAACCATTGAACCAATCCATTAAACTGGTTCAATGGTTCAAGCATTTGTTGAACTAAGGCTTTGAACTGAGCGTTGAACCAAGATCATTAAACCAACCATTGAACCCTTCGATTGAACCAAAAGCCGTTAAACTACATCGATTGAACTTAAGATTTGAACTAAGTGATGAACCAAGGCATTTGAACCAAGAAATTGAACTAAAGTGATGAACCAAGGCGTTGAACCAAGTGATTGAACCATTTGATTGAACCTATCGATGAACTTTGCGTTGAACTTTTGCCGAAGCATCGAACCAATTGAATTGAACCAAGCCTTTAAATCGAGTCGATGAACTTTGTAGTTGAACTGAAGCATTAAACTTTGATGATGAACTGAGGCTTTGAACCAAAGCATTGAACCAAGGTGTTGAACCAAGGCATTAAACTGGTTCAATAGTTCAAAGGTGCTAACTCTTGGAAAGATTGTCCTTGAACCACTCTTCTAACCTTAAGGAAAAGTGTCTTTGAACCATTTTAGCTCTCTTTCCTTATGAATTTATTTAGACAAGAGTCTGAAGAAGCTTTGTAAAACCTTGCACTCTTTGAATTGGTTCTTCAACTACCAAAAGACTACACCTGTAGAGTTCATAGAAATGGACCTACAGAGTCCATAGAAATTTTGCAAAGTCCATAAAAATGGATAGATTCATGTAAAATCAAAAATGAAATGGCCCAGAATAGTAGGGACAGAAAGGAATCAATTTTTGGCCTGTTGGGCAAAAAATGGTTAACAAATTAGTGATTTCCAGGGGAAGCATGCCTGCTATGCTTATAGACTAGTTGCCTTTAAGTCCATTGGGCACAGAGTTAGATGTAACTTGAAAAAAGTTAGCAATAGCCCCAATAGATCCAAGAATCAAACATGAAACTTTTACCCCACACACAAAGGAAAACACAAAAGGCTAAAAAACACTACTTGTGCAAACTGCACTTAGGGAAAGTAGGAAAAGAAACTGAAAACAACTACTATATACAACTAACCAAGTACATCTGCTTCCCTCCTAGATCAAAGGGAAAAATTCTTAATTCTCCTTCCTGGCAAGGAAACTTATGGTGCCAAACAAGTGGCTAAATGAAATGGAGAGTTGGTGACCCATTCCTCTTGCCTGCCACCTGGGTTGGCTTGTATCTAAGTGGATCAAATTCAAACATGCTTCCAACATATACGTACTCTATTTGTTCTTAGAATCCTGCCTCCTATTGGTTCTTCATGCTAGTGTATCTCATCAAGAAATCAATCATTTCTAGCTCATCACCATAAGCCCCTTCATATGCATCATTGACTGGCTTGTTATCTTCTGCCTCATGCTCGGGTTCCATGGTATGATCATCCTCCTTGATGGCTTCAAAAAAATATCTTCAGATTCACCAACCTCTTGAAAGGATAAACCTAAAATCCTATAGCCCCTTTGCATACTTATTTAAGTCCCAATGTTTCCTTCTCCACTCTTATCTAGCTCATAGCCTCCTTGAAGAATAGTGCAACGTGCCCCTAATGACTTCAAACGAATCATTCAAAACATGAACAAGAGATTGTCCATGCTCCTATATGACATCTTAGGTGATCTCCTCCTCATCCACACTCATGAATTCTCCTTGATCAGTCATGAGCTGAGCATACTCCTCTTCACTTGCTTCCTCCAAGATAGGTTCATCCTTGAGAAGGGGGAAAATGGAAGGCTAACAGATAAACTTATGTGTAAGAAGAGGCAATCCCTGAGCTAGAATCAAATGATTCTCCTCTTTCCATCTAGCCAACACTTCATATATATCAAGCATGGCCTGATATATTTCTTAGAGGTGTGTATATGGGGTGTGTTCAGACATGGGATCTGCTATTTGGTCTGAAACATCCACGACTCGCTAGCTAAGGAAACTCACTCTGGACTCCAACTCTATAATCCACCTATCTATATCTTCTTAGAAGAGCCTTTCTTGGAGGTCACAATCATCATTGGGAGTAGGAGTAGCCTCATCTTCTTCAAGGTTTTGAGTAAAACCTTTCTCCTCCTCTTCCTTTCCATCCCAAGATTCCACTATTTGCTTCCAACTCATGACCTTGGGATTGGAATTTTCCCCTTGTGAACAAGGAGTAACTTTATCCTCTTTAAGGTCCTAATATAGTTCATGATGTTCCTTCTTCCAGCTTGGAATTTGGAGATCATGTTGAAAGACTTAAGGGGGTTGGGGAAGATTTGGGAGGGTCTTCTCATGTACAAGAAGAGTTGTCTAAAAAGAGGCGTGCTGAAAAGCTAGGCATACAGGGTTAAAGGTAGGATCGATTGATGCATCAGATGAGTTAGAATGAGTAAGTGCCATCTAATAGAAAGGATTGACACACAAGAGGGAGTTTTGTCTATAATAGGAGGGGCCACACAAGGCTCATCAAAATTAGGTTGGGAAAATGAAATAGGGGATCCTTTTAAAACCTCATGAGAAAAAGGGGGTAGACCTTGGGCCAAAATCACCTTATTTTCGTCTCTCCACTTTACCAACACTTCATCAATATTGAAATCAGCTTGAGGATTGGTATAAGGGGTATCTTTTGGTGTAGTCTCCCCTACAAGGTCTGAAAACATGATCTCTCTTTTTCCAAGCAGTCTCATCTTAGCCTCTAATTTCTTAATCTGCTTAGCTAGATTATCCTCATTTTATACCTCTTGGAGCTCATAGGAATCATTATAGAGATGGGGAGTGCATGAGGGTTGCCATGAAATGTAAGAAGCTTCATGAGGAAGGGTGGGAGGGACTTGAAAAGGACTAACCTCATTTTATACCTCACACTCTTGGACAATGTCTTTCTCCTCCTTGCTATTCCATGACTCAACCACTTTATTCCAGATCAAGATATTCAGATTGGGCATCTCCTTTTGCAGTGATGGGGCCATAATGTGAGAGGGTAGTGAGGGTTTGGATTCAACTTCCCTTGCTGCCAAAATGGACTGTTGCATTTGAATATTTGCCAATTTGATCTATCTATCAAGATTAGCCTGAAACACAAGATTTACTATTTTAGAACTCTCCCCAACATGATTGGGGAAAGGACTTTGACAGGCTTGACTTTGCTCAAAAGTAGGGGTTGTATATGACTGATATGATACTTAGGGTAGTGATTATGTAGGTTGATAGATTTGGTAAGGTTGCCTCTCATGAATACTCAGCTTCTCTTCTAAAGATGCAATCAAACCACTCACATCTAACATCTCACTTGTAAGCCTTTGCCAATTGGCTCTTTCAATAGGAGCCCATTCACTCTTAACCTGATCCAATGCATTTCTCACTTGATGGTAGACATGATCAGGAATTTCTTGGCCACATCCCCTTTTGGTGTCAAGATCTATTACATACTTTCTGTATCCCAGCAGTGCTCATTTGAAGGTGGAAATGGGTTGATTGGTAAAGAGACTGGGTTGAGTAGGAGAAGTGACACATTGATAAGACTAAGCATAAGGCTGATATAGCTCATGATAGGGTTGGGACCAGTCATATTAGACATGATAAAGATCAACATAAGGCTGGGAATGATCATAGCCATGCTAGCTAAGGAAAATAAGGTCCATGGTTCTAAATGATGGAATTATACATGCCAAAATACTATTTCTTGATGGTGCCAAAACTGCCTAACCAGTTGATTTAACTTGGAGTCACCATTGGTGTTAATGGAAAAAGCCTCCAAAGGCTAGTTGGTTGAAGAATACACCAAAAATTCTTCAACTCTCTGGACACAACTTGTCTTAGTTGGTCCCACCAAGCATGCCAAAAACTGTTGACATAGTGGATTACACCTGGGGTCCTTTTCTTTTAAATTTTCACATCTTTTTTCTCTCCTACGACCTCCCCAAATTTCTTTAGACTTTTTTTTTAAGGAATTCCTTTGGACAAAAAGTCTGAAAGAAATTATCCTTGTCTTTTGCTTTTAGGTTTCTTGTTTACATCTTTTCTAAATTCCTTCAGACTTTTTATCCGAAGGAATTCCTTCAGACAAAAGTTTGAAGGATTTCTTCCTTGCCTCTACCAACTACCTTAGAAATTTTTTTTGAAAGAAATCATCCTTTGTGGCCTTCTTGAAAATGACCCTTCTGAAGGGTTCCTTTATTGGCTAAGTGCCATCCATAAGGGCATTTGTCCTTCGAGGGGGCTCTCTTAAACTTTTTGCATTGAACCACTCCTTTGAACCAACCGTTGAACCAATCCATTGAACTGGTTCAACGGTTCAAGCATTTGTTGAATTGAGGCTTTGAACTGAGCATTGAACTAAGCTCGTTGAACCCTTTGATTGAGCCAAAAATACTAAATCATGCTAATTGAACTTCAGCTTTGAACCAAGTAATGAACCAAGGCATTTGAACCAATGTGATGAACCAAGGTGTTGAACCAAGTGATTAAACCATTTGATTGAACCTACCGATGAACTTTGCATTCAACTTTTGTCAAAGCATTGAACCAACTGAATTGAACCAAGCCTTTAAATTGAGCTGATGAACTTTTCAATTGAACTGAAGCATTGAACTTTGTTGATGAATCGAGGCTTTGAACCGAAGCATTGAACCAAGGTGTTGAACCAAGGCATTGAACCAATTCAATGGTTCAACAATTCAAAGGTGCTAACTCTTGGAAAGATTATGTCTTTAAACCACTCTTCTAACCTTAAGGAAAAGTGTCTTTGAACCATTTTAGCTCTCTTTCCTTATGAATTTGTTCAGACAAGAGTCTGAAGAAGCTTTGTAAAACCTTGCACTCTCTGAACTGGTTCTTTAACTACCGAAAGACTACGCCTACAAAGTTTAACGAAATGGACCTACAGAGTCCATAGAAATTTTTTAGAGTCTGTAGAAATGGACAGATTCATTCAAAATCAAAAATGAAATGGCCTAGAATAGCAGGGACAGAAGGGGACCAATTTTTGGCCTATTGGGCAAAAAATGGTCAATAATATGATTATGTGAAGAAGTGTATTAAATTTCAACAACATGCCAATTTACATCACACACCTAGCCATAGTCTCCAAGTATCTAAAGATTTTTTTCCCTTCTCATAATGGGGTCTAGATCTTATTAGTGATATAAACCCCCATTCTTTGTAATAACATCATTTTATCATCACTAAAATAGAATATTTCACCAAATGAGTGGAAGCCATTTCTCTCATTTAAACTAATGTTGAAAAGGTTATCAATTTTATCAACCATCACATGGGATTAGCATTTATTCATCTCCTTTACCTTATAGGCATATTAAACTAGGATTTAAACCCCTATGAGTGCTACCCCTTTCTCTCTTGTGTTCGGAGCAGAGGTTGTCTTGCCTCTCAAAATATAAATTCCCTCTCTTTTCATATTCTTAAAAGATATCATTTTAAGGATGATTATCATCAAGAACATTTTTCCCAACTTGAGCTACTTGATTAATATAATTTATCCATGCTTACCCATCTTCATGTTTATCAATAATGAGTCAAACAAGCTTACAATAAACACCTTGAAGTGAAAGAATTCAATATCAAATATCTCATCTTAAAGGAAAATCAACATGTCACCAATATGGATAAAAGCAAGCAGGGTAAGTTAGTTTTCAATTGGCTTTGACCTTATATCATAACACACAAGTATGGATTGGGAGCTTACCAATTATCCTCCCTTAAAGGGAAACCATAACTTGATCCCCTGAATGCTTCACATATGCATATTTTCTTTTGTTAAATAAGATCAAACTCACATTTTGTCTAGTTTAAGCTCATCCTTTATTTTCACCAACATTCATCTCCTTATTTTAAGGACAACCAATTATTGTTGAATCATGTGATTCTCCATCATAAAATTATCCTAATCTTGAACATGGGTACCATGAATCTACCCATGGCACGATTCTCATGGTATTCTCTTCCCCCTTATAGGATGGGTTCCCATGGTCACTTAAACCTCTATTACCCATTATCCACCTTCTTGCACTTTAGTCATATCTTCATGAAGGTGAACCTTTTAAACCTATATAGGTAGATCTAGGTCAACAACCAAAAAACATCATAAAATCAAAAAATCATATATTCTATGGCTCATTCCAAGCATTCATAGACTACTCCCTTAAAGGACAACTACCAAAACCAATCAAAATTGCTCAAAGTAAAGTAGACTACTCTCTTGAAGCACAAATATCAAAATACTTTAAAAAATCTCAAAAACTTAGACCACTCCCTTAAAGGATGGTTGAGTATGGCATTTTTCAAAGAATATCAATTTCTTAGAAGCTTCTCACATTGATCAACTTCCCTAGCTTCCTAATCAATAAAAAAAATATCAAAAGACCCATTATCAAAATCAAAAAAAGTAAAGATAATTTTGAAATCCATAATTATCTTTCATAAGTAGGCTTCTTGCATCGATCAGTCTACACTTGATGTGATATGGAGTTATTTATATTGTCTCTTTGGTAACCTATAAAATAGGCATGTTAGTCTCATAAGAATATTCTATTATCATCCATCTTCCCTCTATCATAAAGGGACTTTTGATCTTACTTGACATTATGTGATTAGGAAACTTTTTAACCAACTAATGAGCACTAATGTGAAGTATTTTAAGGTTTTATGTTCATAAGCCTATCTAAATTCAGTTTGTTTTAGCCCTTGCCAAATAAGAAGTATCATGCCTTCTTCCTTTTTCTCTCATACCTAAGTGTTAATGCATTCATTCAGATGCTTGTCTTTTAATTGTCTTATCTTTCTTATCTTTCCTAAAATTTAGTTTTGTTATCCAAATTACTCTCTGTGTTTTAATATTAATTCACCTTCATCTAATCAAATGCAAAATTACCAATCTCATACATCAAACATTATTTTATCCTACTAACCAAACACATCAACTCATCATTAACTTTTAATCATTTCTTTTATACATCAATGAGGCATCCACATATTTTATCCATCACATAATAAGAATATATTCATTAATTTAAAACACCCACATGTCCAACAAATCATAACATCACATCATAAAAGCATAACCTAATCATAAAAACCATAATCTAATCATCACAAATATAATTTGATCATAACATCATACCCATAATCATAATCATCACAACATCATAACCATATTCAATCCTATCTATCACATCATCACCATTTATCATATCATAAATCCATGAGCCATCCATATATGTTATCCTAGTTAGGTAGGGAAACAAAGATTCATTAATTTTAAAAACATCCACATTTATAATGAGACACATCAAACTATGAACATCATTATATTAATACACAACATCTACATAACCAATAACATAAACTACTCATAAACCATCTATTATTTCATTAACATTTAATCATCCATCATAAATGCATGAGTCATCACACATATCTATCTAAATATCAGAGAACATAGATTCATTAATACATATACTCAAACAAAAAGGCTAATCATAAGCGACATCATAACTTCATCATCATAACAATAACAACATATCCATAAGCCATATCCACAACCATAACCACACCATGATCTCATAATCAAAATAATCATATATATATATATATATATATATATATATATATATATATATATATGTATATATATATGTATATGTATATATATATATATATGTATATATATGTATATATATATATATGTATATATATACATATATGTATATATATATACGTATATATATATATATATACATATATATATATACATATATATATATACATACATATATATATATATATACATACATATATATATATATATACATATATATATATACATATATATATATATACATATATATATACATATATATATATACATATATACATATATACATATATATATATATACATATATATATATATACATATATATATATATATATATATATATATATATATATACATACATACATATATATATGATTATTTTGATTATGAGCTCATGGTGTGGTTATGGTTGTGAATATGGCTTATGGATATGTTTTTATTGTTATGATGATGAAGTTATGATGTTGCTTATGATTAGCCTTTTTGTTTGAGTATATGTATTAATGAATCTATGTTCTCTGATATTTAGATAGAACATCAAAATATAGAGTCTAATGAGTAACTAAGGTGTTAGAGCACTACTACTCCCTAGATCCTATCCACCTATAGGACCTCTTTGTTCACCTATGGATGTTATCCAATGACTTGATGTCATAATGTTGGCTCCCCCACCCTAAGTTATGTCACATACTCATAAAACCATACCTCATCTAGAAGGTGGATAAATACAAATACCTTATAATATTATAGCTCCTCTACTATAACAATGTATCTAGACATAGGAATCATCCCTGATAGTCTTATAGGTATTGGTAGCCATGCTTCTCCCTATCTCAAGGTGTCCCTCTCCTATGTGACCAAGCCTAGTTGAGCTCCATCCTAATCCTTCTCTTATGTTAGAGAGGCCACCTAGCCCTAAGCCATATCTCTCTCTAGGGTCACTACCACTAGAGATACCTATGTTATTACTAGAGCTTCTTGATTATGATCTCTCTCTATGATGAGTAATTATCTATTAGGGGAATCCACCTTCATTTGGTCCCCACCCTCTCCTCCATATCAACATCTATAGCCTATTGACCAACCTATACATCATCTCCTCTAAACACTATCATGTCATAGTATGCTTAGAATAAAATAAGGTACTCTTGTGTGGCCCCTACATCATCAATATCCAACTCACTAGTATCTCTTCCTGGTCAAACTCAAACTCTTCTATCTATGGCTATGGTAGTGGAAACTCCATATCCTCCCGCTAGTACCACAAGAAATCACCTAGGATACCCTACACTAGCCCAAACTACATCCTTACCCTATCAAAAGGAATCAACTCTACCTTAGGGTTTTGTCTACCCTCAATCCAATCATAACTTTGTAATGATAAGGTCTTCCTCAAGTGACCTACCCATATAATAAATCTAACATACAATCTCTAGATGACATTACCCTTGACCAGTGTATCCAACCTATCTTGGTACCACTCCAAATCCCATGACCCTCCCCATAGTATTATGAGTACATAATCATGCCTCTAATTTATGAATCTAACTTTTTAATCCATTTAAACAAATCCATGCCATGGAAATATACCTAGTAGAATCGCCTTAATGTACTCATACACCCAGTAGTACAGCACAAACTTGACATAGATGCCATACCTCCTATGCATTTTGTATCCCTAAAGCTCTTGATATATCTAAATTAGTAGGCTGGGTACCCAAGCATACACTATCCAATCCATCATCATACCTATCATAACTCCTAATAACACTGAAGGAAATATACTACTACTCAAATTTAGTAGTGTATAGTAGGTCATAGACATCATCATTATCATAACAACTTGTCTCACTCCCCTATCCCTATGATAAAGGGATACATAATAGAGGCCTCCTATATGCCACCTCACATGCACCAAGTCTTTCCCATATAACACATCTATGAGCTCATCTCACTCCCCACTACTGACGTGCTCTATTAGCTCACCTCCTATTGGTAGCATCATGATCTAGTGGATGTCCTCCAATAGGATCATCATCTATTTGATTGATAGTAAGAATGTGTTAGTATCCAAGTCCCATCTCTTGATGAGGTCTACCAACATATCCACATCTCTAGGAATTCATCAAAAATATTTGATGCCTCCCAAGCCCACTATTGTTAAGTGGTCCTACACTTAGTTTATCATTTCTCAATAGACCTCATTCAAGAGCTAGGACACTTGATCTTGAACCTATATCTATTCCCTCACATTTAATTTTAGATGCTTTCCATAGTATACTTTACCTATTTAAATGCCACCTATGACTACTACCCTAAACCTAACCTTACCCTTCACCTCATCTACATATACACTCAGCTAATTCACCCTCAACCACCATACCTAATTTTCCCTACACCTACATTAACCTTACCCTTCACATCATCTAATTATACCCTCACCTAATTTACCCTTAACCACCTTAACTAATTTACCCTATACCTACATTCACCTTACCCTTCACCTATCCTTAACCTTCACCCATCCTTCTATTCATTTTCAACTTATCTTAAACTTTCAATGATTGAGTATCGATTGGTGATGGTTCCTTATGCAACCAACACCAATCACCCTCAAGCACTAATGATTTGATGGTAAACCACTAGTCTTATACACATTAACCACTTTGATGGTCTCCTATCGACCATCGATGGTTACCTATCAACCAGTGATGGTCGATAACAACCATCAATGTTTAGTTACCACTCATGATACATAAGCCCTAGGGCTTACCTAAATACCTATAAACATCAACAAAACCTCAAAATTTCAACCTACACTTAAAAATTTTCACCTACACTAGTTCCCACTCAGAATATACCCACCCGATACCCACTTTCATACACAACTCTTAACCACCCCTCAATTTTCAATGCCTACCCTTACCCACCCAGAGTAACAACTAGACAAAAAATTCATGTAAAAAACTACAAATTAAATTACACCACTAACCTCATTTCATGACCACTATCATGGTGGATCTCTCAAAACCACCACCACTTTGCCCCATGATTTACCTCAACCCTTCTACATCCTCACTCAATATTGATCAATCTTAGTCAAATCTCAGGTCAACCACACAATCACTCACCACACAACTTTGATTCACCTCTCAACACACTTACTATTGGGTTATTTTAGTTGATTCTAGCTCTGATGCTGAAGTCTATCCCAATGACCTAGTGTACTAGCCCTATCACATGAGATTTAGGTCTTGTTTGCTCACCCAAAGCATGTAGTGCAATACCAGTTCTTGAAGGTTTTGTAACATAATATTATATGTTTTTTCATGCCTTTCTCTTTATGTAATTTCAAACAAGGATTATATAATATCACAAATATACTACTTTGATCCTTCTCATTCCAAATGCATTTATCATTACTACACAGATCACCATCATTATCTAGAATTAGTGACTTATAAAAGAAAAAGATACCAATAAAAAGAGACTAAGGAATAACTCATATCCAAGTCTAGTACTTATTGTGTTCCACCATTTAAGACATAAATTTAGAAACTTTGATATCTCATATTTTATGCTTAATGAACCAAAAGGTAAAGCTTTATCATATATTCTCTAAAATATCATCATCACAATAGATTATAAAAGGGGTATTTATACTTGTTTTTCCCTGACTAAGTGTTACAATCATTAATTTTATGAGAAAATGGTGCATGAAATATTAATAGACTAAGATATATGGTACTTATAATAAGTTCTTCTTTAATACCCAAGTCCCTGGACCCCCTAGATCCTCGATCTATGCTATATACTCATGGCCAAGTGTTATGTTCCTTATGGGTTGGTACAAAACCTTTGATTAATAAGGTTGAAGTGTCCCATATGAATCACTCTCCTAATTTCTCTTGATTCCCTAGTCTTCTAATTTCACTTTGAGTCTAATGTTTTTGGGTTCTCTATGACTTGTTCTCCTCTAATTGGGTCCTCTCACATTAGTCCCTTCTATGACATTGTCCTTTCATGTCATTATCCTCTTGCACCTAATAGGTCCTACACCATGATATGTTTATGGCTAGTAGTCACATGCCATGGTCTTCCTGTGCCATGGTCCTTTTACACCATGTCAGTTCCATGCCAAAATAAGACAACCTTTATTCAAAATTCTAGGGCTAACATCACCCCACACTATCCCCTTAGTCTGTCCTAGACTAAGTCATACTAGCATTTTCCATAAATTCAAGCCCTTTCTACTTGAGTTCCTTTTTTAGATTGTCCCAGTGGGATAGTGCCTAAAGGACCTTTTTAATTATTCCTTTAATTTCCTCTTTTGATGCTTTCAACTCTTTAGGTTGGTTCAAAGTCTCACTGGTCTTTTTCACTTGTTTGTCTAGGGCTACACTAGCATCTTTCTATATGTCCTCTAGTGTAAATACCTCCTTATAAACCTATCCTCAAAGGGATATAAAACTTGCATTTAGTTGTTGATAATGGTTATTAATGTCATCCTCCATCATCTCTATGTATTTAAATGCTTTTTCACACTTGGCACAATCATTTATTAGGAATGCAACATTAGTCGATTGCTACCTTAGGACCTCTTCAGCTTAGAGATAATCTTCCAAGACTTTATTAGGGTGTGTAATCCATGCAAATATTCTATCCAAAATGAGGATAACTTCCCCAAATCTCCCTAAGGCATGATTGTAGATGTTAATGACCATGGTGAACTTTTTGTCTATTTTCATTGCCTTGTCTCTTAATGTAGGTTGTTCCTTATATTTCTTGAGCAGTAGCTCAACTAGGGTCTCTAACTTTTGAATCACATCCCTATCTAGATTTAATTCATCTAAAAGTGTTGGATCTTCCTTGAAAATTATTTTACAAAGGGTTAAAACCCGTACTTTTGCCTATGTGGCCTCTTAGAGCTTTTTTTCATTGAGGCCACTTCTTTTGTGAGCGCTCACTTCTCAACAAGTAATTTATTATACATGCTTACAACCTTGGCATGTTTTATTTATAATATCCATGTATAAAAACTGAACAACATATTCTATCACATTATTTCCATGCCAAGTTTCAAAAATACAATGTTTGTTATCAATGGGGTGAGTTTTTATGTATCAAGCCTCATTAATTCTAGTAACACTGAAGCATTCAGGCCTAAAGAGATGATGTCTAATGAGAGCTCAAACTCATTCTCCTCATTTTACATCTTGAGTAGGAAGGACACTTGCTTCCTAGTTTTATGACTCACTTCTTTGGGATGTAAGTGTAACTAAAGATAGTCTTTTGTCCTTTATGTCAAACTAATAATATTCATATGTAGTGGCCATTATTCCTTCATCCTCATACCCTTCTAACTTGGCTATTTCCTTTCCTTTATTAGGGCCATGTTCAATTTTAGCCTCCTCATGGCCACTAGTGGCCATCTCACTATCTTCCTCACCATCCTCAACCTCATTATACCATGTTTTAGCATCAATTAGGGAATAATTAAATATATAATTCTCCTACACTAGGGAGGGATTTTTCTCAAAATCCAATCCCAATTTATGAGTCTAAACCTAAAGATACTTTTGTTGGGGTACATGTCTTGGAGTATTTTTGGGGAAATCTTATGGTAGTGGTACTTGGGGCAGATGGTGGTTTGGGTGGATAAGGTGGAAGTGGAGGTGGAAAAGGTGGATGAGAAAGGGGATGAGTAGGTTGAGGGGATAAAGGATTAGGGATTGATGAGTGTGGATGTATAGAGTGAGAAGGGGATGTAGAAGTGTAGGAGGAGATGGAAAAGTGTGGGGAGGGGATAGAGATGGATGAGGTGGTGAAGGTGAAGGGTGAGGTGGTAATGGATGAGGCATAAAGGGATGGGAAGAAGTGAGTCTAGAGGGATACACTTCTATCATCATTTACCTCTTTTGGGGGGCCTATTTCCCACTTGAATTTACACCCACATCCATTTGCTTCTTCTTCTTCAGATATGGTGCTTGGGGAAGCCTTTCCTTAGGGTCTCCACCCTATGGGTTCTTATTAGCGTGAAACATATAGAATAGCCTATGAGTTTTCTCCCTGATCAATGTCTACTTGACCTGTATATCGGTCAAGTCCATCTCCAACCTCTCTACATAGGCCTTCTTGATTATATATACATAAATTTTTTATATGGTGTGAAGCTCTGCATCTATCCTCTTATCTTGAAAAATGATAGGTTACACATCATATATTTGATTGATGGAGTCTATGAAGTACCACATGAATAGGGCATAAGGCATCTTAAGCCATGCTAAAATCTCTTTTGATGGATTCATATGGATATATGTGAGGGAGAAATGTTTCTTTACAATGAATTATGCCTATTCTATAGTTAGGGGGCAAGTCCTTAAAAAAGCACCACTCATTTCTGAATGCCACCTTCATCCCATCAAACCAATACCTCATATTTATCTTTTATGAGGGGGTGATAAGTTAGGGACAATTAAATAACTTATATATCTTGGCAAGGGACTTGTGAGTGGGAGGGTACACACATTTCAATATACCCAAAATATAGTCTAACACTATGATCTCATCGAAGACCATCAATAAGAGGAGTACTCCCTAGAGGAACCTATACTTGAGCATCTAATGGGTCCTCTTTATCTCTTAAATTATTTTATGTAAAAAGTACATGGTCCATTTTTACGTTAGTCCATGTGAAATTTAGTGAGTAATATAAAGGTGTGCCATGTCCACCTCCTTCTAGCAGTCGATCCCTTCAATCTTGGTGGAAATGATCCATACCATGACTAAGAGGGTGGGCTCTTATAGGTTCTTAATGTGCATTGAATGCCCCTACTTTTAATAAATCATCACCATGGTATTCTTTTGTATCTCCTCCATTTCATCCAAATCATTGATCACACTCAATCCTAAACATTGTAGTCCCATAACTTTGCTAATTCTCTCAAGGATGATCTTTATGCTATGCCCAATGATGTAGATATAGTTCTCATGGATGTGTGAGAGGAGGAACTACACTACCTCTGTAGGTTTACCAAAATATGAGAAGCCAAAGATTTGGAAGAGTCATGTGGTATCCAACTAGTTTTTTATTATTAAATCATAGACCAATTGGTTTCTTGTGTTAGTGGTCTTGACCTGGCAATCATTTTGGAGCTCGACTTCATTTCCTAGTTGGTAGTGGATTTAACAAAAAATGGTGATTGTTTAGACTTTAGAGACCCATTTATTTTTTCACAGTACAAAATTTGGGTTATTAATAGAAATCAAGGTGGAAATGCTTAAGCCTTTTATGTCATTGACGTCTATGCCTGATTTCCTTTCCTCACCATTTTTTCCCTTTTTACTTTTATGCTTTTTCCTACTTCTCATTCTATGCTCTATACTTATTCTCCTAGGCACTACTCTTATTCCTCTAGAGTCTCTTCCCTAATGGGAACCCAATCTCCTCTGCTCACCTCTTATTCTTCTAGTATAGTTGGTAATTTTTCAAATCTCCTAACCTTTTTCTTAGGTTGCATTACCTTTCAAAGAGCTTAAAGGTTAACGTGTAATTTTTCCATGTTTCCAAATGAATACATGGATTTAAAAAAATAACTTCATCTTTTTGAGCTTAATCACTTCATCAATATTGGACCTATAACTTGTAACTTCAAAAATTACAACTTTTTCCCACTAAACTAGACTTAGATACTCTCTACTCAACTGGGTAACAACCTACATGTCTTGCCAAGGGTATAAAAACTTTTCTCTACTTGGGATTTGATTAGTTTGGCTTTGGTGTGGCCACTTGATCTTTGGCTCTGGGTCATCATTTGTTATTATCTCTAGTAATTGTATAATCAATGTAATGTAAAGAGTTAAATGAATTTAACCAACCTATTTATAGGCTCCAAGGGGGGTTTAACATCATTAATTCCTTCCTCTTACCCATCACTTTGTATCATAAGTGTAAATATTTTAATGGCCACCATATTTTGATCCTTACCTTTTGCAATTAATTAATTAATGGTTTTATCCCATCATGCCATTGGCATTCTTCATCCCATAACTAACCTCATCACATTAATGGCATGTCCCTTCTTGCACCTTTCTTAGAAGTGGGTCATAACTGTATCCCACCCTTTCAATATGGTAGAAGATAGCTATTTTTAAAAAAAATTATAACATATGGAAGGAACCTTACCCCTTAGTGCCTTAAATGATTCATGCACCCTTAATAACTTGTGCACCCTTAAGACTTATGCTCCCACATATCTTATGTTCATAGATAACTTACATGTTTTTTATTTTTACTCTTTCATGTATGAATTCTTACCCCACTCTAAAATGGTTTGTGGTCCATGAAAATAACAAAAACATAAAAACAAAATTATAATAAAGAAGAGTTACATGCAATAAAGATAGTGCTTTTATTAAAAGCAGTAAATCTTAATCTAATGGTGTAAGTCTTATTGATTACATAACTCCAGCTAGTCTGAAGTGAAATATGATTAAAGCCAACTTCCATTATAGCACCTTGGGAGGAACTAACCATCCATTTTTTATAACCAACATGCCCTGGTGGGTTTAATGTTATATATTATAAACGAACCATCCTAATCGATGCTAAGTTGGTGCATGAACTTAGAGTCATACAATAAGACCTTCATCCCTAGAGAAAAGACTTTATTGCTGATATGGAGATCATGTCATGCCTTCTACTTATGTTTCTCTACATCCTCCTTTCAATGAGTAAGGAACTAGGTATCATCTAATTACATTAAAATATCCAAGCATACTTTCAAGGATACCTCATCATCCAGTTGTCCTACAAACATGATACAGAGGGATGGCACCAAGAACTCTATTGCATCACTGCTTCCTTGCCATACACCAGTTTGAATGGTGTGCTTTTGTTTAGGTACTTGTAGTTATTTTGGTAGGCCCAAAGTACTATAGACACCCTATACTTATAGTTAGTGTGGCTAATATTATATATTTTTTTTAAAGTGGTACCTAAGATCTCATTGAAAGCTTCAATAGTTATATTGGCTTGTAGGTGGTATGGTGTTGACTTGTGGTGCATCATCATAAACTCAACCCAAGATGTGAATCATTTCATTCAAAAAGTTTGTACCATGATCACTGGTGAATTTGAGGAGGTACCCAAACTAATTTATTATGTTCTCTCAAATGAAATGTATAATAGTAGTAGTATTACAATATTTCATTGGTACAACTTCAACCCAATGTGTAATGTAGTCAGTTGCTACAATAATATACTAAGAACCCATTTATCATCTTATTGGAGTGATCAGACCAAAAAAAATTCAATATCCCACTTTTCAAAGGTTTCCTAAGAAGGGATGGGTCATAAGGACATAACATCTCTTTAGTTATGTTTTCCTACACATTGGAAAATGTCACATTGCCTAACATATACTTTATCATCTTGGAATAGAGTTGGCCACCATATCCCAGCTATTAGAACCTTTCACATGGTAGCTTTTCTAGCATAGTTACCTCTAGAAATACCCTCATATATTTCACAAAGTACCTCAAGGTACTTGTGTTTCATTACACAACATCGAAGGACTTCCTCACAGTTCATTTTGTAAAGATCACTTGCTATGAGCTGGAAGGGTTTAACATGAACTACATGTTTTTTTCATGTGAGGTAAATGATTTAGGTGTGGATCCAATGGTTAAATATGTTTAATGTCTTCTAGTACTTCAAACACTCATGTTACATGGACTCACTATACATCAGGAAGATCATCTTCTATAGTGTGTAGTACTTTTTTGTTTTCAATCTGAGATAAGTAGTCAGGTCCATAATTGGATTTTTCAAGCTTTACCATAGCTAAAAACTAGAATTACTGAAATTATAAAATCAAGTGATAGATCCATCCATGTAGTATAGGTTTGTTGATAGTTACTTTAGATCCTCATGATCTGTATAAAAAGTAAAAGGGGTGGCTGGAAGGTGTTGCCTGAACTTAAACAAAGCATATACCATCAATACAATTTCATGCTCCATATTAGTATAGTTTCTTTCAGCTAGTGTTATCTTCTTATTGGCAAAGTAAATTGGGTGATCTAAATAATCTTCACCTAGTTGTGTAAGAATCACACCAACTACCATGCTAGATACATCAACATGGACATGAAATGGCTTTGTCTAATTAGGAAATTGTAAATTAGGAATAGTGACCAAATTTTCTTAGTGTTTTAAAGGCTTATTTACAATAATTAGTCCATATTAACTACTCATTGTGATTTAAATTTTTTTCTAGGGGCACAACAATCTTGGCATAACCATGAATGAACTTTCTATAATAACCTATGTACCATAGGAGGGCATGCACCTTGCACTGAGTCTTGGGCACTAGTAAGCAAAGAATCATAGATACCCTAATTAGGTCCACCAAGAGTCCTTCCAAATAATTTTCCCTAGGAGCACACTAAAAGGTGTCATAAATAGGCACTTTTTCAAGTTTAAGGATATTTGTTATTGGGTGAATATTTTGTCAATTAGCTAACTGATGAGTAAAATAGGTCTCTTCAACCACAACATAGGGAGATTGGTCAAACAAATGTGCAGCTTTACCACATTAGAGGTGGATAAATCTCTCCTCTCATCAAGGGGAGGTTCCCTATAATTATAAGGTAATATATATATATGTATATATATATATATATATATATATATATATATATATACACTAATCTACTATAAATAAGTTGAAAATAACATTAAGGGGTAGGATAACACTATCCATCTCTCTTTTCTCAAAGATGATATTCAAAAATCAAAGGGTAAATCTTGATGAAATGATAGAAGGCACTCCTCTTCTTTCAAAAGTGTTGTTCATCTGACAACAGGAACCTTTCAGGTAGTGAAAGGTAACTGTAAAAAGGCATAGTAACATAGTAGGATAAAATGTAGCACAAAGTCTCCACCTCAACTGCCAAAGAGTGAAATATGAAGGATAATGAGGGCATAAAGTCATCCCAATATCCCTTACATAGAAATAGAAAATAGACAAATTAAAGACAATTGTGGTAGCACAAAGTCTTTCTACAGCTAGCTTCAGGACACCTTCCTAATTACTTTCACTAACTCTACTTATTTAATTAAATGGACAAAAAACATATTAAAGAAACATACATAAGAATAATTTCCCCAACAACCAAGCTATTTCAGTGCAAAGTCTAAAAAGTCACTTGTTTTCTTATTCAAATAATGAAATATGATCAACAATCTGAGCTCAAAGTCTCAGTAATGCCTTTCAATTTGGGCAGAGTTTTGTTTTTGATAATCAAGAGATCTCTCTAAAACAATAAGAGAGAGTCCAATATATAGTGCTCCAAGAAAGACTTGGGCACTTTGTTTCACAAAAATGGCCTACAATGCATTCAATACATTGAATACATTTTAAATTCTATCAATGGTCTATGCTAGAATCAGGCATCAATCTCAAATATGGGCCACTTGATGTGTTTCTTGATGTGTTTCCTGATTTTTTCATAGCTATTCATTCAATTTACTCAATGTAGAAAAATAGGCCACACCATTGAATGTTTGTGTTCTCTGATGTCCACTTGGTGGGCTGCTTCACCTTTTAAAAACATATCCCATGCATAGATATTTCTGATCTTTCTCCATCGTTTCCCCTTTCCTTGATGTATTTTGTCCTTATCTGTGCTATCTTTTCTACTGTGTCTTTGTATTGGGAGTGCTCTATCTTTGACATCTATCATAGTCTGCTGCTTTGAAACTTTACCAACTTATCCCACAACATTTCTTTCCTGAGCAGCTTCAAAAGGGGAATAGGGATAGGTGGCACTTTTTGCTGATCTTAATAAGTCACAATTGGTATTTTATACTATATTTAGAAAAATACATTAAAACCTTCCATAGTTGCCACTTGGCACCCTCCACAGAACTCTGAGAGAAACTTATTTATGCATCTTTTTTTAAAAGTTGATAGATATTTCATTATCTTAAATTTGACATCCACGAGGACATCAATGATTGGTGATTATTTGAACAATATTGAACCATGAACCTTTGAACCTTTGAAATTTCATTAGTTTAATAATTTAATGATTCAAGTGATCTTTATTAGTTCCTTGGTTCAATCACCTCCCTAGTTCAATCACTTCCCTGGTTCAGTCACTTTCTTGGTTCAATCGCTTTCTTGGTTCAATCACTTTCTTGGTCTTTGATTGAACCATCCCTTTGATCTTTGAACCAATGTTCTCTACTCTCCGTAAGGGCACTTTGGCCTTGGTTCACTTTGGGGCACTCCTTTGAACTGACTGCTTGAACCGATTAATTGAACCAACTTTGGTTCAACGGTTCAATAGTTCAATCTTGCATTTCGCTCATTCAATTGACTGCTTAAACTAATCACTTTGAACCAATCTCATTGAACCTTTGAATCTATTTTGGTTCAATGGTTTAATCTCATTTTTTCTCTTTGGTTAAACCATCCCTTTGAACTAGTCTCTCGAGTCATCTACTTCCTTCCTTTGTTTGGCACTTCCTTTAAACTGTTGAACCTTTGAACCCTAAAACTTTGAACTCTTTTGGTTCAAAGTTCAATCAGTTCATTGGTTCATCCTTTTTTCCATTGCTTCTCTATTTTTCTAAGTCCCTTGATTTCTTTGAATCCATTGAACTCGTTGAACCTGTTGAACCCATTAAACCAATTTGGTTCAAGGTTCAAGGTTCAATGGTTCAATGGTTCATTTATTTGTTCTTCAAAGCCTTCTTTTCTTTACTACCCTCCATAAGGGCACTTGGCCTTTGGTTCACTTTGGGGCACTCCTTTGAACCATTCGATTGAACTGACTAATTGAACCAACTTTGGTTCAACAGTTCAATGGTTCAATCTTGTATTTTGCTCATTCACTTGACTGCTTGAACTTACTGCATTGAACCAGCTTCGTTGAACCTTTGAACCAACCATGTTGAACCTTTGAACCTATTGAAACTGTTGAACCTTTGAAAGTTTAGGTTCAAGGTTCAATGGTTCAACAATTCAAGCCTTCTTCTTTTTGCTAAGTCTTTTGAAACTATTGAACCTTGGCATTTAACTAACCTTAAAATTGCCTAAGTGTTGAGAGCTTGTTTCTTTCCTACAGAGTCCATAAAAAGGAACCTATAGAACTGGTAGACTCCGTAGAAATGAGTCCATAGATTCTTTCCTGTGAAGTTCGTAGAATTGAGTCCATAGATTCAAGCCTGCAGAGTCCGTAGATATAAGCCTACAGAGTCCATAGATTTAAGCCTACAGAGTCTATAGAAATGAGTCCGTAGATTCAAGCCTATAGAGTCCATAGATATAAGCCTATAGAGTCCATAGATTTAAGCTTGCAGAGTCCATAGAAATAAGTCCATAGATTCAAGCTTGCAGAGTCCATAGATTTAAGCCTGCAGAGTCCATATAAATTAGCCCACAAAGTCCATTAGCTGAAAAAACTTGAAAAATGGAGAATTTAAATGCCCAAAACAATTTTTGAGAAGGGAAGAGGGAATTTTGGCATGTAGGACCAAAATAGTTCATATGTTGTCCCAAAAATGAGTGACATATTTTGGGAACAATAGCTGGCTCTAGTTGGGGAACTTCTTTCAGTTGAAGACTTGGAAAAACTAAGGGAAGTAGAAACCAAAATCTCCAGTGCCTTAAAGTGTGCCACTGGGCTATGGAGTCATGCTATCCAAAAAGAAAGGCACCAAAAATGAAAATGAAAATGAAAAGCACAAAATAGAACTAAAGACTATACAAATATACATATGTATAGGTAATCTTATTTGATACTTCAAGAGTTGAAGTGCTTTAGATGTTACCCATTGTGAGGTAGAAAAAAGGTGTACCATCTTGGTACTTCAATAGGAAACTATTCTCACCATTAAGCTCATGGATAATGAACGGGCCTCTCCATAGGGAATCAAATTTCCCATGGATTCCCTTTGGTTCTCTTCTCTTATCCCATAATAGAACTTGATCGCCAATCTAAAAGTTATGGTTTTTTGCTTTTTGGTCAAAGAGCTTCTTCACCAGACTTTGATGCTGTGTAATTCAATCCACCACCATAGTTTGCTACTCATTCATCTCAGTTAAGCACATGATCCTCTTGTTAATAGAGCTTTCATATGTTTGATATTCGACCACCTTTGCCAATTTCAATGCTGGTAATTCTAGGGTGATTGGTATATTTACATTGAGACCATAAAAAAGTTAGAAAGGTGACATACCTATCACCCTTTTGGGTGTAATTCTGTCTACCCATAAAGCATCAAACAATGCTTTGTGCCAGGTTTGTTGGTTGTCATCTACCAGCTTCTTGATGATGGTCACCAGATTCTTGTTGCTCGATTATGCTTGGCCATTTCCTTATGGAAAATAATCAGAAGAGTGGGAGAGAGTAATCCCATAATAAAAGTATAACTAAGTAATCTCATGTGAAGAGAAATAGGCTACATTATCAGTCACAATCTTGGGTAGGATCCCAAACCTAGAAATGTTCTCCTTGAGGAAATTGAATACTAATTATGAAGTAGCATGTTTGGTTGGAATTGCTTCCACCCATTTGGTGAAGTAATCTGTGGCTATGAGGACATAATCATGTCCAACACTTGAAGATGGGTTTATAACACCAATGAAATCAATTCCCCATTACTAAAATGGCTCTTCTATTACTACTAGCTTGAGAGGCAATGCAGTTATTTTAGGTCTTCCAATGAACTATTGACATAGTTCACATTTATGCACCCATTTTTATGTATCTTGAAATAGGGTAGGCCAATAATACCTAGCTCTAAGAATCTTGTGGGTAGTTATAGGAGCAAAAAAATTTCCTCCATAGGCCAGATTGTGGAAGGATTCCAAAATTTTGTTCTGTTGCACTTTATCCATGTAATGAAGGAATACCCCATCAAGGTTCCTCTTATACAGCCTGTTGTCCCACAGGACAAAGTTGATAGCTTTCAACTTGATAGTTCTCCTTTCTTTACGAGATAAGTGAGTAGGACATTCACCATAGGTAAGGAAATGACCAATAATCGAATACCACTCATCCATGGTAGTGACAAAGAGAATTGTTGGTGTGTCTCCTAATTCTATTTCTTCATTCTCTGCTTCTTTGGGTTTATTGTCAACAATCAATTGACAAAGGCTCTTTCCCTACACTAGCTTTGTCAATTTGATAACTAGATCAAACTCCTATATTTTAGAAATCCAATTGCTCTTTTTAGTTCCAAACTCCTGTTGAGTTAGTATGGATTTGATTGTGATATTAGGAACCAGGGTAGTAACATGTGAGTTCAAGATATAAAAACAAAAATGCTTCACTACCTTGACCACCACATAATCATGCTTCTCCATGTTTGAATACTTTAGCTCATGAGCTTTGAGAAGACAGCTCATGAAGGATATGGGAGATTCCACACCTTCTTCATTCTGTTGAACTAGAATTGTTGAAAGTGTGTGCTCGAAAGCATAACTGTACATTATGAAGCTTTTGGTGTAATCTGGATAAACCAGAGTTGGGGCATGGGCCACAGCTATCTTAATGTCTTGAAATGCTAACTTGCCTTAATCAATCTAGCTAAAAGTGGCCTTTCCCTTCATCATGTCCACAATGTGGCGAGTCTTCTCAGCAAACTTAGGAATGAACCTTCATAAGAAATTCACTTTTCTAAAGAAAGAGTGAACTGCAGTCTTACTCATGGGTAGAGTAAGCTCCTAGATGGATTTGACTCTTTTTGAGTCAATTTTTATGCCTTCTCTAGATACAATGTGTCTGAGAATTTTCCCTTTTATTACTCCAAAAATAGACTTCTTGGGGTTTAGAGAAATGCCATTTTGGGGGTAGCATTCCAGCACTTGTTACAAATGGTGCACATGATTAGGATGATGCTTGGAAAAGACTGTTAAATCATCAAGGTATACCATAATGAACTTACCCATTTCATCTTTGAAATCAAGGTCCATTGCTCTCTGGAAAGTAGTGCTAGCTTTTATTAGGCCAAATGGCATCCTTCGATATGCAAACATGCCTCAAGGTGTGGTGAAGGTAGTCTTATGTTGGTCTGCTCCACTAACTTCCACTTGATTATATTTTGAGAAGTTGTCTAGCATTGATAACATCTCAGAACTAGTCACTATCTGAATTACTTGGTCCATGATGGGCAAAGGATAGTTATCCTTTAAGGATGACTGATTCAGATTTCTAAAATCTACACAGAGACAAACTTTGTCATTCTTCTTTCTCACAGGTACTATGTTGGCAATCCATGTGGAATGATGGATTGAGAAGATTATCCTGGCATTGAGTATTTTCTATATTTTTGATAGAATAGTACCTAATATCTTTGGATTGTATTACCTAGATTTTTTCTTGTAAAGCACTGAATCATCCTTGAGAGGAATTTCATGGTGAATTTCCTCAGGCCTGAGCGACTTTAAATTATCATAAGAGTACACCAAAACATCCATGTAATGGCAAAGCAGGTTAGTAAATTTGAGTTTATCCTCCATAGTACAACACTTCTCAATGTTCACCATCTTCGGATTTTGCTCGGTACCCAAATTTATCTGATTAAACCCCTAGGAGGAGCTTGAATCCATTTGTTGTTTTTTGATGAACCTATCATGCTTGTAAAATAGTTTCTCAAGAGAAACTAGTCCTTTGATAATTTTATTCCCTTTTAGCGGTAGGAATTCTTCACCTATGTTTGAGTTCATTTTGGGAGCTGATTTGATTTTTTGGAGCTTACTGCCTTTAAAGTGAAGCTGTTTAAAGCTATCTTTTTGCTCCAAGAAGGCAATGATTTCGTTGTCATTGTTAAATACCTACTAATGACTGGCATTATCAAGTATGCTTGGTTAGAATACTATCTCGATGGTGTACTTATCTCTTGTGAAGTCTGGGTGAAGGACTAAGAGAGTTGCTAAAACTATCAGTGTATCAGCTCTATCATTGAATTCCTTGGGTATGGTAGAGATGTTGAAAGCATCAAAGCTTTCAATTTGATCCTAGACTAGATTGTAGTAGTGGCACAATCTCTTATTTTTGGTTTGGTATAGGTTAACCACCAGTTCAACATCTCCTTTGGCAAGAAGGAGTTTGATGCCCTTGTCTTTAGCAGCTTTCAATCCAAGCAGAAGAGATCCATATTCAGCAGTATTATTAGTATTGTTGAACTGTAACTTTTATGATGAAGGAAAAATATCTCCTTGAGGAGATATCAACACAATTCTGGCTCTTGAGCCGGTAGAAGAATTGTTTCCATCAAACTCCAAGATCCAAACATCATCAAAAATTTATCTTCTATTAGATTTATCTTTGCTTGGAAGGGGGAATTTTTCTACATTTGCATTGCACTCTACCATGTCTTTTGTTGTTCCATCTGAACTAATTTTTAGACTATCATTTTAGAGACTTTCATTAGCTAAAACATGAGTATCTTTTATGGTCAAAAAATAATTACCCATGCTTGAAGACTCAAGAAGAATTAGGGCTTTAGGTGCTGATGTCTGAGTGACAACATATTTTGATTCCTTTTCAGGAAGCAGCCTCTACATGATGCCTTTGATAGGGATCCTCACTTTAGATAGGTCCATGCTCAATTTTCCACCAACATCCTTGCAAAAATTTCACCCTAGAAGAATGTGGTATGAGGCTAGAACATCAGCCACTAGGACTGTCATCTTGATTCTTTGGTCTGGGAATGCTACAAATGCAAACTGGACATCCTTGATTTATCCCAATAAAGGTACTTGTTTATTCTCCATGGAGAAACATCTCCCAAAGGTTTAGGTCAGCTTGAGTCCAAGAGATTCTTCCACCTTGGTAGGCATGACATTATTAGATGCATCTGAGTCTATGATGCAATTGCTCAGTTTATGACCATTTATCAACAGGGAAACATAGAAAGGCTCTATTTTCCCAAGAGTAGCTAGAGGAGTAATGACAAGATTGTTTGGGATGGACATGTTCCTTGGGGGATCATGAGTTACCTTTTTAACATCTTGTCCTATAGGGATGGCTTTATTCTTCACACACTAAACTAACCTATCTAACTGCTCAAGATTGGATTGCAAGAATTCAAATTTAAACATTTGAATTTTGGTCTTCTTGACATGGTTGATTATGTCAAATGACTGAAATGGACTAGGAACAGAGAAAGGTAGTTCATCTTTCTAGTTTTTAGGAGGGGTGGTACTAGTCTGTGGAATTGAAGTTAAAGATGGAAGAATGCTTGATGTACTTACCTTTTTATTACTCACTAGGTCCTTTAGCTAGAAAGGCAGAGAAGTTCCTCATTTGGCAATTGAAATTATAGGCTAAGAACTTTCCCCTATTCTTCTTTTATCAGCTTGTTGGGCTGACTGGTTCTAGGACTAGGTGAATACATCATATGATCCATCAACTACTTCACTTTTATCTTTGGGTTCATCCTGGTAATTCAAAAAAATAATGTTGGAGTCACCAGCTAATTCTTCTTGGTCTTTTGCAAGGAGATTAGCATCATTTTCTTGGTTCAATTCAGGCTAAAAAGAGAAATTAGATTTTGTTTCGAGATATCCAACTGCTGAATTGGTTGGGGGTGCTTCAATGGCAAGTTTCCCCTATAGGGGAGGAAGATGATTTGGTTGTCCTTGATTCTTGGCAACATTGCCTTGGTATGACTAATTGGGGAATGTCCTCCTTGACATATCTCTATATGAAAGAGCTGAAGATATTTCTTGTGCCATTTTCTTCCTGAGAGCTAGCAACTCATTTGCCAGCTTCTGCACCATTGGATCAGTGGTACCTGTAGATGGATATTCAAAAAATGAAGAATATTTACCTCTGTTAGGATCTCTCCTTATCTTTCTTGCCAAGATAAGGTCATCTTCCACCTTAGTGGCCAAATCTTGAGCTATAGCAAGGTATATTTGGCCAGCACATCTCAATAGAAAAATCACTTCAAGTAGCTAAGAGTTGATGAAGAAACATTTGAGATTCTTAGCTGGAGGCTGAGCAATTACAAGAATCTTGTTCCTCAGTGTGTCAAACTTGTCTATGAAATCCCTCATTGGTTCATGAGGTTCCTTCTTCATTTGTGTGAGTTGAGCTAGTAGGGCATGCACATCTTCTGTAGGCTTGAATCTAGCTTCAAATTTAGCTTTGAGAGTGTTCCAATCAGTGATAGTCTGGGCCTACAAATGATAGAACCAGTCTATAGTATCACCTTGTATAGTTTCCACGAACATCCTGACTGCTACATCCTCATACTCCACACCTATTATGCCACAGGCTATGCTAAAGGCTGCAATATGTTCATCAAGATGAACCTTTCCATCACCATAGAACTTGGGGAAATTTTTTCTTGAACTGCATGGTAGCTCATGTAAAGGTGGAGTTAAATTGAGTGGGCTAAAAGAGTTACCCCAAGGGCCTTGAATTGCCATTGTATGACTATGGAAAGGTGGAATAATAAATCTCAAAGGGGTAAGTATTGATAAAGCTTTATTAATAGTAGAAATGTATGCTTTGCCTGGTAATGGAGACTTGAATTTAGTAGGAGAAAATCTCTTAGTTCATTAGAGGTGAGATGGTGAAGGAAATAGATCAAAATTACTTTGCTATACCAACTCAAATACAGGGTCAACAATACCTTTAGCCCTTTGGCTTCACGTATACCATGGAATTGCCAGAGTGTAAAAATGAAAATGGAAAAGAACTAGTACTGCTTTAACTTAAAGCTTGAGGCTTCAAACTGCACATTCTTCCCTAGGGGAGTCACCAAAAACTATTGGTGTGAAGCTAGAAGGAAAAATTAACAATGGGAAAGCACTGGAGAAGCTTGTTCTTTCACAGTGGGATAAATGGATAAGGCTATAATGATAATGGGTAAGACCCAGATGAGAGTCGCCAGAGTATATAATGGATAAGGATAGGAACTTCTTGTTTGAATTGCCAGTGGAGTCGCTAAAAACTATTGGGTGAATATTTTGTTAATTAGCTAACTGATGCGTAAAATAGGTCTCTTCAACCATAGCATAGGGAGATTGGTCAAACAAATGTGTAGGGTTACCACATCAGAGGTGGACAAATCTCTCCTCTCATCAAGGGGAGGTTCCCTATAACTATAAGGTAATATATATATATATATATATATATATATATATATATATATATATATATATATATATATATATATATATATACTAATCTGCTATAAATAAGCTAAAAAATAACATTCATGGGTAGGATAACACTATCTATCTCTCTTTTTTTAGAGATGATGTTCACAAATCAAAGGGTAAATCCTGATGAAATGACAGAAGGCACTCCTCTTCTTTCAAAAGTGTTGTTCAACTGACAATAGGAACCTTTTAGGTAGTGACAAGTAACTGTAATGGGGCACAATAACATAGCAAGATAAAATGTAGCACAAATTCTCCACCTCAACTGCTAAAGAGTGAAATACAAAGGATAATGAGGGCACAAAGTCATCCCAAGATCCCTTACATAGAAACAAAAAACAAACAAACTAAAGACAATTGTGGCAACACAAAGTCTCTCCATAATGGGCTTTAGGACACCTTCCTGATTACTTTCACTAACTTTGCTTATTTAATTAAATAGACAAAAAACATATTAAGGAAATAAACATAAGAATAATTTCCCCAAAAACCAAGCTATTTTAGCACAAAGTCTGAAAAGTCACTTGTTTTCTTATTCAAATAATGAAATATGATCAACAATCTGAGCTCAAAGTCTCAGTAATGCCTTTCAATTTGGGTAGAGTTTTGTTTTTGATAACTGAGAGATCTCTCTAAAACAATAAGAGAGAGTCCAATATATAGTGCTCCAAGAAATACTTGGGCACTTTTTTTCACAAAAATGGCCTACGATGCATTCAATGCATTTAATACATTTTAAATTTTGTCCATGGGTTATGCTAGAATTGGGCATCGATCTTAAATATGGGCTGCTTGATGTGTTTCTTGATGTGTTTCCTGATGTGTTTCTTGATGTGTGCACAACTGTTCATTCACTTTACTCAATGTAGAAAAATAGGCCATGCCATTGAATGTTTGTGTTCTCTGATGTCCACCTAGTGGGTTGCTTCACCTTCTAGAAACATATCCCATGCGTAGATATTTCTAATCTTTCTCCATCATTTCCCCTTTCCTTGTATTTTTTCCTTATCTGTGTTATTTTTTCTACTGTGTCTTTGTATTGGGAGTGCTCTATCTTTGACATCTATCACAGTCTGCTACTTTGAAAGTTTACCAACTTACAAAAAATGGGACCCACAACATTTCTTGCCTGAGCAGCTTCAAAAGGGGAATGGGGATAGGTGGCACTTTCTACTGATCTTAATAAGTGACACATGGCATTTTCCAATGTATTTAGAAAAACACATTAAAACCTTCCATAGTTGCCACTTGGCACCCTCCACAGAACTCTAAGAGAAACTTATTTATGCGTCTTTATTTGAAAGTTGATAGATATTTCATTATCTTAAATTTGATGTCCGCTGGGATGTCAATAGTTGGTGATTATTTGAACTATATTGAACCATGAACCTTTGAACCTTTGAAATTTCATCAATTTAATAATTCAATGGTTCAAGCAGTCTTTATCGGTTCCTTGGTTTAATCACCTCCCTGGTTCAATCACTTCCTTAGTTTAATCACTTCCCTGGTTCAATCGCTTCCCTAATTCAATCACTTTATTAGTTCAATCACTTTCTTGGTCTTTGATTGAACCATCCATTTGATCTTTGAACCAATGTTCTCTACCCTCTGTAAGGGAACTTTGGTCTTGGTTCACTTTGGGGCACTCCTTTGAACTGACCACTTGAACTAACCAATTGAATCAACTTTGATTCAACAGTTCAATAGTTCAATCTTGCATTATGCTCATTCAATTGACCACTTGAACCAATCACTTTGAACCAATCTCATTGAATGTTAAAACCTTTTTTGGTCCAAGGTTCAATGGTTCAATCTCTTTTTTGCTCTTTGGTTGAACCATCCCTTTGAACTAGTCTCTAGAATCATCTGCTTCCTTCCTTTGTCTGGCACTTCCTTTGAACCTTTGAACCTTGGAACTTTGAACTCTTTTGGTTCAAAGTTCAATCGGTTCATTGGTTCATCTTTTGTTCCATCACTTCTCTATTTTTCTAAGTCCCTTGATTTCTTTGAATCCATTAAACTTGTTGAACCCGTTGAACACATTGAACTAATTTGGTTCAAGGTTCAATGGTTTAATGGTTCAACGGTTCATTCCTTTGTTCTTCAAAGCCTTCTTTTCTTTACTGCCCTCTGCAAGGGCACTTGGCCTTTGGTTCACTTTGGGGCACTCCTTTGAACCATTCGGTTGAACCAACTTTGGTTCAATGGTTCAATATTGTATTCTGCTCATTCACTTGACCACTTGAACCTACCACATTGAACCAACTTCATTGAACCTTTAAACTTTGAACCATTTTGGTTCAAGGTTCAACAGTTCAATGGTTCAAGCCTTTGAACCAACCACATTGAACCTTTGAACCCATTGAACCTGTTGAACCTTTGAAAATGTTGAACCTTTGAAAGTTTAGGTTCAAGGTTCAACAATTCAATGGTTCAAGCCTTCTTCTTTTTGCTAAGTCTTTTGAAACCATTGAACCAACCTTGAAATTGCCTTAGTGTTGAGAGCTTATTTCTTTCCTATAGAGTCCATAGAAATGAACTTGCAGAGTCCATAGAAATGAACCTGTAGAACTGGTGGAGTCCATAGAAATGAGTCCGTAGATTCTTTCCTATGAAGTCTGTAGAACTGAGTCCATAGATTGAAGCCTGTAGAGTCCATAGATATAACCTTGTAGAGTCCATAGATTTAAGCCTGCATAGTCCATAGAAATGACTTTGTAGATTCAAACCTGCAGAGTCTATAGATATAAGCCTACAGAGTCCATAGATTTAAGCCTGTAGAGTCTGTAGAAATGAGTCTATAAATTTAACACTACAGAGTCCATAGATTTAAGCCTACAGAGTCTATAGAAATTAGCTTGTGGAGTTTGTTAGCTGAAAAATCTTGAAAAATGGAGAATTTGAATGCCCAGAACAATTTTTGAGAAGGGCAGAGGGAATTTTGGCTTGCAGGTCCAAAATAGTTCATATGTTGTCCCAAAAATGAGTGATAGATTTTGGGAACAACATTTTTAATACCCAAAAACACTCAAGCATGATCCTAAGATTAGAACAATGGTCCTTGACCAAACTATGTACTATCTAATTATCCAAATAGACTTGGAAGAAATTGTGAATGAAGTCCTTAAAGGCTTCAACTATTATGCATGAGAACACTACTAGATTATTTTTCTATCCAAAGGGCATAAAATATATATGCAAATGATACCATTCAATGGAAAATGTTATCTTAGGTTAGTCTTCCTCAGCTATTTGAACTAGATGGTACCTCAAGAATCCATCTATAAATGAGTATACTTCACAACCAGTAACACCTTGAAGTATTTCCTCCATGAATGGTGTTAGAAAGGGATATGTCACATAAGAAGCATTGAGCACTTGGTAGTCCACATAGATATAGATGTGTCCATCTGTAGACACTTGAAAATTACATGACAACAATTTTCAATGGCATCTTGAATTGTGGACCTTTAATCGACTCTTCATCTAGTGGACCAACTAGTCTACTAGCATTCATTTACAACTTCATTATGAAAAATTGCCCTAAACACATCCTTTCATTTATCACCTTTCCACTCATTCATTCATGGCCCCTCGACCATAACCGATTAAGGTAATCATTGATGATCACCCTAGCTATCAATGATTAGGGTCACTTATCTTACTTTAAGATTTTAAAGTAACTCCAACTTTATTTAAGATAATTATCCTCCAGAATGGAAACTTGCTTTAGCACCATCTTTTAAAGACTAAATGAAAATAGGTAACTTCACCCCCTCCCAACTTATTAACTTTCCCTCAATCTTCCCTCTCCTTATTAGTTTTTTGCTATAAATACAAGGCTCTAGGGAGAGTTTTGGATCTAGAAATTTGCATCTAGACTCTCTTATTTTCTTTGTGTAGGCATCCAAGACTGCAAAGCTCTATCCACATGACTTTTGAAGGTAGGAGTATTATTATGCTTTTTGACTTTCTTCAAATTTAAACTATCATCCACTTGCCATCATACATGTATCTCTCCTTTTTTTTAGTTTTTAGCCCCTTTATCAAGATTTTCTATTCTGATCCATTCACCTTCACACCAGTACATACCCTCATAACCCCTATCTCACCTTCTATTAATAAACCACATCCCCTTACTTCCCTTTCATCCTCTTACCCATTTTCCCATAGGTAATTTTAGATAGTTATTATAACTATCACTGGTTATAATAATTGTCATCGGTGACATAATCATCATCAGTCAAGATAAATGTCACCGATCACCCTGACCATCACTGGTCACACAACCATCATCGGTCAAGACAAATGTCATCGATCACCCTAACTATTACCAATCACTATCAAGAAAAAATAATAGTTTATTATTTTATCCTTCTCCATACCCTACCATACCTTATTTTAGATTTTGACCTATTTATGAACCTTATTCTGATCCTATAGACTTGACCTTGACATACTTGGGCATGGTATTGACCCACCATGCTACATATTCTATCGAATAAGTACGTTGTTTATATTTTTGTATAATCATTTATGTTATTATCAATTTATCATTAATTATTTTCATTTTTAGAACAATTTTTTCATTAGGGGACTAGATTGATAGCCATCCAAGGGAGATTTCACTTCTTGAATCTAGCATTGATAGGTAGTCCACCCTTCATACCTGTCTAACAAACAAGTTGGTTTAGTGAGGTCCTATTGTAGGTAGTCCTTCCTCACCAAAAAGGAGTTCTCACATTTATTTGGATCAATGTGCACATTCTACCATTACCCATATACATACCCTAATATTCATTTTCTTTGATCTACTTTCAAAACTAAGAAATGAAAGAAAGAAATTGAAACATTTTGGCATGCCCAATGGGACCTAGTTCCCTTTCTTACCTAATTATTTTCTTATAAAATGAAATCATTTCGTTTGGGGATTAAAAATTAACCATTTGCATTCATTGATTGCTTGCTAATTTTAGTTCATATAGTAACTTAGGAGGTGAAGTAATCTTATCATATAATTCACATTTGTTATCACACACAAAACCAAACCAAAAATAATTTCACATCAAAACAATACTTGAGATAAGTACCAATTGGGATTTCATTACTTGGTGGCAACCTTAACCCCTCCCAACTATCCCACTTGGATTTCACTACCAAGGGGAAAACCAACTCAGCTCTCTAGTTGAGTATAAACTCTAGACTCAGTATATCTTGGCTAAGCATCCAACACCCTTATCACTATGGGATCATGAAGTGAGGGGGTAGGCCCCAACACCAAGCCATGCACTACAGTTCAACATATATCTTCCCTATAATCACCTAAATAACCTAAAACCATCCATAGATTTCCTCTTTAGTACCCATTTTTCAAACTAACCTCCGTTATCACACTCTTTAAGGCATAAGCCAAAAGTGATTTAAAATTAATCCTAAGGTAAAAACATACTTCTTAGTGTATGTATTGATTGATTTGAAATTATTCTGGGTTTACTCTCTATTTAAGGTGTAAGTCTCATAATAACATTCCCTATTTTCTCATACAGTTTTAACCAAACAAAAAGTGAGAAATCAAAACAACTAACCACCACCTTCTTCTTCATCCACAGATTATACCTCAGATGTTGACAAATCTCCTCACGCTTCACCTCACCATTATCCTCCACCACCTTCTCCTTCCAGAATCCCAATCATATCTAAAGTAGATCCAAACTTTACTACCTTGCTTGACAATAATCCAATTGTTTTACAATATTACATCAAGACCTTGCCTCACCCCCCTACTTTGGTTTCTTTTGATCCTTCTCTTAGCATGCCATCCCACCTTATGTTAGGTACCACTTTAACCCAACTATTGACTCAAGCCTCTTCCAACACCCTATCTACCCAAACCAACCTTTCACCTCCCAACCAAACACCTCCTATCACACCCCATATGGGTTCAACCTTGCCATTTGTCACCTATATCCCATCTACTATGGAAGTATCTTCCACTCTGACTTTTATCCTCCCTTTGGTTATAATCAATCCCTTGGCCATAGTTCCACTTCAAAACCTAGTGATCTCCATACCTCAAAACCTTTCCCCAATCAGCACCATGGTAACTACCCAACCTCAACCTTCCCAACTTCCTTTTACCTCAACCATAACAACCACATCTTTTTCATAACAAGTGCCTATGAAAAATTACCGATATGTACCTAACCCACAAGGGTACATACCACCCTCCACCCAACCTTTTATACTAATTATCTCTTATGTGCCACCATCTCAACCCCTAACCACTACCTATCAATATGTGGCTTCTTCAGCACCATTTATTGCCTATTCATACATAACTACAATCCAACCTCAATAGAATGTGCCCCTCAATTATTTGGCTTCTCAGCCTCAACCTAATCTAATCAAAATGCTAATGGATAAAATGACTAGTTTAGAGTCATCCATCTCTGCCTTAACCAATATTTTGTCCTATGAGCAAATTTGTAATGAGCCTATCCACCCCTCTATGCCCATTCATACTTACCCTTCTCAATGGGAATTTCTCAAATTTTATAAATTCCAAGGTAAGGAGGATCCTTAGCAACACCTAAGACCATTTTATCATGCTTGATGCTTTATTTCTTATGATGATGCTCTCCTCCTCCAAATCTTTCTCATATCATTATCTATTGCTATCATTGATTGGTATATTTCCCTTCCCACTCATTTTATCTTTTCTTTCTCTCAATTGGAACAAACCTTTTTGGAACACTTTTCTATAAACATATCTAAAAAGGTTTCCATTACCAACCTATACTCCATCAAACAATTTGAAGATGAATCCATTATGATTTCATTGTTAGATGGAGGGGCCTCATTAATCAACTCACCATCCCCTTACCCCAACCTGAATTAATTGAATTATTCTCTCATGGGTGTGCTAAACACATTACTCCAACTCTCTAGGTCTAAACCTTTAGGACCTTTGGCGAAGCATTCACTATGGCACATAAATTACAAAATTAATCTATTGATGAAGGGAAGTTGAAGCATCAAAATAAAAATTCTAGTTTCAAATCCACTAAATCATCCTACACCAAGACTACAAACCCAACCAATTCTAAAGTAAAAGCATCAACACAATTAGTTATTCTCAAAACTACACTACCTCTAACTGTTAACTAAAAACCTTGAACCAACAATTCTTCTAGTCACCAAAACCATACCCAAAAATGGGATCCTTCAAAACCATTTACCCCAATTGGGGAATCCTATGCATCGGTCTTGGATAAGTTACTTAAGTCCAATCTAATCTAACTTCCACCCATCAATCCCACTCAACAATTTAATACTTCTCATCCACTTCTAGGGTGGTATAATGAGAATGATCATTTTGATTATCATTAGGTCATTGAAATGATACCGATAGTGCAATACCTTTAAAAGCATTGTCTAAGACCTGATTGATAAAGGGGAACTTGTGTTTGATAACCCAAATTCTCTTTCCAACCAATATTTTGATATTTTCTAAAAACCTTTCCCAAATCATTCACCTTCAACCCAAATTAATGAAAGTCAACCTGAATCCTCCACTTTACATGAGGCACATGTAATTAATATCATCAGTAATGTGCCCACTATTGAAGAAGTCATCACCTTTATCACCCAAATAGAGGAAGCCAACCCACCATCCATTCCTTCAGAAAACCCAATAGAAGAGTTAACTACCCCTTCCATCTCCTTTGATAAAACCACATCTCCATCTACCCCTCCTATGGTATAAATATCCAAGGAGATAACCATTACATTAACCATTTCATCCACTCCTCTAATCCAAGTAGAAAAACCACATACTTTTTTGGATAACCAAACCAAGGAGGAAACTATGCCTTCCTTTCCACTTGAAACCATTACCCTTACTAATCCTATTATAGAACCATTCGTACCTCCTTAGAAACTATTTATAGAGAGATAATACCCTCATCTACCCAATCATCACCTTTGGAAACTTCCACCAAAGATAACAACATTGAAAATGCTCATTCTTCTTCCCCAAAGGGCTTGTGCTTTGAAACTAATGATCAAGGAACGATACACATTTATAAACCCTTTTCTTTGTTAGTTCAAATTTTAGAATATACCTCTCAACCTAACTTTAATAGATCCACCTTTTGGCATTGGTTGGACTCCTGTATCAGAAAAAAACTGAACCTTCTACTTCACTTGAGTCTACTCTTGAGCTTGTTATTACGACTCCACCAACTACCCATCCTAAATTCACCAAGGAACCATCTCAATTACCCCCACCTAAAATTGTCAGGTCACCTTATGCCTCTCTTATCAAGCCAATAAAAAACTTAAGGGTCCTTCCCATGCCTAATCCTGCTCACCCTCCTTTGAGATTGGACTTAACCACATTAACCCAACCAAAGCCAAATCTAATTAAGTCCATTAAGAAGGTAGAATTGCCTAGACCACAACCTCAAGGAAGGACCATACTAACTCCTTCACCTTTACCCTCTATGTTGGGACCACATCCTTCCACCATTCCCACTACCTACTCTTTCTCCAAGAAACCATCTCCCCTTTCTCCACCTATAACAACCCAATTCTCTAGTTCATCATACTTCCTTACCAACCTTTCTCCATCCATTAAAACCTCATAATCTAGACCTCCAATCTCTAAACCAATTGTAACTAAGCCAATTATTTCTAAACCACCAACCAAACTCACTCCACGAACCACACCTCCCATCAAAAACTCTTTACCCCATAGGATCCTTACACCCAAAGTCCAAGCTCCACCACCTCTAAGATCTTTATCATAATCTTATACAACCATTTTACAAAGAATGTTGCAAGATTTTTCCATTAGATTACTACCAATCAAACCTTTTGACCCCACTCACTAAAAACTAACTTGGTTCAATGATAATCTGATTTGTCTTTATCATAGGACCCCTGGACATGATACGAAGAACTATAATGCTCTCCAATCAATTGTTCATGGCCTTTTAGAGGAAGAAGATCTATTTGATGAACCTTCTTTAATCCCATTGCCTCTTTTACCACCTTTCTAATCTACCTACCAATCATATACTTCCCTACTCCCACCAAGGAGTGACACAGAGGAATTGAAGCAAGCAACCAGTCCCCTTATCCATACCATTCATATGGTGACTCGATCTCAAACCCAATGAAAGGATAGGGTTCAAATTGCCCAATAAAATTAAAAAGGTAAGGCCAAGACAACCATTCCATGGTCCTACCCTTCAACTCCTCAACCTATTGTTTCCAAAATCAGCTTAGCCCATTTTTAAGAACAACCCCCTACGAAACTTGTCTGTTTCGTCTTTTATCTCTCTAAGTTTGTTTTCAAGATGGATTTTGAATTCATTATTGGCTTGGCCTAAGAACGTGAGAGTGATTATGATCTCATTGTGACTAAGAGTTTCCCTCTCTGGACTACTTCTTCCTGAGTTGGTCTTTTCCTCTTTTTGTGCACAGGCGGCAAATTTTGCCACCAGTGCATTTTGACCTTTGTAAAGCGTGGGTGGCAATTTTTGTCGCCCCTGCATTTTTCTTGCAAGGGTGGAAAATTTTGCCGCCCCTAAATTTTTCCTGCAAGGGTGGCAAATTTTGCCGCCCCTGCATCTTAACCTGCAAGGGTGGCAAAATTTTATGCCCCTGCATTTGAACACACCAAAACATGCAAGGGCGGCAAATTTTGCTGCCCAAGCATGCATTGATTTTCATGCATAGAATTTATTGCCATGCATGGCGAGTTGTTGGGGTTGTTTTTCACCTCATATAAATTGATTTGAACCCCATTTCTTCTCATTGCTTCCTCTTCTCATCCTACCTTTTACATCTGGACCATCTGACGAGCGATTTGAAGCAAATTTTCATGGATTCGAGCTTGTGGCATGTGCGGCTTCCCAGGTTAGTCTCATTTTTTGCATTTATTTTTCTTTTTCTTCATTAGTTTGTTTATCTTATTTTTTGTTAATCCTTTCTACCCATTGGGATGGCTAAAAATGCCATCCCTCTCCATTCCTTATGGTTTTGTTCAAACCCACATGGATGGAAAATTTTGCCACCAGTACCCCCACAGGTTTCATCCCAAAGCCAACAAGGGCGGTGATTTCTGCCGCCCCTATGTCCTGGCTTCACCCCACCCCCGTTCTTCACTTTTACGGGTGGAAAATTTCACTGCCCACACTCACTCTTTCGTGTACGAGCGGTGAAATTCACCTCTCACCCATGCTCCTTGCCCAACATGCATCAGCGGAAAATTTCATCACTGAGGCATGTCTAGTATGCAGGCATGGTGAAATTCACTACCCCTACCCTCACTTTTATGAATTACAGGGGCAACAATTTTTGCCACCCCTACCTTTTCCCAACCCAACTTATAAGAGCAGCAAAATTCACCGCTTATGCAGGCTGACCCTGCATGGGCGGTGAATTTCACTGCCCTTGCACTTCAGTCACCTCAACCTATAGGGGTGGCAAATTTTGCCACCCATGCATTCCTCCTTCAGATTTTCCTAACTCTGGAGGATTTTTTGTGTTGACTTTTTTTTCCCTTTCTTCCTCCTTTTCTAGTCTTTTTTCCAACTCAGCCTTTTTAAGTGACCTCCATTGACCATAATCACTTAAATTGCATTTTCCCCTTTCGTCCACTTTCCTCTAATCTCATAATCATGTCTGCAGTACCTTCAGAGAACTCTTGCTCATCAACACCTCTCTGACCAAAACCAGCTCCCATGTTTGTAGTGTCTCTGAAAAAGGTGAAGACCATGAAATATAAATATCAGGGTGTCTTCCCACTTATGTCGGTCTCCTCAAATGTTGACGACATTCGAGACACCAAAATTGGCCATGTGGACATGGCCGAATTCATAGCTCAAATAAAGGTGATGAATCCAAGCACTGAGATGAAGAGGATCATCACGAGTAACATCCACTTAATGGCCACTTTTTCGGTAGCAACACATCATATTGAGTTTATTCTACAATGTGCCCGCTTCTACAAGAAAGAGACTAGGTTAGTCTCAGATGCCAGCGGTAATGTGGTGATTTAGTTGGATCCTGAATTCATCGATAAAGTTTTCATGTGCCCTCCAGCCACTGAAGTAACCAAGATTGACTTCGTGGATGCCAAAAAAGAATACGACAAAGACCCTCAGAGGGCAAAAAAAGTAATGAACTACAAATGGTTGAAGACCCCTAGGACCAACTTATCAAGATGGCCATGGAACTTTCTGAGGAGTGACTTCATTGAGGAGGTTGGTGACTTGATCACCCTTCTCAGCAGGGTACAAGGCCTCCCGTCTTCTTCACTATTCCATGAATAGATGTACCCATTCATTAAAATCATCCTCCAAGGCAAACAAGTCATCTTTTGGGGAGAACTGATCAGCAACGCCATCCATGAGCAGCTAACCAAGGTATAGACTTCTTACAAGTTTTATATGACCTCGTACCTTGTGTACATAACTGCCACAATGTAAACTTTTTTGAGCTTAACCACAGAGGGGGATAGAAAGACAACCCCAGTGTACTCATATTACTCCCAACTGACTCTACAAGGATCGACTCGCCATTTCAAAAGGATAAATGATGCCTTCTTCACCATATTTCTATGCCTCTTTGACCCTCAGCTTGAGCATAAGAGAGTATCAGATGAGGCTTGGACAGTGGTCAATGATTACGGATGCATGTTCCTTCAATTCCCCACCTTCTGTTATCTTCGGGTTGGATTTTTCCAAGGCTACCCCTATATGCTCCCTAGGTTCCCTTCAGATAAGTTGGTACTAATGGAACTTTGTTGACCACTGATTATCATGCATACTAGACAAATGGAGCTAAAGAAACTAGGCTTAAGGTTTCCAATCAAAATTGGTAGGTATTCCATTGCAACAATAGCCAAAGCCAAAGTCATGGAAACAAAAATGCAGATGGTCACTCTAAAACCATTCAAGAGAAGAGAAAAATTTGACTATAGGGGAGTCAAGGACAAGATCAAGAGGAAGACTTAGTTCCATGAGCCCATGATTGAGGATATCTAGATCAACCTGAGGATGGCTAAAGAAATAAAAAAAATGGATTTTTGCAGGCTGACCCTAGAGCAGATCAAATATCTAGGGCTTGCAGAGATCCCCTCTGGTCTAATCGATAACAAAAATATTATCAATAACAAATACCTGGCTGAAAAGGTTGTTGGTTCCCCTCTTCCTAAAACTCAGTGGTCTAAGAAAGAGCTGACTTCTCTGAGAAAAATATTCGAACCAATATTGGCTAACACCAATGATTGGTTAGAAGCCAAAGGGATCGTCTTGAAAGAATTCATCACGGGATCTGAGGCTGAGTACCAAGCAGAAATGAAGAAGAAGATAGAGAATAAAACCAAAAACAAAGGTGATGTACCTTCCCCTTCTAGGCCTCACAAGCCTAGAATCATCTTTGTGTCTAAGAAACCAAAGACTGTTGAAGATCTTGAAGCGTTAGCAAGAGGAACTAAAAAATAGAGCCCTCAAACACAGGCAGCCCAGCCAATAGAGATAGATGATCAATCATCAGGGTAACCAAGCATTAGACCTCTGCTTTCACAAGAAGCATAGCCACTCAAGAGCATCTCTCCTTCTCCCCCTCGGTCTCTTGTGGTACCCTCTTCTCCTATCTCTTTGATCAGTGTTCCCTCTTCTGGAGCTACATCTCCTTCCAAAGTCATATTTGGTAATCCTTAGGGTGCTTCTAGAGGTTCTCCTCACTCTTCTAGGTCCATTCCAAGTTTATCATCTCCTTCTTTCAACTTGGCACAAAGCCCTACACAAGAGCCAAAATTAGTAGTTGGTACAGTTTCAACGGTTACTCCAACTATGACCAATGTCACCACTAGCAGTGTAGAAGCTATCGCAGTAACACCAGCTGAGGGAACCATTGCCATAGTAGGTACTTCTCTCCCACCTTAGATGATAGCTTTCACCCCCAAAATAAAGAAGTTGGCCATCTCTCTAGATGACTTTGACTTTGGCAAAATAGTGCCAGCAAAAGCTAAAACTTTTAAGAGGCCAAGGATACTCTCAAAATTGGTTGAGGAAAAAGGGCAGAAATTTTTGGAAATTGCCAAGCCTCCATAGGACACAACCCTTGAGGGTTTCGAAATGAGTAGCTATTCCATCTCTCATGTTGAACTTGGCAAAGTTACTCACAAAGGTGCAAAAAGTGACCTTCAGTCTGCTATGGACATCATGGTCCAGAAATTTGATCAAGAGAAGGAGATGAAAGATTATTACAAGGCCAAGACAGAGCAGCTAACGGTAGTAATAAGAAGGTTCACTCCCTCCCCTGAAGCAAAAACTCTAGAAGCCTTCTCCATAGATGACCTGGTCATCCAAAAGGCTGAGAAGACTTACTTAAAGGGAAAAGTCCTAGAGGACTATATTGAAAGAATACATACTCAAGGAGTTTCTTTGCTTTCAGAAGTTGCAGAAAGGATAGATAAGATGAGGAAGGTAAGAGCAGAGTTAGATGACTTTGTCTCTCTTATCTCTCAGGAGATTGATAGTTCAAAAAAAGATCTTAGCAAATGGAAGGAGATGAAAGATCTGAAGAAAATCACCTTGATATCTATCGGTGTCATCTCTAGCAAGGACTCCTATGTTGAGATCAAGGAGTCACTAATCTTCAGGATCCAGGTACTCAAAGATTTAATTGATGATCTCAAAGCTTTTAAGGAGGCTAGTGAGAAGAGTGACCTAAGCCTGCTAAATAAACTAGAAGAGCTGCCTTGTAACCTAACCTCTAAGGACAATCAGTTCCTTTCGGTAGAAGAAATGATTCAGAGTTTCAAAGAGATGATTCAGAGAGACTTTGAAGAAAAATCCTTCTCAATGTCTTCTGTGGACAATATTCTAGATGCTTAGTTAACTTTGGAAAATCTAAAATCTAGGTTAACTAGTCACGCTAAGGCCATCACAGCATTGAAAGACACATTAATCAAAGCCAGAATCATCTCCAAGAACACGGTCGCGCTAGACAGCATAGAAATTCAGGCATCCATCACTATGTACGATGCCCATATGAAGAAATTTGGCAGCAAGAACTGAATTTTTCCCCTTCTTTCTTCTTCTTTCCTTATGCACTTCTATTTTGTGAAAAGTGCATGCAATTTTTTAAGATGTAATTACATGTAAATATTTTAGAAAAATATCTCAAAGTCAAAGATGAGTCATCTTTAACTGAGATATTTTTGTATTTTATTATTTTGTGGTTTTTGAGGATTTTCTCCCTATATATAGTGGAGACCTCATTTGTAAATGATCTTGAAAAAATGGAGAGCAAACACTTTGCTAAAATTGAAGCAATTTTTGAGACTTTGTACTCAAACTTGTAAATTATATTTTGTTAAATGAATGAGAAGCAAGTTTATTTCAGACTTTGTGTTGAAGTTATCTGTGTTGTCTAGGAAACAGTTTCTTATGTTCTCTTTCCTGATAATCTCTTGTTTATCTAATTTAATAAGCAAAGTGGGTGTGTTTATATTATCTAAGAGCACTTATAAAAGGTAGAGGATAGATTTTGAGCTTCTTTTATCTTTGAGATTCAGTTATTTTTAATAGTTTCAGGTGAAGACTTTGTGCTTCGTTTCACTCTACGGTTACGATTGTTCCAGATTAGTGGAAGAAGCTACAGAAGACTTTATACTTACGTGAGTGTTTTTGTGGACTTTATTACCTCAAGAGATTTTTTGTTTCCTGTTTAATACCATTCTTGAAAGAAGAGGAGTGTTGTTAGCTAAGGATCAGGATATCCTTCTTTTGTTCTTTGTACATTACCTCTGAAAAAAGAGAGGTAGATGCTATTATACCACCCCATGTGTTATTTTCTGCTTAATTATATATATATATATATATATATATATATATATATATATATATATATATATATATATATTCAGTGTATAAATATTCATAGGGAACCTCCCCTTGATGAGAGGAGAGATTTACCTCATCCAGATCTGGTAAACCCACACTTTTCATAGCATAAACCTCCTTATGCTGTGGTTGATATACCCATTTTGTCATCAGTTAGTTGACGACAAAATATTCACCCAACAGTTTTTGGTGACTCCGCTGGGGACTACGAATGTGCATTTTGAAGCCTCAAGCTCTAACTTGAAGTAGTTTCAGTCCCTTTTCCATTTAAAATCTGGCAACTCCACGCTACACTAAAAACCATAGATCTAAGGGTGTTTTTGACCCTATATTTGAGTTAGCGCAGCAAAGCAACTTTGATCTCTTTCCTCTGTCACCTTTCCTCCAACATTTTAAGAGTTTTCCTCCTAACCTTATCAGGTCACTGACACAAGGTAGAGCTTCTTTTCCTGCTATTAATCACACCCTACCTATAAATACCCCACCAAGGTTTGTTATCCCACCATTTAATCATCCTAACATAATGGCTCAAGGCCCGTGGGGTAATTCCTTTGGTCTTCTCAATTTGAATGCACCTCTGCATGAACTACCTCGTAGTTCTAGAAAAAAAAATCTAAGTTTTTTGGTGATGGAAAGGTTCATCCCAATGAGCATATTGCCACTTTCTCCATAGCATGTGGCATGATCAGTGTGGAATTTGAGGATGTAGCAGTTAGGCTTTTTGTGGAAACTTTGCAAGGAGTTATCGCGGATTGGTTCTATCACCTGCAGGCTGGGTCAGTAACAGACTGGGATACACTCAAGTCCAAATTCAAAGCTAGGTTTAAACCTGCTGAAGATGCGTACGCTTTGTTGGCTCAGCTAACATAGTTGAAAAAAGAATCTCAAGAACCCATGAGGGATTTCATAGCTAAATTTAACAAGTTGAGAAACTGGATTCCAACTGTAGCTCAGCCCACGCCAAAAAATCTCAAGTGCTTTTTTATCAATTTATAGCTTCCCAAAGTAAGTTTTTTGTTGAGGTGAGCTGGCCCTATGGATCTAGCCTTAGCTCAAAGTTTGGCTACTGAGATTGAGGATGATCTTATCCTGGTAGGTAAGATCAGAAAAGACCCTAGTAAAAATAAATTTTCTTCATCTACTGAAAGTTCTTCAGGTACTACAGATCCTATGGTGCAGAAATTGATGAATGAATTGATAGCTTTTAAGAGGCAAATAGCCCAAGGTACGTCTACTCCTACCTATCAAGATGCACCCAAGAGAACATTTCAAAATCAGCAATATTAGGGTACTGCTACCCAGAACCAAAGGCAATCCAATCGCCTACCTCCCCTTCCAAGGAGATTGGCCATTGAAGCAGCACCTGCCAATTTAGCGATCAGTTACCTAGAGGCTAAGCATGATAATTCATTTCAACCTCAATTGGACCAACAAGAAGATGCTAATCTCTTTGATGAACATGAAGAAGAATTAGCTGGTGACTCCAATATCAGTTTCTTAGATTACCAGGATGAAGCTGGAAGTAAATGGGAGGGTTTGGATAGATCTTACACTATTTTCACCAGATCTCAAAATCAGTCAGCTTCATAGACTGACAAAAAAAAGGTAGGGGAAGAAGCCTGACCAATAGTTTCTATCACCAAAAGAGGGATCTCATTGCCTCTGCAATTGAAAGATCAGGTAACCCATAAAAAAGTAAGTACTCCCAATCACCCGATATCTTCCACTTCTATTACTCAGACTAGTGCCATGCCTACTAGAGTCCCTGATGATGGACTCTCTTCCTCTGTCTCAAGTTCTTTTCAATTATTTGATGTAATTGATCATGCTAGAAAGACAAATTCAAATGACAGAGGTTGAATATTTGAGGGCTAACCCAGAATAGTTTGATAGATTAGTAGAATATGTGAAAAATAATGCCATCCCCGTGGGACAAGATTCTTTAAAGGCTGTTCATGATCCCCCTAAAGATAAACCAGCTCAAAACAATCTTATTATGACTCCCCCTATTGCTCCCAAGAAAATAGAACCTTTCTACGTTTCCCTGCTTATAAATGGTTATAAACTAAGTAATTATATTATAGATTCTGTAGCCTCATATAATGTCATGCCCACAAAGGTGGCAGATTCTCTTAGCCTGACTTTGACTAAAACTTATGGGAGGTGTTTTTCCATGGAAAATAAGCAAGTCCCTCTCCTTGGTCAAATAAAATATGCTCAATATGCCTTCACAACTTTTCTAAATAAGCGAATAAAAATGATAGTTTAAGTGGCTGACGTTCCAGCATCTTATGGCATCCTGCTTGGGTGGAATTTTTGCAAAGATGTTGGAGGCGAGCTAAATATGGACTTGTTAGAAGCAAGGATTCTAATTTAAGGTGTCATGAAGAAGTTACTTCCTAAAAAAGAAGCAAGGTACGTAGTTACCCGATCATCGGCACCGAAAGCTCAAATTTTATTTGAGTCCTCAGGCATGGGCAACTACTTCCTATCTACGGATGGAACCCATGAGACATCAAATGAAACTCCTTTGGGTGATAACTTGAGATTGTGTTCAGCTGGCACAGTGGGAAAATCAACAAATCAAAATAAACACATGGAAGGGCCTCTTCCCCCAAACAAAGGAGTTTTCAAAGAAGAAGCAACATCTAACGAGGTATGGACCTTAGAATTTGACGGTAGCTACTCCTCTACTGGTTTGAGAGATGGGTTTGTATTGGTATCTCCTCAAGGAGATATTATTCCTTTGTCTTACAAATTATAGTTCAATAATACCAACAACACGGCTGAGTATGAGTCCCTATTACTCGAGCTACAAGCTACCAGAGAAAGGAGCATTAAGCTACTCCATGCTAAAGGAGATGCTGAGTTGATAGTCTGCCAGGTGAGGAACCTCTACCAGATGAAAAATGAAAGGTTATGCCATTATCGCAACCTGGTCTGGGATCAAATTGAAAATTTTGACGCTTTCAACATCTCTACCATTCCAAGGGAATTCAATGACCGAGCAGATGTATTGGCTATCTCTGCCACCCTTTTAGTCCCCCACCCAGACTTTAAGGGAGACAGGTACACTATTGAGCTAGTCTTTCGACCAAGTGTACTTGATAATGTCAGCCATTAGCAAGTTTTTAACAATGATGATTAACTCATTACCTTCTTTAAATAAAAAGATAGTTTTGAACAACTGCATTTTGAAGGTAGTAAACTCTGAGAATGTGAACCAACTCCTGAGACCAATACGAACACAGGTGAGGATTTCATACAGCTTAGGGGGAATAAGATTCTCAAAGGTCTGGCTTCCCTAGAGAAGTTGTTTGATAACCATGATAGGTTTATTAAACAACAGTGAATAGATTCAAATTCTTGCCAAGATTTTGATCAGGTCAACTTGGGAACCAAGCGCAATCCTAAGATGGTAAACATTGGGAAATGTTACACTCCCGAGGAAATATTTGAGCTTGCTAGTCTACTCCACCAATATATGGATGTATTGGTCTATTCCTACGATGATCTGAAATCACTCAGGCTAAATGACATCGTCACGACATTCCCCTGAAAACCAACTCTGTACCTTACAAGTAGAAATCTAGGCAATATAATCCAAAAATCTCAGGTACTATTTTAGCTGAGATATAAAAGATGCTTGATGCCCAGATAATTTTTCCAATCCATCACTCAACATGGATTGCCAACATAGTGCCTGTCAGAAAAAAGAATTGCAAAATTTGAATCTGTGTGGATTTCAAAAACTTAAAACAATTGTCTTTGAAAGATAAATACCCTCTTCCCATCATGGATCAAGTTCTGTAGATGGTAACAGGTTCAAAAATGTTATCAATGCTAGACAGCTTTTCAAGGTACAATCAGGTTAAAGTTGGAAAAGTAGATCAGCACAAGACAACATTCACCACACCTTGGGGAACTTTTGCTTATCAAAGAATGCCTTTTGGTTTGATAAATGCAGGCACCACTTTTCAAAGGGTGATGGATCTTGATTTCAAAGATGAGATGGGAAAATTCATTGTAGTGTACCTAGATGATCTGACAGTGTTTTTAAAACATCGTTTTGAGCATGTTCACCATTTGTAAAAGATACTGGAACGCTATCATCATAATGGTATTTCTTTAAACCCAAAGAAATTTGTCTTCAGAGTAATTAAAGGAAAACTTATCATACACATTATGTCCCGTGAAGGTATTAAAATTGATTTGGAGAGAGTTAAGTCCATCCAAGAACTTGCTCTGCCTACCAATAAGACCGCAGTTCACTCTTTCTTTGGAAAGGCGAATTTTCTCAGAAGGTTTATTCCTGAGTTTGCTAAGAAAACCCATCATATTGTCAACATGATGAAGGGCAATGCTACATTTAGGTGGACTGCTGAGGGTAAATCAACATTCAAAGAGATTAAGGAAGCAATCACCCGTGCACCAGTCTTGGTCTGTCTAGATTATACTAAAAATTTCAAAATATATAGTTATGCCTCTGAACATACACTATCGGCCATTTTGGTTCAGCAAAATCCAAAAGGTGTAGAATCTCCTATGTCTTTCATGAGTTCTCCCCTTAAATATCATGAGCTGAAATATTACCTTATGGAGAAGCATGCATATGCTATGGTCAAAATGGTCAAGCATTTCAAGTTTTATATCCTAAACTCTCACACTGAAGTTCTCGTACTAGACACAATAGTAAAATCCATTTTGACTCAGTAGGAGTTTGGTACGAAGAGAGGTAATTGGATTGCCAAAATTTAAGAGTTTGATCTGAATATCAAACCAACCAAACTCGTACAAAGAAAGGGTCTTTTCCAGTTCATTTCCAACAACATTCTAGGTGAAGTAGAAAGTGAAGAAGTAGAGATCGAAGGCATACCTATGGTCCTCTTTGTTGCCACTACTGATGAGTGGTATTCTGACATTGCTCATTTTCTAACATATGGTGAGTGTCCCGCTCATCTTTCTTTTAAAGAGAAATGGAATGTTAAATTGAAAGCAGTTGGTTATGTTCTATGGGACAATGGCCTTTATAATAGAAACCTAGATGGGGCATTTCTTTGTTGTGTTGACAAGGTGCAGCAAGAAAGACTCTTAGAATCTTTCCACAATCTGTCCTGTCGAGGACATTTTTCTACACCAGTGACAGTGCACAAAATTTTATGAGCAAAGTATTATTAGCCCACACTTTTCTAGGATGCCTAACAATGGGTGCGTAGGTGTGAATTATGCCAACAATTCATTGGGAAGCCTAAGCTTCCTGCATTACCTCTCAAGCCGGTTGTGATCGAGGAACCATTTCAGCAGTGGGGTATTGACTTCATTAGGGTAGTCAACCCATCTTCAAGTGTTAGACATGATTATGTCCTCACAGCAATAGATTATTTTACTAAGTGGGTGGAGGCCATCCCAACCAAGCATGCTACGTCTGAAGTGGTATGCAGCTTTCTCAAAGAAAATATCATCTTCAGGTTTGGGGTCCCACTAAAGATCATAACAGATAATGCAGCCTATTTTTCATCACATGAGATTACTCAATTTTGTTTCTATTATGGGATCACCTTATCCCATACTTCAGATTATTTCCCTCAAGGAAATGGCCACGTAGAATCGAGTAACAAGAACTTGGTCACTATTATTAGAAAGTTGGTAGATGACAATCAGATAACATGGCACAAAGCATTATATGATGCTTTATGGGTGGATAGAATAACACCCAAAAGGGCTATAGGTATGTCCCCTTTCCAACTTCTTTATGGTCTAAATGCATAAATCTCCATCACCCTTGAACTGCTAGTGCTCAGGTTAACTAAAGTAATCAAAGACTCAACCTTTGAAAGCTCAGTCGATAAAAGAATCATGTGTCTAAATGAGCTGAATGAGCATCAAGCTATGGTAGTGGATTGGATCAAGGAACATCAGAACTGGGTGAAGGTACTCTTTGATAAAAAAGCTAAAGTTTGTGAATTCCAAGTCAGAGATCAAGTCTTGTTGTGGGACAAGAGGCGAGAACCAAAAGGGATGCATGGCAAATTTGGCTCCCTGTGGAGAGGCCCATTCAGCATTCAACAGCTCTGTGGTGAGGCTAGATTCTTACTGGAGCACCAAGATGGAACACCATTTACACTACCTCACATTAGACATCATCTGAAGATGTTTAATCCTTGAGGCTTAGAGAAGCCCATTTGTATATATGTATAGTTTTTATGTTTTGTCTGTTTGTCTTTCATTTTTAGCCTAACTCCGTAGCCCAATAGCTTAGATGAAGGCACTTAGAGACTGGTTTCTACTCCCACTAATCAATTTGATTAATGGAAGTTCTCCAATAGGAACCAGTTGTTGTTTCTAAAATTAGCTTAGCCCATTTTTGGGTACAACCCCCCTACAAAACTTGTCCATTTCATCTTTTGTCTCTCTAAGTTTGTTTTTGAGACGGATTTTGAATTCGTTCTTAGCTTGGCCTAAGAATGTGAGAGTGATTACGATCTCGTTGTGACCAAGAGTTTCCATCTCTAGACTGCCTCTTCCTGAGTTGGTCTTTTCCTCTTTTTGTGCACAGGTAGCAAATTTTGCCACCAGTACATTTTAACCTTTGTAAAGCAAGGGCGGCAATTTTTTCCACCCCTACATTTTTCCTGCAAGGGCGGCAAATTTTGCCACCCCTGCATTTTTCCTACAAGGGCGGCAAATTTTGTTGCCCCTAAATTTTAACCTACAAGGGCAGCAAAATTTGCCGCCCCTACGTTCAAACACACCAAAACATGAAAGGGCAAAAAATTTTGCCGGCCAAGCATGCCTCAATTTCTATGCACAACATTTATTGCCACATGCAGTGGGTTGTTGGGGTTATTTTTCACCCCATATAAACTGATTTGAACCCCATTTCTTCTCATTGCTTCCTCTTCTCCTCCTACCTTCTGTGTTTGGACCATCTGATGAGCGATTTAAAACACGTTTTCATAGATTCGAGCTTGTGGCATGTGTGGCTTCCCAGGTCAGTCTCATTTTTGCATTTGTTTTTTTTATTCATTAGTTTGTTTATCTTTTTTTCGTGAATATTTTCTACCCATTGGGATGACTAAAAATGCCATCCTTCTCCATTCCCTGTAGTTTTGTTCAAACCCACAGAGATGGCAAATTTTACCACCCGTACCCCCACGGGTTTCATCCCAAAGCTAACAAGGGCGACGATTTTCGTCACCCCTGTGTCCCAGCTTCACCCCGCCCTCGTTCTTCACTTTCATAGGTGGAAAATTTCACCACCCATACTCACTCTTTCATGTACAAGCAGTGAAATTCACCGCTCGCCCACGCTCCTTGCCTGACATGCATCGGTGGCAAATTTCACCGCCGAGGTATGTCTAGTATGCAGGGGCAGGAAAATTTGCCACCCCTACTCTCGATTTTATGAACTGTAGGGGCGGTGATTTTCACCTCTACCTTTTCCCAACCCAACCTGTAAGAGAAGTAAAATTCACCGCTTATGCAGGCTGACCCTGCATGGGCAATGAATTTTGCTGCCCTTGCACTTCAGTCACCTCAACCTGTAGGGGTGACAAATTTTGCTACCCATGTATCCCTCCTCCAAATTTTCCTAACTTTGGAGGATTTTTTGTGTTGACTTTTTTTTCCCTTTCTTCCTCATTTTTTGGTCCTTTTTCCAACCTAGCCTTTTTAAGTGACCTCCATTGACCATGATTACTTAAATTGCATTTTTTCCATTCATCTACTTTCCTCTAATCTCGTAATCATGTCTGTAGTATCTTCAGAGAACTCTTGCTCATCGACATATGTTTGACCAAAACCAATTTCCATGTCTGAAGTATCTTCAAAAAAGGCGAAGACCATGAAATACAAATATCAAGGTGTCTTCCTGCTCACGTCGGTCTCCTCAAATGTCAACAACATCTGAGACACCAAAATTGGCCACGTGGACATGGCTAAATTCATAGCTCGAACAAAGGTGATGAATCCAAGCACTGAGATGAAGAGGATCATCGAGAGTAACATCCACCTAGTGGCCACTTTTTTGGTGGTAGCACATCATACTAAGTTCATTCTCTAATGTGCCCGCTTCTACAACAAAGAGACCAAGTCAGTCTCAGATGCCAGCGGTAATGTGGTGATTCGACTAGATCCTGAATTCATCGATAACATTTTCATGTGCCCTCCAGCCACTGAAGTAACCAAGATTGACTTCGTGGATGCCCAAAAAGAATACGACAAAGACCTTGAGAGGGAAAAGAAACTAATGAACTATAAATGGTTGAAGACCCCCAGGACCAACTTATCAAGATGGCTACAAAACTTTCTGAGGAGTGACTTCATTGAGGAGGTTGGTGACTTGATCACCCTTCTCAGCAGGGTATGAGGCCTCCCGTCTTCTTCACTATTCCATGAATGGATGTACCCATTCATTAAAATCATCCTCCAAGGCAAACAGGTTATCTTTTGGTGAGAGTAGATTAGCAACACCCTCTATGAGTAGCTAACCAAGGTACATACTTTTTACAAGTTTTATATGACCTCATACCTTATGTATATAGCTACCGTAATGTGAACTTTTCTGGGCTTAACCATAGAGGGGGATAGAAAGACAACCCCAGTGTACTCATATTACCCCCAACTGACTCTGCAAGGATCGACCCACCATTTCAAAAGAATAAATGATGCCTTCTTCACTGTATTTTTATGCCTCTTCAACCCTCAGCTTAAATAAAAGAGAGTATTAGATGAGGCTTGGATAGTGGTCAATGATTATGGCTGCATGTTCCTTCAATTCCCCACCTTCTGCTATTTTTGGGTTGGCTTTTTCCAAGGCTACCCCTATATGCTCCCCAGGTTCCCTTCAGATAAGTTGGTACTAATGGAACTTTGCTGACAACTGATTGTCATGCATACCAGACAAATGGAGCTGAAGAAACTAGGCTTCAGGTTTCTAATTGAAATTGGTAGGTATTCCATTATAACAGCAGCGAAAGCCAATGTCATGGAAACAAAAATGCATATGGTCACTCTAAAACCATTCAAAAGAAGAGAAAAATTTGACTATAGGGGAGTCAAGGACAAGATCAGGAGGAAGACTTAGTTCCATGAGCCCATGATTGAGGACATCTAGATCGACCTGAGGATGGCCGAAAAAATCAAGAAAATAGACTTTTGTAGGCTGACCCTAGAGCAGATCGAATATCTGAGGCTTGTAGAGATCCCCTCTGGTCTGATTGATGAAAAAAATATTATCAATAGCAGATACTTGGCTGAAAAGGTTGTTGGTTCCCCTCTTCCTCCAACTCAGTGGTCTCAGAAAGTGCTGACTTTTATAAGAAAAATATTTGAACCAATATTGGCTAACACCAATGATTGGTTAGTAGCCAAAGGGATCGTCCTGAAAGAATTGATCACAAGATCCGAGGCTGAGTACCAAGCATAGATGAAGAAGAAGGTAGAGAACAGAACTAAAAACAAATGTGATGTACCTTCCCCTTTTATGCCTCACAAGCCTAGAATCATCTTTGTGTCTAAGAAACTAAAGACTGTTGAAGAGCCTGAAGCGGCAACAAAAGGAACTGAAGAACAGAGCCCTCAGACACAGACAACCCAGCCAATAGAGACAGATGATCAACCATCAAGGCAACCAAGCACTGGACCTCCACTTTCACAAGAAGAAGCATAGCCACTCAAGAGCATCTCTCCTTCTCCCCCTCAGTCTCCTATGGTACCCACTTCTCCTATCTCTCCGATCAGTGTTCTCTCTTCTAGAGTTGCCTCTCCTTTTAGAGTCATATTTGGTGATCCTTAGGGTGCTTCTAGAGGTTATCCTCACTCTTCTAGGTCCATTCCAAGTTTATCATCTCCTTTCAACTTGGCACAAAGCCCTACACAAGAGCCAGAATCAGTAGTTGGTATAGTTTCACTGGTTACTCCAACTATGACCACTGTCACCACTAGCAGTGTAGAAGTTGTCGCAGTAACACTAGCTGAGGGAACCATTGCCACAATAGGTACTTCTCTCCCACCTTGGACGACAGATTTCACCCCCAAAAGAAAGAAGTTGGCCATCTCTCTAGATGACTTCGACTTTGGCAAAATAGTGCTAGCAAAAGCTAAAGCTTCTAAGAGGCCAAGGATCCTCCCGAAATTGGTCGAGAAAAAATGGCAAAAATTTATAGAAATTGCCAAGCCTCCACAGGATGCAACCCTTGAGGGTTTTGAAATGAGTAGCTATTCCATCTCTCATGTTGAACTTGGCAAAGTTACTCACGAAGGTGCAAAACGTGACCTTCAGTCTGCTATGGACATCATGGTCTAGAAATTTGATCGAGAGAATAAGATGAAAGATTATTACAAGGCCAAGACAGAGCAGCTAATGGTAGTAATAAGAAGGTTCACTCTTCCCCCTGAAGCAGCAACTCTAGAAGCCTTCTCCATAAATGACCCAGTCATTCAAAAGGCTGAGAAGACTTACTTAAATGAAAAAGTCCTGGAGGACTATATTGAAAGAATGCATACTCAGGGAGTTTATTTGCTTTCAGAAGTTGTAGAAAGGATGAGTAAGATGAGGAAGGTAAGAGTAGAGCTAGATGACTTTGTCTCTCTTATCTCTTAGGAGATTGATAGTTTAGAGAAGGATCTTAGCAAATGGAAGGAGATGAAGGATATGAATAAAAGCACCTTGATATTTATCAGTGTCATCTCCAATAAGGACTCCTATGTTGAGATCAAGGAGTCACTGATCTTCAAGATCCAGGTACTCAAAGATTTAATTGATGATCTCAAAGCTTTCAAGGAGGCTAGTGAGAAGAGCGACCTAAGCCTACTAAATAAACTAGAAGAGTTGCCTTGCAACCTAACCTCTAAGGACAATCAGTTCCTTTTGGAAGAAGAAATGATTCAGAGTTTCAAAGAGATGATTCAGAGAGATTTTGAAGAAAAATCCTTCTCAATGTCTTCTATGGACAATATTGTAAATGCTCAGTTAACTTTGGAAAATTTAAAATCTAGGTTAAATAGTCACGCTAAGGCCATCACAACATTGAAGGACGCAATAATCAGAGCCAGAATCATCTCCAAGAACATGATTGTGCTAGACAACATAGGAATTTAGGCATCCATCACTATGTATGATGCCCATATGAAGAAATCTGGTAGTAAGAATTGAATTTTTCCTCTTCTCTCTTCTTCTTTCCTTATGCACTTCTGTTTTGTGAAAAGTGCATTCAATTTTGTAAGATGTAATTACATGTAAATATTTTGGAAAAATATCTCAAAGTCAAAGATGAGTCATCTTTGACTGAGATATTTTTGTATTTTATTATTTTGTGGTTTTTGAGGATTTTCTCCCTATATATAGTGGAGACCTCATTTGTAAATGATCTTGGAAAAATGGAGAGCAAACACTCTGCTGAAATTGAAGCAATTTTTGAGACTTTGTGCTCAAAATTGTAAATCATATTTTGTTAAATGAATGAGAAGCAGGTTTATTTAAGACTTTGTGTTGAAGTTATAGGTGTTGTCTAGGAAACAATTTCTTATGTTCTCTTTCCTGATAATCTCTTGTTTATCTAATTTAATAAGCAAAGTGGGTGTGTTTATATTATCTAAGAGCACTTCTAAAAGGTAGAGGATAAACTTTGAGCTTCTTTTATCTTTGAGATTCAGTTATCTTTCATAGTTTCAGGTGAAGACTTTGTGCTTCATTCACTCTACGGTTACGATTGTACCAGATCGGTGAAAGAAGCTGTGGAAAACTTTGTGCTTATGTGAGTGTTTTTGTGGACTTTATTACCTCAGGAGATTTTCTAATTCCCATTTAATACCATTCCTAAAAGAAGAGGAGTGTTGTTAGCTAAGGATCAGGATATCCTTCTTTTGTTATTTCTACATTACCTCTAAAAAAAGAGAGGTAGATGTTGTTATACCACCCCATGTGTTATTTTCTGCTTAATTATATATATGTATCCAGCATATAAATATTCATAGGGAACCTCCCCTTGATGAGAGGAGAGATTTATCTCATCCAGATCTGGTAAACCCACACTTTTCATGGCGTAAATCTCCCTATGCTATGGTTGATATACCCATTTTGTCATCATTTAGTTGACGACAAAATATTCACCTAACACAACCAACCAACAAAACCCAAACAACTACACCTTCACCCTCACAACCACCCAAGCCAAAAGTCTCCATTTTAGGAGCTCTTTTTCTCTAACACATCTCCATTCATCTAATGCTTGGTGTTAAAAAACTTCACCAAGCACCAATCAAAATGAGTCTTTATTACTTAATTAACATCTCACCCCAACACCATTAAGCTTTAATCAAAACACTATATTCTATAGAGGTTCAACTAGATGATCCCCAACCTCTTACATCTTTGATTGGAGACATCCATCATACTATGATGGTGACATTTCAAGAATTGGAAATTCTACCATATCATAACAAAGACCCTAATCCCCCTCTTTTGATCACAACATCCATAAATCAAACATGAGTTAAATGAGTCATGATTAATGGGGGAGTGAGTTTCAATATCATTTCCTCCTATGCCTATGATCAACTTCAACTACCTAAAAACATCATGTCATAAATCTTTGTAGTTTTTTGATCATTCAATGATACCTTGGATACCACTCTAGGAAGAGTTATTCTCTAAATCCATTTGGGGCCTCAAACTATTCCTAAACTATTTTATGTCAAAGAGGGAAAAATTCAATAAAATATGTTATTCGATCACCCTTAGATCCATGCTATGGGTTGCATCCCTTCTACCCTTCACCAATGTGTCAATATTCAACATGAGGGACAAATCATTAAAATCAAATCTAATCTAAGTCCCTTTGCTTCTTGTAATATGACATATTATCCCAATGACATTCTCATTCCACCTTTACCTTATTCACAACCAACCTCTATCCAAACCACCACATCAACCTAGCCTGCCAACACTTATATCTTCAATAATGATGAAGCATTTACTAGTTCAACCTTCCCTTCATCTCAAATTCTAGTTGAAGACCCCTTTCAATCCATATTTCAATGTCTCCCACTAAGGGAATATCAACTTTTAGCTTTGGATGCTTTCCCTTCTCCACATGAATTTGGGAATCTCCAAAATGATCCATCTTATGATCCCAATATCGGTACCCTCATCCCCTATGGCCTTCCCAACAATAGAACATATTTTTTCTATGGTGGACTTGATAAACCACTCCTTTCTACCACCACCATGTTGTATATCTAGATTTTCACTTCCAATTTTTCTTATCTTAGCAACCTGACCTTTGTTCAAACATACCTTCATCGATGCACTTGGAAGGGGTTTGGTTTTTACCTCTATGAATAAGGACCTCACGATCTTCCCATTATCAAAACTCAAAAACCTCATGAGTTTTTTGGCCTAGGGTACATTCCCCTAAAAGATCCCACATCACCAAAACCAATTCTCACCACTACTGATAAACCTCTACCTTCACTAACCCCACTTTTATAATTTGAATAACCTCCACCCTCACCAACCCCACTTTTCCAATTTGAAGAACCTCTACCCTCACCAATCCCACTTTTCCGATTTGGAAAACCTCTACCATCACCAACCCTATTTTTCCAATTTGAAGAACCTCTACCCTCACCAACCCCATCTTTTTGATTTGAAGACATCAACATCATCCCACCTATTTTTTTATGAATACTATTGGTTTGGGTCCCCTAACTTATCAATGAGATGGCCAAACTAAATCCATTCCTCTCATCCACCCTAAAATGATTACACATAACGCAATAACCATTAACACCATCCAAAATTAAGATTATAATTATATTCTTACTTACTTAGGTGTGGGGAACTCTTCTCTTCAAAAATACCTTCCTCCTAAAAACTAAACAATGCTAAATTAATTGACCATAGATGTCAATTTAGGAACTCAAGAGGACCCTCGTATCATCAAAATTGGCCAATCCTTAACCCTTAAGGAACAATAAGACTATCAATCTTTTCTTCATGATTATAGCATAGCATTTACTTGGCCTTATCAAGATATGCCTAGAATTCACCCTTCTATCGCTCTTCATAACATCATAACCCATCCCAAAGTTAAACTAGTTTGATAAAAGCTTCATCATATGCACCCTCACATAGCTCTTCTCATCAAAGAACTTCAATGCCTTCTATCTGTCAACTTCATTCAACCCATTGAATACTCATAATAGGTCTCCAATATTTTTCTTGTTACCAAACTCACTAAGGGACTCCACCTTTGTGTGGATTTATATGACCTTAACCTCATATGCCCCAAAGACAACTTTCCCCTACCTAACATATACCAACTTTGATCTCACCATTGGCCATTAAATTTTATCCCTTATGAATGGTTTTTTAGGATACAATCAAATCTTGATCATCCCTCAAGATCAACATAAGACATCCTTCATCACCCCATGGGGAACTTTCTGCTCTCATGTCATGCCTTTTGGATTAAAGAATGTAGGGAAAACCTATCAGTGAGTGATGACCTATATCTTTCATGACCTCATTCATAAAATAGTAAGGACTATGTTGATGATCTACTTGGTAAATCCAAGCACTATCAAGATCACCTCATTGTTCTCATTATATTTTTTGAAAGACTTATCCATTATCATGTTAGGCTTAACCCAAATAAATGCATCTTCAGGGTCTTATGAGGAAAACTTTTGGCCTTTATTGTTTCCCTCTATGGAATAGAAATAGACCACATAAAAGTCTGAGCCATTTTGAAAATGCCTCCCCCTACTAACTTAAGATAATTTTTTAGCCTACAAGACAAACTTCAATCAATCCACCACTTTATCTCTCAACTATCTAATCATTATCAGCCTTTCCACCACCTCCTTAAGAAAGATACATCCTTTAAATGGACCAAAAAATGTCAACAAGCCTTTGATGCAATCAAGGAGTATCTTCTCTTTCTACTAATCTTTATTCCCCTAAATTAGAATTATCCCTTATATTTATACATATCTACCACTGATCATTCCTTGGGAGCCATGCTCACTCATCATGATGACCAACATAAGGAGTAAACCATTTATTACATAAGTTGTACCCTCATTGACTATGAAGCCTGATACACACACCCTAAAAAAAATTCCTTTTTGTAGTTTCAATTGCCTCTAAATTACATCACTACCTTCTCAACCATAAAACTTACATCATTACGAATACTAACCTCCTCAAGTACATGCACTCCAAGTCATTTCACAACTAATGTATGGCTAAGTGGCTCATTATTTTAGCTAAGTTTGACCTTAAGTTTCTTTCATAAAAATACATTAAGGGATATGGTATTTCAAACCAACTATTTGAAGTTCCTCTTCCTGATAATCAGACTCCCCATCTTGCCTTTCTAGATGAGTCTATAGCCACTCTTTATTCAAAAAACCCACCTATCAAATGACTATGTATTTTGATGACTCTAAATGTCAAAATCATGGGGGTTCCAGCATAATCCTCATTCCCCTTAATGGGTAACCTCTTTCCCTTTATTTCAAACTCAATTTTAAATGCACCAATAATATAGTCGAATATGAAGCCTTGGTCATCGGTCTCCAAACTACTCTAGCTCTGAGAATCAAAACAATTAGCATCTTTGAAGACTCTCAACTCATTATCAACTAAGTCATAGGAGCCTATCAATGCAAAAATTATATCCTTGTAAACTATAAATAACTTGTCGATATACTTTTGTAGACAGCTAAAATTGACAATCGATAACCTCCAACTAGGCTTTTGACCAATTTCCACCAAAGTGCACAATTTGGATTAAAAACACTAAAATACATTATATGAGTTGAAATTTATATATTCAAGTGCTGATATTGGCCAAAGTATCATTAAATAGAGAAATGAAATTTATGGGCTAGCTAACTTTGATCAAATCATTTCGAGTCAAAATGGCAATTTTGCACTTGGGTGCTTTGGATTGCTCTTTTCTATCAAATTTCTTGTATGGGACATGTGCCTTTGTTATTTTGTGTTAATAACATCCTAAATGGGATAATGGATTCTATGCATCTGACATTGACTTCTAGTTCTAATCCAGTGGAATTTTGGACCAATAACAAGGCATTATAATCAATTTAAGTAATTTGTGCACAAAGTGCTTAATCATGCTTAAGAGCTAATTAAACCAAATTAGAGCTTAATTAAGAATTTCATGGAAACTTGTTGAATACTTATTTTTATAAATGAATATTTAATATCTACATCATCATGTGACCTTATTTCTTGGGAAGACATCCCTAGGCCATAAATGCCATAAATATCAAGAGTCATGCCTCCCATGCCTCATCAATGCCCTCCATGCCTCTTAATTTCTCCTTTATCACAAATATTGATGAGCTTATTTATTGATTTTAATTAATAATTGGATTAATCCTTATCCACACATATCAATCCTGAGATGGATGGTTCAAGTTTATTCTAGCCATTTTCCAAAATTTATAAATAGAGAGGCCACGAATATTATTTCAAAGTCTTGATAATGTAAAGTTATAATGCAAAAATGATTCCAAAAGATATTAAAACTAGTGTTACCATGCCAAATTGATACCAAGTCAAGCCAATCCAAAGCCACAAGGTGCCAAGAAGAAGAGGAGATAGCCAAGCCTCTTTGGTGAAGAATTCATGAGCACAAACCGAGCAAGCCACTACAACAAGCATTTTGGAGCATCCAAAGAAGGTAAAATAAGGTTTATTTTGCATTTTAGTTGTGTGTTTTATTCATGTTTTTTAACTATCTCTCCCTAGTGTCTAGGCCTAGAGATGTTATGCTAGTTAGTGTGTTTCTTTCATTTTGTTTTCATTTTGAAACTAACATGAGACTAACCATCCTCTCTTGAGTCAAATTCCTAGCTCACATAATAACATGCCTAGTGGGACTTAATGCATCCCACACATGAATAAGATTATTTTGAAACTTTAAAATCTTCATTTAGATCATTAAAACTTTTACTTGCCATTTTTCTTTGTCACAGGTTTACATAGTAACCATTGTCAATTGAGTAAACCGTCACCAGTCTATATAACTATCATCAATTAAGTTAGTAAAACTAATATCAGTCTACATAACCATCACTGATAAGTAAAACCATCATCAATATGCACAAAAGTCACCATCACTAGTTAGTATAACCGATGATGGTCATTGTGTTTTTTTACACAAACCCGAGAGCTCATTTTTCTAAGTTGGTTGTTTCATCTTCAAAAGTTATTCTAAGATAAACATCTTACTAACTTTTTTTTTATAGGTTTTACTTGAAAAATCATCAAAGCATAATTAGACAAATACTTTTAAACTTCTTTTGGGGTGTTTTAAAATGAATCAGACTTTTCATTTTGGTGTTTAAAGGAAAATCATTTAGGGTGTTATTGCTTAAATATTGTAGTTACCTTTCAAAGTTACAAATTAAGACTAAGGGGTCAAATGAACACCACTAAATCTTTTATTTGGGCTTAAAATTGAACACACTTATCATTTTTGTCTTCAATAGTTGTTTGAGTTAATCTTGTTTAACAAAGAGAGGGGTGTTGCATGTATGCTCTTCCATTTGTTCCCTTTAAGGAACCCTTGGAATCAAAAGTGCCATTCTTATTATAAAAAGCCTAGTCCAAGGATTAAAAATAATGTTGTCTAAATCACTCCCCAAAAACTTTTCAAAGTTTGGGTGACCTTGAAAATGACCCTAAAGTCTTTCTATTAGTCTTTTATTTCATGAAAACTTGGCTTGCAAGGGGGATGCCATTACCTCCCATGAGTTTTTTAGGGAAGCTTTGACCTAAGGTTTCATCTCCCAACATTGACTTCACTTACTCCTTTGGAGTTGCACACATGATGTATCTATATTTTAACATCACACTAAACTAAGTGAACAATAGGATATAGTGGTTATAAAAAGGACTAGACCTTTTTACAACTAGCTAATCCTATGGTCACCCAATTTTTGTGCTTGTCTTTTGCATCATTTGATGTGAAAGTCTTTATGCAATTGATTCCCATAGGAACATTTTAAATCTTGATAGTTTATTCAACCCAACATTTCCATACCCTTGCTATGATTTGAATGATTATATTTAGTGTAGTTTGGTCATTTTTTCTTGGTATGTTTTGATACTAAAACTTGTTTGTTTGTTCATAAGCCTATCAAAATAATGTATTTGAGTTGTAGAGGGTAGTGTTATGCTACCCAAATCATGTCAAAAATATTTTGAGCCATTTGAGTCTTTGTCAAGTCACATCATTCAAACATGCTTACATCATTAGGCTACTCAATTTATTACAAGACTAGTTTACCTTGTATCAAAAGCCATTATTTCAAACCATGTCATGTATACCATTTAGACCTTTGTCTTGTGTCATCATGTTGTCCAATCTTATCTAGATTTTTTGGTCAAATCCTAATTTTCAATGTTTAGTTTTTAATTAGCCTTATCAAGTTTGGATTCAAACATTGATTGATTTTTGTTTAATCTTTAATTCATGGGGCTAATACATAGATCTTTCTCTTTTGGGTTGCATAACTTTAGTTAATTGATTACCCAATTTTGAAAACTATTGATGGTTTGTTTATTTAATGCCTATCCTCATCATTATTTGTGTCTTTATTTGGGATAACACAACCTTTCTCTAAAATCATTTGGCCTCATACCTTATGCTAACTGATCATGTTTATGTTTGATTTCGTGTGTCAGGTCTAAGTCAAAGTTATTTCCAAACTTGTTAGATTAAATCAAATCATAATAGTCTTTGTTTAAATTATATATTTTGACATCATTTAGCCAAAATTCCTAGCACATTCCTTATTTGAACATAGATTTTGACACCACATTTGGCCAAAAGACCTAGAAACTTTTCCCTTTCCTAGTTTAGACCTTGTCTGGAACACTTTGACCTAGACCTTTGACATGCTAGTTTTTATTCAGATGATTGACCTTTTGTGCATATGAAATTTTAAATTAGACATTTGATGTTAGAATTTTTTGTGCCAATTATTATCACAAATCATTTTAGAGATACAAATCCACTTTTAAACCATATTGGAGATATAGCTCCACCCCTTTGACCAAGTTAGACCAAGTTTAAACCATTTATCCTTTGAATAGTTTTTAGAGTTTGTAGAACTCTAAACCTTTTTGTTTTAGAGATTTGATCATTTATGAGGATATGTCTAGCTACACCTATGGTGGATTCACATACAATCCAACTTATGATATAATGGCCACACAAAATCCCACTAGAAACCCCTATAGAGAAAGATTTTCTAAGGAGTTTTATTATTCTCCTTACAATACTCCATATGGGGAACATAGTCAAGATCCATAAAATCTAAATAGAGACCTTGATTGGAATGAATAGGATTTTGAGGAGGAATTTGAAGACCCGACTATAGATAATGTTGTTTGAGATATGGATCCATACCCTCTTTACAATAATTAGTATGTGAAACATAGTTAAGAACTAAGTTATGAGCCAACACATAACTAGGATGATATGGTTTATGAGGAACACTTGGATACTTTAGCTTATGCAAGTAATCATGCTCCACTACATCATACCATTTCTATTCTATAACCATGATACCAAACTATTTCTATATCAGGACCTCATCCTTTGGTTTATGCAAGCAATCAAGCTCCACTAAGCCCCTTCATCATTATAAGACCTAGTCCTTTAGCTTGTGTGGGTAGTCATGCTCCACAATGCCCTATCATTACCATTTCAAGACTTTAACCTTTGGTTTGTGTGAGAAATCATGCTCCCCAATGCCTTAATATTATCTAACCATAAGTCATTCCTAATCCAGAACCAATCCCATCCAAACCTCAATCAATCTAGTCCTTTGAAGATCAAGTTGTGTTCAAAACTAGTATTTTTCAACTCATTGGAAACCAAAACCTAGACAACCAACCAATCTAAGATGTTTTTATTTAACCAACCACTTATAGTAATTCAACATGTGATGACTCACCTATTGATCCTATACTAGTTGTTGAGGAGTCCCACACTGATGAGTTAGTCTTTATCGAGTCACTTCTTAATGATTATATCTACCTTTAGGAAAATAATTACCTTGACCATGTGCTTATTTTTCAAGAGCATCCTATTGACAAGCCAATATTTGAGGAGTTGTCTCTTGACCTTTTTCCCATCCTAGAAGAGTCCCATTCTGACAAACTAGTTTTTGTAGAACCCTTTATGCCATCACAGGCCATTACTTATCCAAAACCAAATATTCAAAAAGACATCATTATAATATAATACCCATCAAATGAAGACTCAGAGTTACATTTAGGTTCTAATCTTGAATTAACATCAAATTTACCATCAGAATATGAATCAACATTAGTCTCAACATTTGATTTAGAGTCCCTTGAGTTAGACTCATATTGAAAAGAATAATATGTTTGTGGTTGTTACAACATTGGTTACACATGCTTTGTAGATCAATTTCAATACATTTGTGATCATTATATTATTTTAAGGATGAGTAATTCAAATTTGACACAATTTATCCTAGTATTTTCTATGAGGATTATGTAGCCTCTCCCCATTCCATTACCATCCCATAGGCCATTTGCATCAACCAAAATAGCCATATCATTGACATTCCATCTCCCACAAGTGTTGATTGTGATTGATAGAATCACACTTTTTTGAACTACATCCATGTTGACATAGCATTTGAAGAAGAGAAAGGAGGCCAAGACCACATTAATATAGTAGAAGAACACTCTCCTAGTGAAACCTTTTTGGAGGCACTAGGGGATAATCAAAGTTCCAACTTAGCATCTTCTAGTGAAACTTTTTTAGAAGTGCTAGAAGAAAATCAAAGTCAAAATCCAATTTTCTTTAGTGAAACCTTCTTGGAGGTGTTATGGAATAATAAAGACAACTTCATTGGTGAAAACCTCATTGAGGCACCAATAGCTAAGCAAAAAAGTTCTTCACTACTTGATGAAGACAAAATCAAAGATTAAATAAAAATAGCTTCCAATCTATAGCCTAATCAAATGGTAGCTACTCCTAAGATCAAATAATAGAAAAATATGATGATATTATCAAGAGAATATTTAGTGGTCTTCAGCCTTGCCATAACCAAAGATATGTTAAATCTGATATCAACAACATTACGTGTGACTAAAAGTTTTGATCTTCATTTATTTTCCCACCCTTACACATTTTATTATCATCTGTCATTCCATTTCACAATCAAACCTACCATCCATTATTTATCCCTATTTACTATCCATGGTCACACTTTCCTTTGTAGAGGCTACAAATATACCTTGTCTTGATGTTTGAAATAATCAAAATCAATGACCAATAAACATCACAACAACATTTTTAGAATCACAATCTGCATCAAGTTCTTAATAGAGATGCTTTTTAGATGAGGTGTGGGATAGAAATTAACATGATTGATTATTATATTTGTATCAATTTTTTATTAGGATGTGCATTTCCCCATCAACAGGAATAATAGAATAAAAAACCACACCCAAGATAAAAACATGTACCATACCATTTCACATTGCCATGCCATTGTCATTGTTACATATCCATTTGCCATTGTCGCATATTCTTGCCATTCACCCCACTACTTGGGGGCAACCCAATTACCATTTTATCTAATTTATCAAACCATCATTATCCTTAGCAAGGTGATACCATCTTATCATTCCATTCCTATCTAGACCAAAGCCTATTTTTAGTCATCCTACCTAATCTTATTTTGATCTTGGTTTATTTGGTTCTTCACACACCTTTTGTAAAAGGATTATGATCAAGTTTCAACAGTCAATCCAATTCATGTTTACAATTATAGTCTATGAAGGGAGTGTGATAGTTGATCTGGCAAGATATCTTTCATTTTCCATCCTATATCAAGCTTGTTTATGTGATCTTGATTATAACTGCCTATGCAAAAACTAGTGTTTCACCAGTCTTACTACTAATTATAACCACCTATGGGAAAATTAGTATCATTGACCTATGTCATTATATCCTAGTTATAACCTCTTATGAGAAAGCTAGGGGTAACACTTATTTATCATGCATTATTTCATCACCTTGCCATTATTATTTATATTTGACTAGCCATTTGCTAGATTTGAGAACTTGTTAGGACCTAGTTGGTTTTTATCTACCTTTTATGTGGATGGAATTACTATGACTTGAGGTCATTTTAGGACTATGTGTGTCATGCTAAATTCATGTTGAGGTCACTTCAATCCCCCTTTCTATATGCTCTCACTATTTTGTGAGTAACCTAAGCCCAACGCTCTTTCCATTTTGCAAGTAGGTATCTTTCAATTCTCTAATGAGTTAAGATACCTCAAAATGCCAAAAACATTCATAATATTCAAAATCCAAAAATATTTATCCTATCTAAGCCTAGTCATTTATCCTTGATCTGCCCTACTGTGTTAGGATGCTTTTTTTTGCTTTTGTTTTCAGGTTTTTTGTTGTTTGTTTGTTTATTTATTAGCTTACCTATTTGTTTTCTTTTAGCACTATTACCTAGATTTAGTATATATATATATATATATATATATATATATATAGTGTTTGATTCCTCAAGCACATTCTTATTGAGTCTATCCATATTCATCTATTAACATTATCATCATGGTTTTTATCAATGGTGCATTATTTTTTGAGTGTTTATTAGATCGAGAGTCAGTCTTTATGCATATTTTGGCCAAGTCTTCATGGTGTTCTATCATGAAGCCTACCATCACATGCTACAGCAAAAATTAGCTTCAAGAAGGTCTATAATAAATGGAGATATAGAATTTTCTCCTTGGCACCTTAGCAAATCCTTCCATCCCACCCTTGATCAAATCAACCCATTGACCATTCTAGTTGTATCATTGTTAATCAGGATGAACATCTCCTCATTAGTAGGTATAAATGAATAATTTATAATGATCATTTGTATTCCTTTATCCATCTATTTCATCACTTTGCACTTGCTCATCTTTAATCTATATTCCAATTTATATCCTTCAGTTATGTTTGCTAATCAGCCCTAATTGGGTCACAATCATCTTTAGCCAATTTAGGTCATCTTATTAATTATAACCACCTATGGGAAAATCATTATTTTGAATTTTATTCCTAATTATAACTACCATTGGGAAAATTAGTATCTTTTTTAAATCAATACATGCAAGCATTTTCTCATTTGGATTAATCTCAACTATGGGTTAATTCCACCTTTCTTCTTGTTTCTTTTTGAAGGACCATCCATCAACAAATATAACAACCAATCCCTCAAAGGGGCATCATCCTAGGCTTCCAAAACACCATTCAGAGCTTTGTTCTTCAACCATCATCTTCTTTTTAGCATATAGGCCTTGTCTCATTATTTGAGAAGATATTGCTTTGCCTACAGTTTACAACATCTTCTCAAACAAGAGAAAACTATAGACACCTAAAAATGGCCTCCGATAACCTCCAACTTGGCTTTTGACCAATTTCCACCAAAGTGCACAATGTGGCTTAAAAGCACTAAAATACATTAAATGAGTTTTAATTGATATATTCAAGTGCCAATTTTGGCTAGAGTATCATTAAATAGGGAAATGCAATTTATGGGCCAGTTAACTTTGATTAAATCATTTCAAGTCAAAATTCTAATGCTCTAGATTACTCTTTTCTATCAAATTTATTATACAAGACATGTGCCTTTGTTATTTTATGTTAACAACATCCTAAATAGGATAATAGATCCAATGCATCTGACATTGACTTCCAATTCCAATCTAGTCAAATTTTGGACCAATAACAAGGCATTATGATCAATTTGAGTAATTTGTTCATAAAACTTAATCATGCTTAAGAGATAATTAAACCAAGTTAGAGACTAATTAATAATTCCATGGAAACTTGTTGAATACTTATTTTGGGAAATGAATATTGAATATCTACATCATCAAGTGACCTCATTTCTTGGGAAGACATCCCTAAGCCATAAATGACACAAATATAGGATTCATGCCTCTCATACCTCATCAATGCCCTCCATGCCTCTTAATTGCTCCTTTATCTAAAATATTATTGAGCCTATTTATGGATTTTAATTACATAATTAGATTAATCTGTAGACACACATCTCAATCCTGAAATGGATGGTTCAAGTTGATTTTAGCCATTTTCCAAAATCTATAAATAGAGAGGCCATAAACATCATTTTAAATTCTTGATAATGTAAAGTTATAATGCAAAAATGAATCTAAAATCTATTTCAATTAGTTTTACGATTCCAAATTGATTCCAAGCCAGGCCAAAGCCATAGGGTGCCAAGGAGAAGAGGAGATAGCCAAGCCTCCTTTGATGAAGACTTCATGAACACAAGTTGAGCAAGCCACTACAAAAAGCATTTTGGAGCATCCAAAGATGGTAAAAGAAGGTTTCTTTTGCATTTTAGTTGTGTATTTTATTCATGTATGTTAACTAAGCTCTCCCTAGTGTCTAGGCTTAGATATGTTATGCTAGTTAGTGTATTTCTTTCATTTTTTTTCATTTTAAAACTAACATTATACTAACCATCCTCTCTTGAGTCAAATTCCTTGCTCACAGATTTTAGCATCATTTGCAGACACAACGGCTTCCCTTGCATCCCAAATTTTGTCTCAACCTACTAAATCTAAATTATTTATCACCATCCATCACTTTATCACACCATCTTACCTAAAATATGATCTTCTTACCATTTATCAGATAGAAATTTTGCCTACAAACATTTGGTATGATCAAATCTTCAACTACCTTAACATCGGTGTCCTCCCTTTTGATCTTTCAAGAAATGCTTGTAAAACTTTCATATAAGGTACCCATCACTATCTCATACTAGGGGTCATTCTTTACAAATGAGGCTTTGATGGTATACTCCTTCATTGCCTTCATATACATAAGGATTATTATGCCATTAAAGAATCCCATGATGACATCTATGGAGGACACTTTAGTGGTATAGCCATTGCCAAACATATTCTTTGTCTAGGATACTACTAGCGCATGCTTAATCAATATTGTTGTGACTATGTCAAGAAGCATGTCAAATGTCAACAACATGCTAACCTTCATCATGCACATCCTCATGGTCTTCAAGTGTCAACTGACTATTGGCCCTTCTCATAATGGGGTCTTGATCTTATCGGAGTAATCAATCTACATTCCTCACAATGACATTAATATATCACCACCACCATGGAATATTTCACCAAATGGGAGGAATCCATCCCACTAATATCAATCAAAGATAAAAAAATCATTGATTTCATTAACCACCACATCATTTACTACTTTGATGTTCCTCACAAAATCATCACTAATAACAAAAAATCCTATAAGAATAAAAAAGTTTAAAAGATTTATAATGCTTTTGGTATCGACCTTAGATTTTCCTCACCTTGTCATCCACAAGCTAATGGCCAAGCTAAGGCTTCCAACAAAACCCTCATCAAAATACTCACTAAGGTAGTCAATACATTAGGTAAGGATTGGTACCTCTATATCTCATTTTATTTATGGGCTTACCACACTAGTATTCAAACTGATATGGGTGCTACACCTTCCTCTCTCATCTTTGGAGTTGAGGTAGTTCTACCTCTTAAAGTCTAAATTTCATCTCTTTGCATATCCTTACATGAGATTCTTTCTGAAAGTGACTATCATCAAGAATGCTTAGCATGCTTAGAACTAATTGATGAACATTGCCTTGTTGTCCTCAATCATCTTCATATTTATCAAGAGTGTATTAAATGAGCATAGAACAAAAATTTAAAAATATGGGAGTTTAACATTGGTGATCTCATCCTCAAGGAAAACCAACATGTCACTAACATGAAGAAGACCAAGAAGGGAAATTTTTCTTGTAACTAATTAGGACCTTACATTATAACTCATAAGTATGGATTGGGTACTTATTTCTTGTCCTCTCTTAAGGGAAAGCCAAAACTTGAACCAATCAATGTTTCACATTTGTGTCTCTTTCATTGTTAAAACAAGGATCAAACCCAATTTTTTCTCTAACTTAAGCTCATCCCATTGGTTTATTAACCTTATTCCACCTCATTTCCTTTCCACCCCTTTTGGGATTGATTGATTATATAGAGCCACGTGATTCATTTGTCATAGCACCAGCCTCATCCTAAGTATGGGTACCCTAGATCTACCCATAGCATGGTTCTCATGGATACTTTTCATATTTTTATAGATGGAATCCCATGGTCATTGATTTCTCAAAAAACCCTTCCCCTAAATGAACCTTTTGTGCCTAAGTCTTAATTCTACATGGGTATACCTTTCAAACCTGACCAGACTTATATGTGCCTCATTTGAAAACATATCTACATTTCAAAAACATAACAAACTACTCCCTTGAAGGATAGTTTCCTCATAAAATCAAAAGTTGCTTAAAAATAGACTACTCCCTCAAAGGATAGCTATGTAAAGTAAACTCTTAGACCACTCCCTCAAAATATGTCTAAATAATATTTAGTAGAAGTTTCCCACATCAATCAACTTTAGAAACTTATAAATATAAAGCAAAAATAATAAGCAAAATCCATAATAAGTAAGCCACAATCAACTCTTATATCTACCATTTTTAGACTTCATGTATCGATCAGTCTATTTAATTAACCAATTAAGTTATATTTGGATCTTAAGCATGACACGAGTAGACTTCTAACATTGATCAGTCTACCCATTATAATCAAACATACAAAAGGCATGGACTTGTCTACTAAATTTCTTTGGTCACCTATGGAAAATCTAATGACTTCACTCCAACATTTACACCCTTACCTATCATCCACATCCTAATCACACCTAAGGGACTATGAGTTTACTTGGCACAAAGTGGTTAAGATGCATGTTTTCTTAATAAATCAAACTCTTATAAAACATTTGATGGGTTTTTGTTCACTAAGTTAATCCATATATGGATTCTTATTGTTAGGTTCTCACTAGCAAAAGGCACCATGTTTCCTTTTCTTATCTAAAATAAGTGAACATGAACATTTCCTTTTCCCAACAAACTATCATCTTATATCATCATATTCATTCACAAATCATCATCCATAAAATCATCCTAACATGAACATTATAGTATAAACATTCTAATCATTTAACTCAAAATTAACATCATTCACAAATGACATAGCCAACAACATTAGCGTCACATAACATGATCATCACTAACATAATAAAAAAATTTGTCAAAATTCTCATCATAATTAAAATAGTAACATCATAATCAATAATCTCATAAAATTATAAATCATCATCATAAATTCATACCGTTAACATCATAATCAATGACCTTATAACATTATCAACATTAATTACATTATAAAATCATCATAAACACATCATTATCATAATCATATCATAATTAAATCACAACATCAATCAAAATTTCATGCCTATAATATGCAAGATAATCATCATTATCATAAGTCTCATACATAAACATTCATGAACAAATAGAAAATCATCTCAATCATTTAAAACATCTCTATGTGTGTGTATCAATAATTTTAAAAAAATGTACATATCTCTATCTCATTAATACATCTCACATCTCCACATGCATGCCAATGTTAAAATACCAAAATACATCACAAATGATCTATGCCCATGAACTTGGAGCACCTAAACTAAAACCACTAGCACTGGCATCTGGTGATGGTCCCCCTAGAGTCACTCCCTATCAACCTACTACCATTTCCCACTGACTTGGTCTCATAAGTTTTTCTCCACCATCCAAACTCACCTAGTAATCACCCCACCTCGGCTCATTAGGAAACTATGCTAGCAAATATCATCATATTAATGCAACTCCTATATGGCCACTAAATATTTGGCTTATGTCACAAAACTTAGTGGTGACACTACTGTTCAACTAGCTTATCATAGAGAGTCTCTCTCTTATTTCACCAAATCAAGTGAGACCCTCAATTGGTCTCACTCTCTTGTCACTATGGAAATCTACCCCTATAACATGGCCACCTAACCCTGTAAAGTAGTGACCTATACCTAGGCTGAATCTCTCTGCACTATAACCCTTCCTAACTAACCCTATAAGATGTCAATATACCTCTGTAATGTCATAATCTAGGCTTGTACTATTACCAATAATTCCACTACCTATGGATACCCTTTTTTTAGCCTCTAACCTAGGTCAACATCCATCAGTTATTGGTCCCCATCTCTCAAAAAAAATCCATGGCTATGTATCTCCCCTAAAACTAGGATAGGTAATCAGATGAGAAACCTACATCATCTCCATCCCTTAGGGGAAAATCCTCAAAAACTAGCTCATCCTCAATTGTCTATGGCTCTAGTAGATATAACTATGCATCCTCCCTTTTATACTGAGCAAAATCAAGAGGGATACCATACACAAGCCCAAACTAACACTGCACTCACTCAAAGGTTATGTTCTCTACCTCACCATCCTGCCTCTCATAGGCCCGTCTCTAAATATATAAATGTAGGGTATGGTACCTATACCCAACCCATACTAGCCATGTCTAATATGACCTCCACATTGTATCACCAAAAATAAACTCTCCAAGGCTCTTTTAAACTAATTAATGTCCATATTACCAACACCCACACCTATCATGGCTCCATCTCTCCTCCATCAGTAAAAGTTGACCACACAATCCATTAGTTAGTATCCCTCTATCAGAATGCCCAAGGGTCTCATTACCTATATGTGGTCATAGGCCCAATAGTGAAGAAAAAATCACACATTGATGACATGGTGCCTATGCACTTTGAACCCCCATAACTCTCTCTATATCTAAACTAGTAAGACTTGTTCCCATCCGAACATCATACCACCTAAAAATAGATCCACTAGCACCCCAAATAACACACCAAGATATATCCCTCTTCCATAATTCATCAGTATATAACATGTGACTGCTAGCTACAACATGGTTAATGTCTCTCACTAAGAGCCCTCTAGTATAGAGGCCTAATGCTGAAACCTCCAAAGTGGAATTGGGCATCATATTGATAATACTTATATAAAATTACCATACACTAATAAATATCCTCCCCCTCTATGTGGTAGATAGGATCTCCATGGATGGGTAGATGTGTAATCTAATGGACATCTTCTAAAAGGATGTTTATCTCTCCAGTCAGCAACCAAAAGGTATTAATCATTGGGTCTCATCTCTTGATAAGGGAAACTATCATCCCATCATCCCTATAAAGGTGATGATAATGTCTCATCACTCCAAAACCCACTACTTCCATGTGACACCAGTCCTCCATAGACATGGCATCCCTCACCTTGGCAAAAATCTCAAGAACATGATCCTATAATTAGATCTAATCTCGTGATTACAACAACAAATATATCACAAATCAATAACCCCTACCAAATCGTATCTCAAAATTTATCCTACCCTAACCCATCTTGACCTTAATCCTTCCCAAATATTATCCTACCCTTCCCACCTCCCCACTCTCCTACCCTAACTCTAATCTTATCCTACCTTCCAAACTCCTCACAAAATCCATTACACTCCCATTACCTAACTCTTCTAACCCAACTCCTACCCATTTTAACTCTATACCTATCTTAACTCCTACCCACTTCAATTCTCCCAACCCAACTCTGACCCATCCAACCTAAACTCAACCATCAATAGATCCACTTAACCTTCAATGGTCTCCTTGGGGCCATTTACCCTTAACATCAACCATCATCGATTGGATCCAACCATTGATGCTCACTATTAGGTGACCATAGGTAGTGAGCCTTGACCCCCTAACCTCTTTATTAAACCCTAAATCACCCCTATACCATCTAAAAATAATTCTTAACACCCTTACACATGTCTCTCTACCTCTCTACAATTAAAACACGCTCCCACACATAAACAATCGTAATAGAAAAAACCATAGCGCTACATATATAAACCCATAATTCCTTAATCATGCCTCATTATATTTTTACCATATTACCAATTCCCTTCTATTTTAATACATGGCCTACCTCATTTCATGACCGATGGTGCCACCACAAACCCCACCCAATGACTTGCCCATGAGCCTCTCTAGCGTCCATTTCAACCCCATCATCACTCTTACATACCACACTCCTATTGATAACTCCCCATACTTTCACCACTCATGAGAAAACTTTGTATAAATGCTTAAGAATGGACAATAGTCATGCTCTCAAAGTTAAAAATAAGGATAAAATGGGCCTAGTTGACCTTTTTGCCACTAATTTAGGGTTCTAACCATCGATGATTGACCCTAACCATTGATGGTCCACCTTAATCATTGATGGTTACCTAATCATCATCAGTTGACCCTAATTATCAATGGTTAAAGTGATTTTTTTTATTTTACCCTTATGCATCTAAATTTTTTCCTACTTCACCTAAACCTCTTAGTGCATCCACATGAGCTCATCCAATTCATGCACACATTATAACTATTTAGGAATTACCCTTTCCCTCCACCTAATCAAGAAATACATTAGGCCTAAAGTCCATGTTGGATCAACTATCCATGGGACTATGTAGGTAGAATCCTTTTACCTAGTGCATTAGGAGTCATATGTGCCACCCCCTACCCACCCAACCACCTAACCCATTCACCTTCACCCACATTGACGTTGGTACCTATTCATACATCTTACGATGACCTTGCTTTAGTTATCATGACTGCCTTGACCAATTTTGCCCTATTAAACTTTTGTATTATGCACCAGCTCGTACATAACTTGACCCATTATGTTTTTCTTAAGAGCACTTCCTACCCTAGATACCTGAGCAAACATCAACCCTTTTTAGGACACATGACAAGTGTGACCCAATCAGCTATGCCCAATGCTAGGGACTAGTTACCTTGACATTTATCCTAGAACCTAACCTTATTTTTAACATTGGTAACTTTAGTATTGGCATGTTTTTGACTCTTTCACTTCATTGCATGTTGTTCATATTTTTACCCGCTCTACTTTTTATCAAACCATGACCTGATTTACATCTTACCTCATCAACTCCCAATTTGAGGGGGAACACCTCCTCCCTCTCAAACTCAAGGAAACTAGTCCTAGACCTTTACCAACCACCTATTTTTATTCTATAATTTGCTTGAAGATACATAATAAAAATGGGCAAAATGTAGACACTTTAAAACTTCATGATAATAGATTTCAATGGTGTCTTGAAATGTGGACCCTTAATCAACTCTTCATCTAGTAGACCACTTAGTCTACTAGCATTTATTTACAAAATCATTATGAAAAATCACCCTAAACACATCCTTTCATTTATCACCTTTCCACTCATTCATTCATGGCCCCTTAATCATTGCTAGTTAAGGTAACCATCAATGGTCACCCTAACCATTGACGGTTGGGGTTGTTGGGTGAATATTTTGTCACCAACTAACTGATGGGCAAAATAGGTTGTTTCAACCATAGTAGAAGGAGATTGGTCGGCCAAATGTGCAGGTTTACCACCTCAAAGGGGAACAAATCTCTCCTTTCATCAAGGGGAGGTTCCCTATAATTATGAGGTGTCTTATACTATATATATATATATATATATATATATATATATATATATAAAAGCAAAAAATAACACTCAGGGTAGGATAACACCATCCATCTCTCTTTTCTTAGAGATGATGTTCACAGATATAGTAGAATTCTAGTGAAAACATTGAAGGTACTTCTCTTCTTTCAGAAGTGATTTGCAACAAACAATAGGAATTATTTCCTAAAAAGTAACTATAATAGGGTGAAATAACTAGCAGAATGAGGTGTAGCATAAAGTCTCCCCCTCAACTACAAAAGAGTGAAATACAAAGGATAATGGAGTTTGGACTAGTCTATTTTAGTTCTAGACATCACCTAAGTAAAGGAGTAGGTGAACCCACACATGGTTCCATACCTATCACTACCCTCCCCTTTTCATATCAACTCTGCAAATCAAATTATTCTAAGCTCACTTGGCACATGGTGTTTATATGACACACCTTATTACTAGGAAAATGCTAATTTGATACGCATAAAGGGTTTGATTTCACTAAGCTCCAATCCTCCTTGTGGGGTATAATAAGATCTTTGATAATGAATCTATCATTCCCCCTTTTCATTGTCACCCATACATATCTTACCTATTAAAACCAAAATTCAAACTAAAAACACACACACTAAAGATAATTATGGCAGCACAAAGTCTCTCCACAGTTGGCTTCAGGACACCTTCCTGATTACTTCCGCTAGCTCTACTTATTTAATTAAATAGACAAGAATTCATTCAGGAAATAGACATAAGAACAATTTTCTCAACAACACAAGTTATTCCAGCACAAATTCTAAAAAGTCACTTGCTTTCTCATTCAAATAACAAAATATGATTAATAATCTGAGCTCAAAGTCTCAGTAATGACTATCAATTTGGGTAGAGTTTTGCTTCTGATAACAAAAAGATCTTTTTAGCACAAAATAAGAGATTACAATATATAGCACCAAGAAAGACTTGGCACTTTGTTTCATGGAAAGGCCCATGCTACATTTAATGCCTTGAATGCATTTTTAGTTCTATCAAAGGAGCCATGCTAAAATAGGGCATTGGCCTTGACTTTTAGTGTACAAAAACATCTCGAATGTCTTCTCCTGGGCATGGGTTATCTGGTCAGTCTCTAGATATGTATGTGACTATCCACTCACTTTTATTCAAAGGGAGAAAAAAATAGGTTACATCCTTGATTTCTCATGTTCTCCGATGCCCACTTGGTGGACTATTTCACCTACTATAAATAACTCATGCACTAATATTTATGGTCTTTCTCTCTTGTTCCTTCTTCTCTTAATGCATTTTTGTCCTTTTCTTCATGATTTGAGATCTTAGGCTATCTTTTCCTATATTTTCCCTTTCTACTAGCTCTTTTAGCTCCCTCTTCAACTGGTCACTGATTTTGTTCCTAAGTTCACACCATATTTTAAAATCAATAGATATTTCATTACCCTAAATTTGACATCTATGGGGACATCATATTCATTGGTCACTTGAACCACTTTGACCATGAACCTTGAACCATGAGATTGCATTGGTTCAATGGTTTGGGTAGTCCTATCGGCTCTTTGGTTCAATTGCTTCTTTGGTTCAATCGCTTCTTTTCTCTTCAATTGAACCATCTCTTCGAACTGGTCTCTAAAATCTTCCACTTCCTTCCTTTGTTTGAAGCTTCTTTGAACCTTTGAACCTTTAAACTTTAAACCATTTTGGTTCAAAGTTCAATGGTTTATTCCCTTTCTCAGAATCTTTTGGTTTTCTTCTAATTCTTTCAAACTCTAAAATTCCTTCAACTTTCTATCTTTGGAACCCCCAAAAGGGAAGGTGTCCCTTCGGGCCTTAAGAATGGTCCATTTCATGGTCATCAAGAGTCCCTCACAAGGTTACCTACCCTTTGGGGTCCTTCGAGTGGCCTTGATATTCAAATCCTTCAGACATTTTGTCTAAAGGAATTCTTTCCTTTGCCTTTGCTACTTTCTGTCAGGCTTTTGAACATTCCTTCGGACAAAATGTCTGAAGGAATTCCTTCAAACATTTTACCTAAAGGATTTAACTTGTGAAATTTTGCTATAGAAAATCTTTTTGAAATATATCCTTTTGTTCCTTGCCCTCCACAAGAGCACTTGTCCTTTGGGCTTTGGGGGACTCCTTTGAACCTTGCGATTGAATCGACTGATTGAACCAACTTTGGTTCAACAGTTCAATGGTTTAATGGTTCAATAATGTGTTCTACTCATTGAATTGACTGCTTGAACCAACCAATTTGAACCATTCTTTTGAACTTTTATTGAACTCGTTGAACCATTCTTTCTTTGAAGCATTCTTTTCTTTAAGTACTTTGAAGCCGTTAAACTTTGAACTTACCGAAGCACTTAACTCTTTTAAGTATACCAATGTCATTGAACCTTTGAACCTTTAAACCCTTTAGTTCAAGGTTCAATGGTTCAATGGTTCAATCTTTTGATTGAAGCCTATCGATGGACCTTTTGGTTGAACCTCGGCATTGAACCAACCTTGAAAATGCCTAAGTGTTGGGAACTTGTTTCTTTGTGAGAGCTCGCCTATTAAAGTGATTGAACCTATTGAACCTGTGAGTCCCTTAGCTAAAAAATCTTGAATAATTGAATAACTTGGATACTCAGAACATTTTTTGAGAAGGAAAGAGAGAATTTTGTCCTACAAGACCAAAATAACTGATATTTTGTCTCCCAAAATGAGTGACAGATTTTGGGAACAACATCTGGCTCTAGTCGGGGAACTTCCATCAATTGTGAAAATAATTGAAGGGAGTAGAAATCAAAATCTCTAGTGCCTTCAAGTATGACATTAGGCTACAAAGTCATGCTACCCAAAAAATAAAGGTACCAAAAAATGAAAATAAACAACACAAAATAGAGATAAAGACTACAAATATACATATATACAACTAATGTCACCTGATACTTCAAGGATTGAAGTGATTCAGATGCTACCCACTATGAGGTAGTGAAAAGGGTGTGTCATCTTGATATTTTAGTAAGAAACTATTTTCACCATTGAGTTGATGAATAGCAAACAGGCCTCTCCAAAGGGAATCAAATTTCCCATTCATTCCCTTTGATTCTCTTTTCTTGTCCCATAACAAAACTTGATCACTAATCTAAATATTATGGGCTTTTGCTTTCTAGTCAATGAGCTTCTTCACCAGACTTTGATGCATAGCAATTTGGTCCACCACCATATTTCACTGCTCATCTAACTCAATCAATCACATGATTCTCTTGTCGATGGAGCTTTCATATGTCTGGTCTTTGACCACCTTAGCCAATTTTAGTGCTAGTAATTCTAGGGTGATTGGTATCTCTGCATTGAGACCATACAAAAGTTGGAATGGTGACATACGTAACATCCTCTTGGGTGTAATTCTATCTACCCATAAAGAATCAACCAATTCTTTATGTCAAATTCATTGATTGTCATCCACCAACTTCTTGATGATGGTCACTAGGTTCTTATTGCTTGACTCTGCTTGGCCATTCCCTTGTGAAAAATAATCAGAGGAGTGGGAGAGGGTAATCCCATAATAAAAATAGAATTGAGTGATCTCATAAGAAGATAAATAGGCTAAATTATCAATCATAATCTTGGTTGGGACCCCAAACCTAGAAATGATGTTCTCCTTGAGGAAATCACATACTACTTTTGAAGTAGCATTCTTAGTTGGAATAGCTTCCACCCATTTGGTGAAGTAATCTATGGCTATGAGGACATAATCATGTCTAGCACTTGAAAATAGGTTTACAATAGCAAAAAAATCAATTCCCTATTGTTAAAATGGCTCTTCTATCACCACTAGCTTAAGAGGCAAAGCATATAACTTAGGCCTTTCAATGAACTGTTGGCATAGTTCACATATTTGTACCCATTTGTATGCATCTTGAAAAAGATTAGGCCAATAATACCTATCTTATAGAATCTTATGGGTAGTTACAGGCATAGAAAAATGTCCCCATAAGCTAGATTATGGAAGGACTCCAAAAGTTGTTTATGTTATTCTTTATCCACACAGTGAAGGAACACTCCATCAAGGTTCCTCTTATACAAGCCATTGTCCCATAGGACAAAGTTGGCCACTTTCAATTTAACAGTCCTCCTTTCTTTACAAGACAGGTGGGTAGGACACTCACCATAGATAAAGAAATGAGCAATATTTGAATACCACTCATTCATGGTGGTGATAAAGAGGACTATTGGCATTCTTCAATTTCTACTTCTTCATGACCTGCTTCTTTCAGTATGTTGTCAACAATCAATTGGAAGAGGCCCCTTCCTCACACAAGCTTCATTGGTTTGATAACTAGATCAAACTCCTAAATTTTAACAATCCAATTTCCCCTTTTGGTTCTAAACTCCTGCTGAGTTAATATGGATTTGACTGTGGTATCAGGAACTAGGGTAATAGTGTGTGAATTTAGGATGTAAAAATAGAAGTGCTTTACTTCCTTTACCACTACATAAGCATGCTTCTCTAGATTTTAATACTTTAGCTCATGAGCTTTGAGAGGATAGCTCATGAAGGATATGGGAGATTCTACACCTTCTTTGTTCTATTGAACTAGAATTATTGAAAGTGTGTGCTTAGAAGCATAATTTTACATCATGAAATCTTTGGTGTAATCTAGACAAATAAGAATTGGGGCATGGGCAATAGCTATCTTAATGTCCTAAAAAGCCAATTTGCCTTCTTTAGTCCAATTGAAAGTGGCCTTTCCCTTCATCATGTTCATAATATGATGAGTCTTCGCTACAAACTCAGTTATGAACCTTCATAAAAAATTCATCTTTCCAAATAAAGAGTGAACTGCAGTCTTATTTACGGGCAGAGTAAGCTCCTAGATGGATTTGACTCTTTCTAAGTCAATCTTTATGCCTTCTCGAGATACAATGTGTCTAAGAAGTTTCCCTTCTGTTACCCTAAAAATATACTTCTTGGGATTTAGAGAAATGTCATTTTGGTGACATCATTCTAGCACTTGTTGCAAATGATGTAGGTGATCAAGATGATGTTTAGAAAAGACTATTAAATCATCAAGGTACACCACAATGAACTTACCCATTTCATCTTTGAAAGCAAGGTCCATTGCTATCTAAAAAGTGGCACCAGCATTTATCAGGCCAAATGGCATTCTTCAATATGCAAAGGTGCCCTAAGGCATGGTGAATGCAATCTTATGCTGGTCTACTTCACCAACTTCCACTTGATTATACCCTAAGAAGTTATCTAGCATTGATAACATCTTTGAACCAATTACTGTCTGAAGGACTTGATCCATGATGGGCAGAGGGTAATTATAATTTAGGGAGGATTGATTCAAATTCCTAAAATCCATGCAGAGGTGAATTTTGCCATTCTTCTTTCTCATAGGAACTATGTTTGTAATCCATGTGGAATGATGGATTAGGAAAATTATCCTAGAATTTAGCATCTTCTATATTTCAGATAGAATAGTCCCTGATATCTTTGGATTGCACTACCTAGATTTCTACTTGTAAGGCACTGAATCACTCTTGAGAGGAATTTCATGGCAAATTTTTTCAAGCCTGAGTGACTTCAGATCATCATAAGAGTATGCCAAAACATCCATGTAATGGTGAAGTAGGTTAGTAAATTTGAGCTTCTCCTCAGGGATGCAGCACTCCCAATGTTCACCATCTTGGGATTTTCCTTGGTACCCAAATTTATCTAATCAAACTCCTGGGAGGAGCTTGAATCCATTTATTGTTGTTTAATGAACCTGTCATGCTTGCCAAACAATTTCTCAAGGGAAACCAATCCTTTGGGAATTTTATTCCCTTTTAGATGTAGGAACTCTTCACCTATGTTTGGACTTGTTTTAGGGACTGATTCAAGTTTTTGAGGCTCACTGCCTTCAAAGTGAAGTTGTTGAAAGTTGTCTTTTTGTTATAAAAAGGCGATGATTTTATTGTCATCATTGCACACTTGCCAATGATTAGCATTGTCAGGCACACTTGGTTAAAATACTAGTCCGATAGTGTACATGTCTCCTTCAAAATCTAGGTGAGGAACCAAAATAGTTATAGAAATAACCAATGCATCAGCTCGATCATTGAATTCCCTGGGTACTATAGAGATACTAAAAGCATAAAATCTTTCAATTTGATCCCAAACTAGATTGCAGTAATGATGCAATCTTTCATTCTTGGTTTGGTATAGGTTCCAAACTTGGCAAACCACTAGCTCAACATCTCCTTTAGCATGGAGTTTGATGCCCTTGTCTTGAGTAGCCTTCAACCCGAGTAACAAAGATTAATACTCGATAGTGTTATTAGTGTTGTTAAACTGTAATTTGTATGAAGAAGGAAAAATATCTCCTTGAGGAGATATCAACATAATTATAGCTCCTGAATCGGTAGAAGAATAGTTGCCATCAAATTCTAGAATCCAAACATCATTAGAAACTAATTTTTCCTTAGATTTTTTTTCATTTGGAGGGGAGGATTCCTTTGCACTTGCATTGCATCTTATCAATTCTTCTACTATTTTGTCTGAATCAATTGTTAGGCTATCACATTCAGGAATTTCATCAAATGGAACATGAACCTCTTCCATGGATAAGAAGTAATTACCTATGCTTGAAGACTCAAACAGAATTTGAGCTTCAGGCGCTGATGTTTGAGTGACCACATATTTTACCTCCTTCTTAGGGAGCAATTTCTGCATGACACCTTTGACTAAGATCCTTGCTTCCAATAGGTCCATACTCAACTCGCCACCAACATCCTTGCAAAAATTTTGCCCAAGAAGAATGTTGTATGAGGCTAAGACGTTGGCCACCAGGATTGTCATCTTAATTCTCTTGTCTGAGAATGTTGCAAATGCAAATTAAGTGTCCTTAATTTGTCCCAATAGTGGCACTTATTTGTTCTCCATGGAGAAACATATCCCAAAGGTCTTAGTCAGTGTGAGACCAAGGGATTCAACTACTTTGGTAGGCATGACATTGTCAAATGCACCTAAATCTATGATGCAATTGTTTAGCTGGTGTCTATTTATCAACAAGGAGACATAAAATGGTTCTATCTTCTCAGGAGCAGTAGGAGGAGTAATGACAAGGTTATTCTGGGTGGATGTGGGAGTCACATTTGGAACAACTGGTCCTGTAGGGATGATTTTATTCTTTACACACTGAACCAACTTATCCAACTGCTTAGGGTTAGATTGTAGGAATTCAAATTCAGACATTTGAATTTTAGTTTTCTTGGCATGGTCGACTATGTCAAACATCTGAAATGAATTAGGAAAAAGGAAGGGTAGTTCATCCTTTTGGTTTTTAGGGGGGAGGACTGATCTGTGAAATTGAAATTGAAGGTGAAGGTGTACTTAAAGTACTTACTTTTTTATTATTCACTAGGTCTTTTGGTTGGAAAGGCAGAGAAGTTCCTTATTTGGCAATTGAAATTACAGGCTGAGCTCACTCCTCTATTTTTTTCTTATCAACTTGTTGGGCTAATTAGTTTTAGGACTAGGTGAATATAGCATATGATCCATCAAACACTTCACCTTTACTTATGGGTTCATCCTGATAATTCAGGAAACCAATGTTGGAGTCACCAACTAATTCTTCTTCTCCCTCTGTGAAGAGATTAGTGTCATCTTCTTGGTTCAACTCAAGCTAGAAGGAGAAATCAGATTCTATTTCCAGATATCCAACTACTAAATTGGTTGGAGGTTCTTCAATGGCCAATTTCCCCTATGGGGGAGGAAGATGATTTTGTTGCACTTGATTTCTAATAGTGTTGCCTTGATACAACAGATTGGGGAATGTCCTCCTTGTTATATCTCTGTACGAAGGAAAAGAAGGCATCCCTTGCACCATTTACTTTTTGAGAGCTAGCAACTCATTTTCCAAATTTTGCACCATTGGATCAGTGGTGCCTGTAGATGGATATTTAGAGGATGAAGAATATTTACCTCTGTTAAGATCTCTCCTTATCTTTCATACCAATATAAGGTCATCTTTCACCTCAGTAGCCAAAACCTACACTACATTAAGGTCTATGTGGCTAGCACGTCTCAGCAAAAAACTTACTTTAGACAGCTGAGAGTTGATGAAGATGCATTTGAGATTCATAAGTGTTGGCTAAGCAATTATAGGAATCCTATTCCTCAACATGTCATATTTGGAAATGAAGTCTCTCATAGGTTCATGAGGTTCTTTCTTCATCTATGTGAGTTGGGCTAGTAGGACATGTGCATCTTTTGTAGGCTTGAACCTGGCTTCAAATTTGGCTTTGAGAGTGTTTCAATCAGTCACTGACTAAGCCTACAGATGGTAGAACTAGTCTACAGTAGCACCTTGTAATGTATCCATAAATAGCTTGACTACCACGTCCTCATACTCCATGCTTATTACACCACAAGCTATGATGAAGGCTGCAATATGTTCATCAAGATGAACTCTCCCATCACCAAAGAATTTAGGAAAATTCTTCGTTGAAATATGTGGTAGCTCATGTAGAGGTAGAGTTAAATTGAGTGGGCCAAAAGAGTTACCCCAGGGGCCTTGAACTACCATTATTTGACTATTGAAGGGATGGATAACAAATGCTTGAGGGGTAATAGTGACAAAGATTTGCTAATAGTAGAAATGGACACTTTGCTTGGTAATGGAGACCTAAATTTTTTAGGAGGAAAACTCCTAGTTTATTAGAGGCGAGATGGTGAAGGAAATAGATCAAAATCACTTTACTAAGCCAAATCGAATACAGGGTCAACAATACCTTTAGATCTCTAGCTTCTTGTATACCGTGGAGCTACCAAATTGTAAAAATTGAAATGGAAAAGAACTAGAACTGCTTCAGTTTGAAGTTTGAGGCTTCAAGCTACTTGTTCTTCTCCTGCAAAGTCACCAAAAAATTGTTGGGTGAATATTTTGTCACCAGCTAAGTAATGGGCAAAATAGGTTGTTTCAACCATAGCATAAGGAGATTGGTTAGCCAAATGTGCAGGTTTACCACATCAAAGGGGGACAAATCTCTCCTCTCATCAAGGGGAGGTTCCCTATAAATATGAGGTGCCTTATTTTATATATATATATATATATATATATATATGTAAAAAATAACACTTAGTGTAGGATAACACCATCCATCTCTCTTTTTTCAGAGATGATATTCACAGACATAGTATAATTCTAGTGAAAACACCGAAGGCACTTCTCTTCTTTCAGAAGTGATTTACAACAAACAACACGAATTCTTTCCTAAAAAGTAACTATAACAGGGTGCAATAACCAACAGAATGAAGTGTAGCACAAAGTCTCCCCCTCAACTACCAAAGAGTGAAATACAAAGGATAATAGGGGCATAAAGTCATCCCAAGATCCTTTACACAGAAAAAACTGAAAACACACACACTAAAGATAATTGTGGCATCATAAAGTCTCTCCACAGTTGGCTTCAGGACACCTTCTTGATTACTTCCACTAATTCTGCTTATTTAATTAAATGGACAAGAACACATTCAGGAAAATGACATAAGAACAATTTTCTCAACAATACAAGTTATTCTAGCATAAAGTCTAAAAGGTCACTTGCTTTCTCATTTAGATAACGAAATATGATTAACAATTTGAGCTTAAAGTCTCAGTAATGCCTTTCAATTTGGGTAGAGTTTTGCTTCTAATAATAAAAAGATATCTCTTGCACAAAATAAGTGATTACAATATATAGCACCAAGAAAGACTTGGCACTTTGTTTCATGGAAAGGCCCATGATGCATTCAATGCCTTGAATGCATTTTTAGTTCTATCAAAGGAGCCATGCTGAAACAGGGCATTGGCCTTGACTTTTGGTGTACAGAAACATCTTGAATGTCTTCTCCTGGGCATGGGTCATCTAGTCAATCTCCAAATATGTACGTAGCTATCCACTCACTTTTATTCAAAGGGAGAAAAATTTAGGTCGCATCTTTGATTTCTCATGTTCTCTGATGTCCACCTGGTGGACTATTTCACCTACTAGAAATAACTCCTATGTAGATATTTTTGGTCTTTCTCTCTTGTTCCTTATCTTAATGGATTTTGTCCTTTTCTTCATGCTCTGAGCTCTTGGGCTATCTTTTCCCTTTTTGTTGGCTCTTTCAGCTCCCTCTTCAGTGGGTCATTGAGTTTGTTCCCATGTTTGCACCATATTTGAAAATCAATAGATATTTCATTACCCTAAATTTGATGTCTATGGGGACGTCATTGGTCATTGGTCACTTGAACCACTTTAAACCATGAACCTTGAACCATGAGAGTGCATTGGTTCAATGGTTCAATAGTTTAGGCAGTCCTATTGGCTACTTGGTTTAATCACTTATATGGTTCAATCGCTTCTTTGGTCCAATCGCTTCTTTGCTCTTTGGTTGAACCATCTCTTTGAACTAGTCTCTAAAATCTTCTGATTCCTTCCTTCATTTGAATATTCTTTGAACCTTTAAACCTTTGAACTTTGAACCATTTTGGTTCAAAGTTCAACGGTTTATTCCCTTTCTCAAAATCTTTTGGTTTTCTTTTAAGTTATTCAAACTTTAAAATTCATTCGAATTTCTATCTTTGGAACCCCCCTTGAAGGGAAGGTGTCCCTTTGGGTCTTGAGAATGGTCCATTTGTAGTCACCGAGAGTCCCCTGCAATGGTACCTACCCTTCAGGGTCCTTCAGGTGGCCTTGTTCTTCAAATCCTTTAAACAAAAAGTCTAAAGGAAATCCTTCAGACATTTTATCTGAAGGAATTCTTTCCTTTGCCTTTGTCGCTTTCTGTCAGGCTTTTAAACATTCCTTCGAACAAAATGTCCGAAGTAATTCCTTCAGACATTTTGCCCGAAGGATTTCACTTGTGAAATTTTTCCATAGAAAATCTTTTCGAAAGATATCCTTTTATTCCTTTTTTTCCCTACCCTCTACAAGGGCACTTGTCCTTTGGGCTTTGGGGGACTCCTTTGAACCTTGCGATTAAACCGACTAATTGAACCAACTTTGGTTCAATAGTTCAATAGTTCAATGGTTCAATATTGTGTTCTTCTCATTTAATTGACCGCTTAAACCAATCACTTTGAACCATTCTTTTGAACTTTTATTGAACTCGTTGAACCTTTCTTTCTTTGAAACCTTCTTTTCTTTAAGTACTTTGAAGCTGTTGAACTTTGAACTTGCTAAAGCACTTAACTCTTTTAAGTCTACCAATATCATTAAACCTTTGAACCCGTTGAACCTTTGAACCCTTTGGTTTAAGGTTAAATGGTTAAATGGTTCAATATTTTGATCGAAGCCTATTGATGGACCTTTCAGTTGAACCTTAGCATTAAACCAGTCCTAAAAATGCCTTAGTGTTGGGAACTTATTTCTTTGTGAGAGCTCACCTATTGAAGTGATTAAACCTATTGAACCTGTGAGTCCCTTAGCTAAAAAATATTGAATAATTGAAGAACTTAGATACTTAGAACATTTTTTTAAAAGGGAAGAGATAATTTTGTCCTACAAGACCAAAATAGTTGATATGTTGTCTCCCAAAATGAGTGACAAATTTTGGGAATAATAGGGGTCACTTAGCTTGCTTTAAGATTTTAAAGAAACTCTAGCTTTGTTTGAGATAAGCATCCTCTAAAATGGAAACTTGCTTTAGCACAAGATTTTAAATACTAAATGAAAATAGGCAACATTACCCCCTCCTAACTTAGCAACTTTTCCTAAAGATTCCCTCTCCTTACTTAACAGTTTTGTACTATAAATATAGGGCTTGTGGGAGAGTTGTGGATCCAAAAATTTTCATCTAGACTCTCTTGATTTGTTTGTACAAGCAGCCAAGACTACAAATCTCTATCCACATGACTTTTGAAGGTAGGAGTATTGTTATGCACTTCAACTTTATTCAAGTTTAAACTATCATCCACTTGGCATCATATAGTTCTCTCCTTTATTTTTAGTGTTTTCACCCTTTATCAAAATTTGTTTTTCTAATCTATTCACCTGCACACTAGTACATACCCTTAGAAACCCTATCTCACCCTCTATTAATTAGCCACATCCCCTTACTTCCCTTTTATCATCTTACCCTTTTTCCCATAGGTAACCATAAATGGTTAGTATAACTTTCACTAGTTATAACAACCGTCACTAATCACACAACTGTCATTGGTTAGGATAACCATAATCGATCACCTTAACTGTCACCAACCACATAACCATCACCAATCAAGACAACTATCACTATTAGGAGAAAATAATAGTTATTTATTTAATCCTTCCCTACACCCTACCATACCTTCTTTTGGATTCTGACCTGTCTGTAAACCTTGTTTTAATCCTCTAGACCTAAACTTGACATACTTAGGCATGGTATTGACCCGCCATGCTACATCTTATGTTGAACAAGTGCGTTGTTTATTTCTTGTATAATTATTTATGTTCTTATCAGTTTATCATTATTTATTTTCATTTCTAGAACATTTTTATCATTATGGGAGTGGATTGATAGCCATCCAAAGGATATTTCACTTCTTGAATCTAGCATTACTAGGAAGTCTACCCTTCATACTTGTCTAAAAAATAATTTGGTTTAGTGTAGTCTTATTGTAGGTAGTCCTACCTCACCAAAAAGGAATTCATTCATCTGGATCAATGTGCAAATTCTACTAGGTACCCATCTACATACACTAATATTTATTTTCTTTTATCTACTTTCAAAACTAAGAAATAAAAGAAAGAAATTAAAACACCATCATTTTAATACTATTCAACATGGGATTAACCCAATCATATTTAGTAATGGGAGTGATTTCTCTAGTGCAAAGTATATTGTCAATCTCTTTTTTAATGTGCACTTAGAGATTAGGGTTCATTTTGTATGGTCATTTTTTCACTGGTTAAGTGCCTTAGACTAGATTGATGTGCATCTTCCCTAAATATAAGTGTACTCCCTTCATTTTTATATAATTCCTTGAGAAAATATCTTGATATTATTTTAGAAACTCCAAAATTTGTAGTCTCTGTATCAGTCCAATAGTTTATAATTGTGGCCATCTTTGGTTTTTGTTCAATGTCAATATTACTTTGAATAGCTTGAATAGGATTATCCATTTGAAGACTTATGTCCTAAATATTTTATGTACTAATGATTTTAGAAACATCTAAATGGTTGGTCAGTGGGTTGAGTGAACTAGATCCTTCACCTTCATCTACTTAGAAGACAATCTTTTGCTTTCCTAGGTGAATCTCTTCACATTATTCTTCATCAAGAACTAGTGTAGGTGTAGGAAATAGATGTGTTGAAGACTCAATGAATAAGTGTAAAGATTCCTCAAGTTTTTATGGATATTCTATAGGCAGTCTTCCATGGGACTTGGGTCTCTAATAATTTTTTCATGCATGGCCTAGAGAGTGAGGTGCAAATCCATCCTTGGTGATGAATAGAAGAGTGCTAAGGTTATGTTTTCCTATAGTAACTACCAAAACTTGTTTCCCATATGTCTCCTTTCATGAATATACTATTCCCATTCCCATATGAATAAGGTCCTATAGAATGCATGTACCAATAGGTACTTTGGTAAGTATGTTTCCTCATTTCTTCATATTATCTCACACGCTTCAATGTGAGGTTTAGGTGCTTGCACACCACTGTAACTTATTATTCCCCTAACTGTATTATTTTAATGAAATATATGATGTAGAGAAGAACATAATTTATTATAGTATAAAAATTTCTCTTTATGGGTATGCCACCATCTTACGACAGTGCCATCAAAAAGGTGATCCAATGAAATCATTTGGTCATCTTTGGTGTCATATAATTCTTTGAGGCATTGGACAAAGTCATGTACCTCCATTTGTCCTTAAAACCATGGGGGTTCATCAAGTCTTTCTAATGGTGGTCCTATTAGTGACCATCTCATTGTTAGACCCATGAGGTGAACAAACTTGTGGCATTTAGGAAACTAGCATGGGAATTTTTCTCATCATTTAATAGTGATACACATCCCTATAGTGAGATCATAGTCACCATGGGCCCAATAGTTACAAGCATTGTTTGTAGTATCACAAATAGATTGGTTATCTATCCATTGAAGAACACCATCTAGGGTGGGATCATGTTATTTATCACTTATAATAGTGATATTAAATAAGTGGTCGATGTCTTCATCAACATTGATGGGTTATATATGAGAGGGTCCTTGTGCTTGATTTAGTGGTATTACTAGGTGTTGATTAGTGTTCTCAAAACTAATGTAGTGATTTTTAAATCTCAAGTCTACATTATTCTCATATTACTAAGGCCTTCTTAGAGGGTTAGGTAATCATTATCTTTAATTAACTGTAGAAACTCAAAATTTGTTTTAAATAGTACTCCAAGTATGTCGACCATGGCAATCTTGAGAACCCCAATAGGGTGAGTGGGAGTCTTATTTTCCATGAATAAGAAATGAGGTGAAGGCTATGGCACTAGACTAGAAATTTTTCACCAATCATCCTTGGTGAGGACATTGAATTTTGCATCGGTATCCATTAAAATGTCCCTAATTACCCATCCATTGATGGTAGCATTAACCAATATTTCTCTATCTTCTAGGGGAGTAGAGGAACTAGGAGTGTCCTATCACCAAGCAAAATTTAAGTAGTGTTATTCACTTTCGTGAATGATGTGAGGGTGATATTAATTTGGTAGTTAGGATTGAATCTTAAGCCAAGCACTAGTTTGTGGAATAATATCCTCATTTATCACCTACTTACACAGTACCTAGAAGTCATCCCATGCCATAGGTTGAAGTTCAGCTTTCCTTTGCATAACAACACTTTGTGTTACATCCTTGTATTTGAGAAAATGAATATCATAATAAAGTTATTGAATGAGTGTCATCATATATGACATCCTTTCGTTGTTAAATATTATGTTACTTTCTAGCTCATGGTTCTTCCCATTATACCTTCTTGATCAGATTAGATGTCAACTAGGTCTATCCCCCCTGCGAGTGGTAATGTTAACTTTTTAAAATATAGGTATGGTTGGGAATGCATGTCATTATGGTTTATCAATTTGAATCAAACTGATACCCTTTTCATTTTTCTCCTTGGTGATAGCCACATATAGATCAAGACATTCTTCCAATCGATGGTATTTTTTTATAGAAAGTGCACGTCAATCTAGACAATCCCATTGATAGTGGTTTGGGGACCAAAATTTGTAATAGATCCTAGGTGGAAAACATCCACCTCCTCATCCTCTCCCTCTTCCTCATCCATTTTATCCACCATTGTATTGATTATTAACAATTAAGGTTTGGCATATGTCACATGCTTGAGCTTCATGGATGTGACTGATCAAACAATAATCATTAGTGACATGAGTGTATGCATCACAAATTTTACAATACTCAAACACCTTAGTGTGTATATCCCACTATATAAAAGGACAAGAGTGGACATCATGTTACTTATAATAGGTTTCACATGTTTGTTTAAGTACTGCACATATGTTCTTGTATGGGTAGTTACTCCTTGTATGTCCTTCAATTTCATAGTCAATACACTAAATACCACTGTATGTTTCATGCACATTATTTTTTGTCAACTTCTCAGGTTATGATTCCATTGAGGCTATCTAGGCCTCTATAAAGGTACTAATCCTAATATCAATGCTTTTATCTGATTTAGTTTAGAGAGTAGCTTTCAAGGCCTCACATGTGATCCAGGCAATAATTCAGGCGATAATTTGGGTGATAGTTCCATCCCAATTGATGACGGAACTTTCAAGAGCCATAAATTTTTCACCATAGCTCTAATTGACTCACCATTTGAAACATTGGAAATCTAAGAACAAGGAGAATGCATGCCCCAAATTTCAATTTTAGTAGTGCAGTCTAACAATAATAAGTTTCTAAAAATAGTATTTCCTCAAATTTTATATTGTTTTGAATCGTAGAAGTCGAACCACTTAATCTCCCTCAAGATTGGTTACCTTCCACATCCTCCCCCTACTTTAAAAATGTGTATAAATTAATATGTAGTCAAAAATGGAAGATCAAACTTTTCTTCCCAAAGATAATCATATAGTTGTATTGTGATCTTGAGTAATAAAACATCTGTTCTCAGAGAATTCATTATTATTGTGTTATTTCTGTGTTCTTTAAATATTTATCAACCAAACTTTTTTATTTTTGGATTAACATGGGATATTGAAGGTTTTTTGTGACAAGGTTCACCTGAAGGGTAGTAACAGTCCTCTCACAAGCCATTTTGGGTGCTAGGAAGCATTAATTTCAAAGGGAAATTTAGATATCAAGGTTTACAACTTGCATCATACTCACGTACACTTTTTATAAGTCCTTACTTTATGTCCTTCAACATTGTTATATTTTTTTTCTTGAAATCAAGAATGTCAAACTCCTAAAGGAATGCTGTTTTGATCTGATGAAAGTCAACCACTACTTGTTGAGGGTCAAACTTCTGGTACTATTTATGCATGTGATCTAAGAGCATAGTCACAAACTATGTATCCTTAAATCTATAAGATATGATGCCTAGCAACCTCAAAATTAGTTTGCACTTTTGGATATACTCAACTACATTTTCTACCCCTTGGTATTTAAGTAAATGTAATCTAGTCTCATAGTAAACCATAGTTGGTTAAGGTGTTAGAGCGGGTGGTTGCTAGTAACCTCCATCTTCGATCCCTTGGGGAGGGAGTCCACTTCCTCTCGTGCCTCCTCCTAGTCTTCCTTTAGTGCCTCCAATAGTAGTTCTCATGGTATGGGGCATGGTATCCAATTGGTTAACTAGGTTTGGGCTTGCATTTTGTCTTTGAATACTAGGTCAACCATGCATCCCAAGTTTTACCACATAATTCCCTTGGAGAGGGAAAGATAGTGTTAAACCTAAATGAGCCTCAAATGGCTTAGTTTTAATATCCTTTATCAATTTATATTTTTATTCCAAACTATCTATATCCCAATTTTGAATGTGTACTCCATTTAACTCAAAGGAATGAACACACATGATGTTGGGGGAGCTGGGTTGGTTCAAACTTGGTTCCTCAGTTCCTACCATCCAACTTGTTTCTCCTTCATAAGATAAAAGTGGCATATAATTTGGTTCAAAAGTGATGGGGTACTCATGTGTTTCCACTTCCATGTAGCTCCTAACATCACTCTTTGAGTTCTCTTGATCTCTTACCATACCACTAATTCCCATGATTATTTTTTGATCTTCATCATATTTCTATTTCCATTGTGTACACTAGCTAGCTACCATTGTCAACCCAAAATCTTATATCAACCCCTATTCTCCCATTCCAAATGTGTGGCTCATGCACAAGATAATTTATCCCTCCATTGGTATAGTTTCTAGTCTAAGATCAACAAATAACTTTTTTATTTCACATGCAAAATGTTGAAGATAGAGACCCCATGGTTCTTAAAGGAAATAGAACTTGGATTCTTTAGGACACAAGTAAGTAATGATAACATCCTCTAGGATATAGTTGTTTATAACTCTTTTCCACCAAAATTTGCTTGCTAACATCCACATAACTATGAGTCATGCTAAAACCCTTTGTTGTTCTAGCATCTAAGATTGCCTCCTCCCAAGATTCCTTAATCATCCTTGAGAATATACTATTAAATATGAATGTAAAAGAATTGGGACTTCAAAAAAGAAGGTTTCATACAAGGACTATAGATATTCTACTCCGGCCACTATTATGTGAATATTCCTAGCTCAAGATATATAACTGAAAAATTATCTTCAACAATGGTAACCCATTATTCTATATTTTCTAGTGTAATACAATCAAAAAATTTCCCATGGTTTTGATTCAAGTGCTTTATGTCTCAATAATGAAACAAACATGTTGGATTATTTTAGTTGATTCTAGCATCAGTGCTATAATCTATCCCAATGAACTAGCATGCTAGCCCTATCATGCAAAATTTAGGCTTTACGTACTCACTCATAGTGCACAGTGAAAGACTAATTCTTGAAGGTTTTTTAACATAGTACTATATGTTTGTTCATGACTTTCTCTTTATGTAATTTCAAATAAATATTATATAATAACACAAATATACGACTTTTATCCTTTTGGTTCCAAATGAGGTTATTATTATTACTACACATATCATCATCATTATCTAGCATTAGTGATTTAAAAAAGAAAAATATACCAAAAAAAAGAGATTAAGGAATAACACATCTCAAATTCTAGTACTTATTTTGTTCCATCATTCAAGACACAAATTAGCAAACTCTAATATCACATATCTTATGCTTAATGAACCAAAAGGTAAAACTTCATCATATATTCTCTAAAATATCATTATTACAATGGATTAAAATAGGGGTATTTATACATGTTTTTCCCTGACCAAGTGTTACAATCATTAATGTTATGATAAAATGGTGCACAGACTCTCAATACGCTGAGAGTCATGGCACTTACAATAAGTTCTTCTTGAAGACTTATCCTTATACACTTAGATCATTGCTCTATGCTATATACTAGTGTCCATGTGTTTAATTCTTTATAGGCTAGTGCAAAACCTCTGATCAATAATATAAAAGTGTCCCATATGAATCATTCTCCTAACTACTCCCACTTCCCATGCACTCCCCTAGTATTTCACTTTTGTTCTAAGTCTAATGTTTTTGGGTTCTTCATGACTTGTTATCATTTGATTGGGTCCTCTCATCTTGGTCCCTTATATGCCTTTATCCTCTCATGACATTTTCATCTTGCACCCAATAGGTCTAATGCTATGATGCTTTTATGCCTATTAGTCATGCACCATTGTCTTCCCATGCCGTGGTCCTTCTACATCATGCTAGTCTTGTATCAAAATAGGACAACACTTAGTCAAAAATTTTGGGGCTAATACTCACTCAAATCAACACCTCCAATTATCACCATTTATTTTTCCCCAAACATGTTTAAATGGCATGGGTCTTACATTTACAAATAAGGAAATAAACCCTCATTTAACCTTTTATAGTTTCCCTTCTAGGGCTTACATCTAACTATTGATGTACACAAGTGACCATTGACGATCGACCATGACTATCAATGATTGATCCCTTTAAGTTTTTTCCATTTACAACCACAAATGTCTCATCACAAACAACATCACCACTACCAACCATTGGAGATCACCTTCTCCACCAATCAATAACCACCCAACCACCTTGACTTGGTTATTTTGGCCTAACCTTGACACTTTTGGTGATAACTTTACCTTGGTTATTTTGATTTCAATGACTACTTTTCCATATTTGTATAAAATTGAACTTGTACTAATTTTACACGCCAACCATTTAGGTATCTCGTAATATGACCCTTATCAATGTCAAAACCTACAACCCTTTTTGTGTCTTCTCAGGATCACATCCTACCTTAGACACTTAAGAACACACTAACCTTTCTTAGGAGACTTATATTTATGAGTACAACCATAACTACCACACCTAAATAAGCTCACTTGGTCCACTTGTCACCTATTCTTATAGTACCTACCATGATTTACAAACTATCTTAACTATGGCATATTCATCTATGCATGATCTATGATATCACATTTAATCACATTTTGTGTGCATGTTTGTGCTTCAATGCCCAATCCATCACCTATATTTATCACCCACTTATATTCTTGTCAAACCTACCATCAACTTTGTTTCACATAATATATTCTTAGTTTGAGGGGAAACACCTCCTCCCATACTCAGGGCATCTGACCTTGTACCAACCTTTCCTTTTTTAATCTTGTCAATAAAAACTACATAACAAAAAGGGGAAAAATGTAGACACTAAAAAATCATATACTATGGTTTTATATGTTGTACTAACCTTTAGACCACCTTTGGGCTCCCTTGAGACCGTTTCCTAACCATTTACCCCACCAGTCACTAGTATAAATGGCTAAATTTAGCCAATTTTGACTATGACCACAACCATCAATGGTCGACCCTTAACCATTGATGGTTAACCTTGACCACCAATGGTTTTCCTTAACCACTTCAATGGTTAACTTCAACTAAAAATCTAGCTTGATTTTATATTAATAGTTATTTGATCCACCAATTCACATTATCAATGTATGTTAGGCTTAAATTTATATATCTTGTTAGACTTGTTTCATCACTCCCTTTCCTCTATATTAAGAGAGGAAGAGGAGGTGAAAGGGATCATCAATACTTCTTGTGTAAGAGATCAGAGCTTCTTGTGTAAGTATCTTTCTTAATTCTAGTGACCAAGATAGAGATAAAAAGTACTACTATAACTCATCAATCAATAACTAATATAGTATCACTTTATCAAAATTTCTCTACAGTCTACAACAAGCTTTCAACCAACCTCAACATTCTTCAGACTAACAAAAATAAAGGTAAGTATTTATTTTTTATCAGGATTCAAAAATTAGTTTTCTTGTTTCATTCCTTGTATCACTTCTTCTCTTTCCTAAGACCATCCATAGTCTCTTTCAATCATTTGAACACCTAACCCTTGAACCAAACACCTTCAAACACTACCCTCTATCTTGAAACTAATAACCATTTCCCAAACTCACCTTCTAAAACCATCTTACAACCTTCCCAACCAAACTTATTTACCTAAGCTAGATCCCACAATAACCACTAATGATTTCCTAACTACCAACAATTTGACCCTAATCATTGATGGTCACTAACCATCGATAGTCACCCAATCATTGACAATTTGACCCTAACCATTGACATTCTCTATCAATCATTTAATAAGCTTATTTGACCTATCAAACCCTAACCAAATTCAACTTTCTTAGTTTCTATCTTATAACAGAGGATCTCTAAATATTATAAACCATGTTTGATTTATTTATCATTGATATCTAATCACTTATTAATATAATTAGTCAAGAGCACTTATTTATTCTTAAGCATTTCTTGTATTTGATTTCAATATCTTCTATTATTTATGCAAGCAATTTATCTTTCATTTTCAAAACTTAATTGTTTAAAAGTGTGGTTTGATATCCTCCAAGGAATCTTGTGCTTCTTGGATCTATTGCACACTAGGCAATCTACCCTACTATCCAATTAGTCAACCATTTCTTTAGTACTTTTTTATCTATAGGTCATTCATCCCTAGACAAAGAGGAGTCTCCATAATCATTTGAATCAATGTGCACACAACATATTAAGGTCTACTAAACTCTCCCTTATTTAAATTTTTAAAAATTTCTTTCTAAAGAAAATAAAGCAAAATTTTAGTGAAACACATCTAAAAAATTTTAAGTAAGCACCTATCAAACTCACACTTAATCATTTTCATAATTGAATTTTACTTCTCTATTATTCTATTTTTCAATATTAACCATAAGACAAGTATTATTATAGTTATAAATAATTAAAAGAATAACCTTTATGTATATACACATAATAGTTTCAAACTTTTATTTATTACTAACACTTTACATCTTGCAGGAACCTATTGAGTCTCAATCTCTCTGAGTGTAGGCCTTAAGAGGTGCACTAGGAAAGGGGTGGGCAAACCATCGGTGCTTCATAAGATTATTTCCCCTTTTTCCACTTACCATCTACATACTTGTCTCCTAAAAACCATTTACCCTATGTGATCTAAGAATTTGTCTCAAAGGAGGATGGTTAGTATGGTGTTAGTTCCAAAATGAAAATAAAATGAAACAAATACACTAATAACATAACATCTCTAGGCCTAGACACTAGGGAGAGCTTAGTTAACAAAAAAAATGACAAACACAACTAAAAAGTAAGGAATAAAACACAATAATTCCTTCACCTTCCTTGGATGCTCCAAATGCCTTTGTAGTAGTGGCTTGCTCAATTTTGTGCTCGTGAAATCCTTGACAATGGAAGATTGGATACCTTCATCTCTCCTTGGCACCTTTGGCTTGTTTCTTGGCTTAGCTTGGCTTGGAATCAATTTATAATGGTAACACTAGTTTAATGAAGCTTTTTAAACCAATATTGCATTATAACTTTTCATTCTCAAGTCTTCTAAATGATGTTCATGGCCTCTCTATTTATAGATTTTTTAGATTGATCATAATCAACCTGAACCGTCCAACTCAAGATTGAGATGTGTAGTTGAGGATTAATTAAATTTTTAGAATTAAATTTATAATTATCCTCATCATGACATTGGAAGAAGGGTAAATTAAGAGGCATGGAGGGCATCATGGAAGGCATTGATGAGGCATGGAAGGCATGAATATTGATATTTATGGCATTTACGGCCTAGGGATGTCTTTCCAAGAAATGAAGTCACCTGATGATGTACATATTAAATATTTATTTCCAAAAATATTTTTTCAACAAGTTTTCATCGAATTATTAATTATGCCCTGATTTGGGTTAATTAGCCCTTAAACATGTTTAAGCACTTTTTGCACAAATTACTCAAATTGATTAGAATGTCTTGTTATTGGTCCAAAATTTAACTAGATTGGAGTTGGAAGGAAATGTTAGATGAATTGGGTTTGTATTCCTATTTATTATGTTACCAACAAAAAATAACAAAGGCACATGTCTTATGTAGAATATTTGATAAGAAAGAGCAATTCAAAGCACCCAAGTGCAAAATTGGCATTTTGACTCAAAATGATCTGATCAAAGTTAGCTAGCCCATATATTGCATTACCCCATTTAATGATACTTTAGCCAAAATCAGCACTTTAATATGTCATTTTCACATCATTTAGCATGTTTTAATGTTTTAAGGCCAAATTGTGCATTTTAGGTAGAAATTGGCCAAAAGCCTAATTGGAGGTTATCGATGACCAAATTTATGTGCTTATAGTTTGCCCCTATTTGGGAAGACATTGAAAGCTATAAGAATAGTAACATCTTCTCAAATAATGAAAATTTCATATATGCCTACAATTGCAATGATAATAAACTAACTATATGATGGTTTGCCCCTTAAGAGAATGGTTGGCATAAGTAGGTTGGTAAGTGGTCCCTCGATATGAAGTGAAATGAGGGGACCAAAGAAAGGAAAGATGATGGGGTGAAAACACAATGATTTTTAAAAAGTAGTCAAAATCACTAAAAATGTAAGTGGGATAGTGTACAATGGTTTTCCCAAAGGTGGTTATAAGAATTATACCCTGGTAGTGGCAATATGGTATGATAACATAATGATTTTCCCAAAGGTGGTTATAGTTATTGAGAAGATGGAGTTTCCCCAGTTAGGATAGAAAAAAAAAAGATAACATTCCCTTGTATAGGTAAAAAAAGTAAAGTGGTGATGACATAATGATTTGCCCAAAGGTGGTTATAATCATTTAGAAATGCAGGTGGGACTATGTGAAATGATTTACTCATAGGTGATTATAATCATTGGATCTCAATTATGGAAAACATGATAAACTTGGTTGAGGATGATGATAACTTAACATAGAGGGTAATGATGAATTGGAACAAACTATTAGTACGAAGATGCTCATCTGAACTAATAAAGGTTGAAATTTTTCTATGGTTAATTACTCTATTTGGATATTATTAGGATTGAATCAGGATGTTGGTGCTAAAGAGATGCCACCATTTCTGAATAGACTTGTTGAAGTTAAGGTTTATTGTAGCACATGTCGGTAGGCATTATGGTATAATATCATGAAGACTTGGCTGAAATCTGCATAAAGACTAACTCTTATAATCCAATACTCAATAGAAAATAATGTACCAATGATAAAAGACATGATGACAATGTAAACATATGAATATGTATGGATTTGAGTATAAGTGTGGGAAAGGAATCACTCAATGAACACACATAAACCAAATCAAATTAATAGTGCTAAAAGTAAACAAAAAAGTAGACAAACAAATAAAAATAAGTAGAAACAAATAAACAAACAACATAATAAAAACTCTATGAATAGCGCCCCTATAAAATAGGTGACAACTTAACAAATGAACAAAATGGGGGAATAGAAAGAAAAAAAGGGGGTGGTCGATCTATCTCCATATGGACTAGGCAAGTGGATGTTGCCTACATAGTTACATGGATATAATATCAACAAAAAACTTTAGGCCAAACGTATTTCTCCCAGGGAATGGAAAGAATGTGATAATTGATGAAAATAAATAGCATGGATGTGATAGAAGAAGAGGAATGGTCTTTTAAAATGGTAAGTTCATGAGAGAAAATGCCAAAAAGGATTGGAAAACTAAATGATAAGTGATTTGTTTGTAACTTAGTAAGAGTTCCCAAAATCCTTAAGGTAAAGAAGTGGTTAATATTTTTGTTCTTTTCTAATGAATTTTTAAATGTTTTTGGAAATTTTTGAACTATCTCAAGTCGATCAAAAATGATGAGACACTTAAATGGTTTAAGCTCACAAAATATAAAGACATTTCTTAGGTTACTTGCAAAATAGTGAGAACATGGCTTAGGTTATTCATAAAATGGCAAGAGAATAGCTTAAATTACTCAAAAAATGGTGAGAGTGTGGTTTATGTTGCTCACAAAATGGTGAAAGCATGGCTTAGGTTACTTGAAAAATAGTGAGAGTGTGGCTTAGGTTACTCACAAAATGGTGAGAGAATATGGAAAGGCTGATTAAGCTAACCTCAACAAGTATCTAGTGCTACCTACATAGTCCCAGAGTAGGACCTCAATTCACTATAGTTCCACCCTTACAGTGGAGGAATTTGACTAGTGCAGCACTCAATTCAAACAAAATAGGCATAGTTGGTAAAAAGGCATAGTATGACATAAGAAGTGGAGAGTTGGTACATCAAAACTTAATGTTTACCCTAGTTTTCCCATAGATAGTTATAACCAAGACACAATGGCATAGATCAAGGGTACTAATTTTCCCAAAGGTGGTTATAATTAGTAGCAAGATCAGTGGTAAGAAAGGAATAACAAATGAAGGATGCAACTATCAAAAACTATGTCACACTGTCCTAAAATACAATCTTTGTTTGAAGTAATTAAACCAATTGATGAAATTGATCAAATACATCACTAATGAAACTATGTAACAGTGGAAAAAATAAGGTCAAATAGGCTAGGCTTTAGAACACACTAGGCTAATAGGTCAAAAGTGGAAAGTGGATATAGTAAAGAGGATAGATAAGGATGGTATTTATATAAAGAAGAATAGTGATAAAAAGGCATAACTGAAATGGTCCTTATAAATAGTACACCGTAGTGTTTAAGCATAGTACCACTTGAGATGAATAATATTCATCAAATCCAAAAGTTCATCTCTATCTAGTGTGGCAAGCATGTATGTTCTTGATCCATATTTTGCATTAATGATGAAAATCCCTATCAATTTTGGTTTGAAGTTTCCTTTATTCTTCTTCACAAATGTGGTATTATTTTGGTTTTATTAAAGAACAAGATCTCCAAGTTCAAATTTTATATACTTAACACATTGATTATAGTGGCCTTTGAGTCATTTTAGATGCACTTAAATATTATTGAGCACAACTGTGCATTTCTCATCAAGTAGGTCTTGATCTTGTAGGCAAGATACTTGATAGTCATGATCATCTAGGACATGCTTGAAAGATATGCATAGTGAAGGATGGCTTTAGTACCATAAACAAGTGAATATGGAATGGCTCTTATGGGGGTATGATGATTGGTATGATATGCCCAAAGGGTAGAGAATATTTACAAGTACCAATCACAACTAGTATCATTGACAATCTTTTTGAGAATATTGATAATGGTTTTGTTGGATGCCTCAAGTTGGCCATTACCTTAAGGGTAATATGCTATATAAAAATGTTATGTGATGTTGTATTCAGTACATAACTAGTATACATCCTTGTTCTTGAATGATCCTCCATTATCAAATATAATGTTAGAGGGGATACCATAACGGTAAATGAGATGGTTAAAAATGAATTTGGAAATCTGCTTTCCAATCATGTGAGGGGTATAGCTTCAACCCACTTAGTGAAATACTTGATGGTGGTAAAGATATGTTTATGGCCATTAGATGAAGTGGGGTTGATCTTCACAATGAGGTCAAGTCCACATGTATAAAATGGCCATGTTGTCAACATTAGTTTCAAATTTTTTGTTGGGGCATGAATCAGATTAGCATGCCATTGACATTTGTCACACTTTTTTACATATGCAGCAGCATGTACATCCATTGTGGGCCAATATTAATAAATATGCAAGATCTTATTGGATAGGATTACCCCACTAGAATGAGATCCACATACTTTTTTATGAACTTCTCTTAACCCTAGTGTAGATTCTATCGAAGTTAAACAACAAAGTAGAGTTCCATCAAAACTATGACGGTAAAGGGTGGATCCAAGTAGAGTATAATGAGTGGAATGATGAATGAAGGATTTGGTTTGTTTTTGAGATAGGTTAGGTGGTATAAATTGGTCATGAAGTTAGTTGTAAATTTATGAGTACCATATAGAATTAGGACCAACAATATCAGAAATCATTGTAATATTTGAAGGTTCATGAGCTGGTGTTGATAAATTCTTGATGAGGAACTGATACTCTCTAGCTTTATCTATTTGTCAAATCAGAGAGTGAATAGTATCCATGGCATCTACAGTTTTATTACTAGCCCTTGGTATGTTTTTAGCCTGAATGTTGATAATTTATTGTTTAAAAGTGTTGACCATGGCTTTATATGGAACCAACTTTCCATCTTTAGTCTGAAAATGATATGTGACCTGATTGATGATTACTTGAGAATCACCATAAAATTAGAGATGTGAGACATTCCAATGCACTACTTGTCAAAGTATTTCAACAAGTGCTTCATACTCATCCATGTTGTTTGTATAAGGAAAGCTAATTTTGAATGATTTAGGGATTAGATCCCCCTATGGTGTAATAAATAATAGGTCTACCCCCAATCTATGTGTAGTAAATGAATCATCAAAATATAGCCTCCAAGCCTGATCCTCAAGGGGTGTATCAATAATGGTCATTATGGATTCATCAAGGAATTTAAATGTGAGTGGTTGTGTGTCTATGAGAGGTACTTTAGCAAGTTGATCTACAATAACTTGTCCCTTGATTACCTTCTGATTGACATGCTCTATATCAAACTCATTGAGAAGCATGATCCATTTAGACATTCTACCTTGTAAATCTATTTTATATAGTAGATACTTGAGTGGATATACTTTTGAAATGACCATGGTCTTATTATTCAACATGTAATGGCATAGTTTCTAAGTTGTAAAGACCATGGCCAAATAAGATTTTTCAATAGGTGCATAGTTATGTTCATATGTAACCAAGGTATGACTTAGGTAGTATATGGCATGTTCTTTTCTATTGTCATCATGTTGAGCCAAGAGTGCCCCCACATCATGGTTGGTAGATGACAGGTATAACAAAAATGGCTTTTCTGGCATAAGAGGTAATAGAATAGGCGTATTAACAAGATAGTATTTGATTTATTAAAAAGTTGTTTGGCAATGATCATCCTAGTAAAATACAACTCCCTTCTTAAAAAGGTGTGTAAATAGATGGCACTTGTTTTCTAATTGAGATATGGAGCATCAGATTTATTAGATATTACCTTGTAAGCTATGGAGTTGCTTTAAATTAGTTGGTGGTAGCATCTTGATTATAGCATAGACTTTAGTCAAATTGACTTCAATACCTATATGAGACACGATGAAGCCAAGTAATTTTCCTAAAGTTACATTGAACACATATTTATTTTTACTGAGTCTAACTTTGTTCTCTCATAATCTTTCAAATATTTTATATAGCACTATTAGATGGTCAACCCTGGTTTTAGATTTTCCTAATATGTCATCGACATAGTCTTTAATAATATCATGCATCATATCATGAAATACGGTAATCATGGCCCTTTGATATGTATCTCTAGCATTCTTAAGATCAAATGGCATTACCTAGTAACAAAATATTCTCTATGGAGTGGTGAATATTGTTTTATGTTGGTCTTCTGGTGATATTCTTATTTGATTGTATCTTGAAAAGCCATCCATGAGTGAAAGCATTTCATAACCTACCATGGATTCGATGATCATGTCAATATTAGGCAAGGCAAAATCATCTTTAGGACAAGATTTGTTGATGTTTTGAAAATTAGTACAAATTCTAATCCCTTTAAGGTTTTTACTAATAGGTACCACACTAGAGATCCATTCTTAATAGTCAATGGATTAGATACATCCTACTTCTAAGATTTTTTCCAACTCTTTCTTTACCAATATAGTAATGTGAGGATACATCTTATGTAACTTTTGTTTTACTATTTTGGCATTAAGATTAACCACAAGGTGGTACAAAACCAAGGTGGGGTCTAAACTTGTCATGTCAGAATAGGCCCATGCAAATATATCTACAAATTATCTCAATAGAGATGTAAATATGTCATATTCTTCCTCTGTGAGGGATGTGCCCAATTTTATCCATTTCAAGTCTGATGGAGTCCTAATATCTACCTCTATTGTATCTTAAACTAGAAGGGTTAAACTATCTTCTAGGATAGTAGGCAATGACTTGAACTGTTGAATGATTTCAAGTCCTGTTGGGTGAATATTTTGTCAGCCAGCTAACTGGTGACCAAAATAGTTCCTATCACTGCAGCATAGGGAGATCAGTTGGCTAGATGTGCAGGTTTACTACATCAACAGGGGACAAATCTCTCCTCTCATCAAGGGGAGGTTCCCTATATATATGCAAGAGATGAAGGAGGCTATATATATATATACATATATATGTATATATATACATATATATATATATGTATATATATATGTATATATATATACATATATATATATATATATATATATATATATGTATATATATGTATATATATATATATATATATATATATGTAGAAAGTAAGACATAGGGGGTAGGATAAACCATCCATCTCTCTTCTTTCAGTGATGATGCTGACAAATAGAAGAGAAATACTGGGTGATGGGGAAGGTGCTTCTCTTCTTTCAGAAGCAACTTTCAGCCAAGAGCTAGATTCCTTCCTAAATAGTAGAAATCCTAATGAAGCAACAGAAGGCACTTCTCTTCTTTCAGAAGTGCTTGTTCTTGCAGGCAACATGAATCTTTCTGGTAATAGGTAACCAAAGGTGTAGATTAAGCAATACCTTGAAATGTAGTGCAAAGTCTCCACCTTGACTGCCCAAAGAGTATATCACAAAGGATAATGGGGGCATAAAGTCTCCCTAGAATCCTCAACACAAAAAGAAAAGGAAAACACAGACTGAAATCAATTGTGAAAGCACAAAGTCTCCTCACAGTTGGTTTCAGGACACTTCTTTGTTACCTTTACTAATTTTGTGCACCAAATTAAATGAATAAGGACACCTTCAGATGACACAAGTCAGAATAGCACAAAGTCTGGAAAAACCTGCTTTCTCATTCAAATAACAAGGAAAATGAACTTACAACCTGAGTTCAAAGTCTCAGTAATGCCTTTCAAAATAGGCAGAGTTTCATTCTTGTAAAAATGAGAAGTCTCATCTACAACAAATGAGAGATTACAATATATAGCCCCCAAGAAAGACTTGGGCACTTGCTTTTCATATGTCAGCCCATGCCATGCATTTAATGCCTTGAAGGCATTTTTAGGTTTATCAAAGGACTACATTGAAAATAGGGTAGTTATCTTAACTATGGCATGTCATTTCATCCCATATGTCTTCTCTCGAGCCTGGATCATCTGGTCTGTCCCCTCTGATGTCTATGTAGCCATCCATTCGTCTTTACTTCATGGAAGAAAATAGGCCATGTCCTTGGTTTGGTGCACTCAAAATTCTACTCGATCCACTATTTCACCTACTGGAAATAACTCTTTCAAAGATATTTATGATCCTTTGGTCTCGCTCCTCTCTTCATTGCTTAAGCGCTTCTTTACTCTTTATAGGCTTTCTTGCCTGTGTCTTTTAGGGGGGGCCTTTTTGCGTCTTTGACAAGTGGCAAGCTCCACTATCATGAAACTCATTAGAAACTCATGGAAAAATGGAGTCCACGACATGTTTTGCCTGAGCAACTCAAAAGGGGAACATGGACACAAACACTTGTCATGTTTGCTGCACTTGTCTTTTTCCATCAGGCACTTTTTTGTGAGCTTTTCTCCTTAGTCAGGCTTTTCCACCTTTGTCTCTTCCTACTGTAATTTGAGCTATCAGGCTATCTTTACAGCTAGTTGATTGGTTCTTCCTTTGAGTTATGTGCTTTATTTGAATTTTAACGAATATTCCCTTACCTTAAATTTGATGTCTAGGGGGACGTCATTGGTTGACTATTGCTTGAACCATGTCTTTGAACCAAAACGTTGAACCAATCGGTTGAACCAAAATGGTTTAAGCCAATGGTTCAATTAAATGAACCAAGTCAATGAACTAAGTATTGAACCAAAAGATGCTAAAACAAAGGGAAAGAACCACCTGAGTGAAATAAAGTGTTGAACCACTTGGTTGAATCGAACCCGTTCCTTTGGTTGAACCCATCGTTGAACCACCTGTTTACTGCTTCTCTCTTTGATAGAGGCTACCTTTGAACCTTTGAACCATGTTGAACCATTGAAATTTGAACTCGTTGAACTTGTTGGTTCAATGGTTTAATGGTTCATTTTTCATTATTTGGCAAAGTCCTTTGTTCTTTTGCACCAAGCGCGTTGAACCAAACCTAGAAACCACTGAGTGCTAGAAACTTGTTCTTTTGACTGAACTTGCCTGCAAAAGTTTTTTTGAACCTGTGAACTCCCTTTACAGAAAGAACTTAAAAATGAGGAATTTGAAAGCTTAGAACAAATTTGAAAGGGGAAGAGAGGAATTTTTGATCTATAGGTTATCCCAAAAATGAGTGACATTTTTTGGGGACAATAGCTAGCTCCAGTTGTGGAATTAACTTTAGTTGCAAAAATCAATTGAAGGGAGTAGAATCCAGAATCTCCAGTGCCTTGAAGTGTGCCATTGGGCCACAGAGTCATGCTACCCAAGAAAAAAGGTTCCAAAAATGAAAATGAAAAACACAAAATAAAGCAAGAGACTATACAAATACACATATATATAGGGGGCTCATCCGACACTTTAAGAGTTGAAGTGCTTCAGATGTTGCCCATTGTAAGGCAGAGAGAAGAGAGTGCCATCTTGATATTTCAATAGGAAACTATTTTTACCATTGAGCTGATGAATAGTAAAAGGGCCCCTCCACAGGGAATCAAACTTTCAATGCATCCCCTTTGGTTCTCTTCTCTTGTCCCACAGCAGGACTTGATCTCCAATCTGGAAATAATGATTCTTTATTTTCTGGTCAAAGAGCTTCTTCACCAGACTTTGATGGGTGGCAATCCTATCCACCACTATAGTTCTCTGCTCATTTAACTCAGCAAGGTACATGATCCTCTTCTCAAATGAGCTCTCATACGTTTGATCCTCAATTGCCTTAGCCAATTTTAATGCTGGCAATTCCAAGGTGATTGGTATCTTAGCATTGACACCATACAGAAGTTGGAAGGGAGACATACCAATTGCTCTTTTTGGTGTAATCCTGTCTGCCCACAGAGCATCAACCAATGCCTTATGCCAAGTTCTTTGGTTGTCTAGCTTCTTGATGATAGTTACTAAATTTTTATTGCTTGACTTGGCCTGTCCATTCCCTTGTGGAAATTAATTAGAGGAGTGGGAGAGTGTAATTCCATAGCTGAAGCAGAATTGAGTAATCTCCTGAGAAGTGAAATAGGCCACGTTGTCAGTGACAATTTTGACTGGGACTCTAGACCTGGACATGATGTTCTCTTTGAGGAAATTGCATACTACTTCAGAAGTAGCATATTTAGTTGGAACTGCTTCCACCCATTTAGTGAAGTAGTCTATCACTGTAAGGACATAATCATGTCCAGCGCTTGATGGTGGGTTTACAGTACCACTAAAGTCCATTCCCCATTGTTGGAAAGGCTCTTCAATGACCACTAGTTCGAGAGGCAGAGCAGCTAGCTTAGGCCTTCCAATGAATTGTTGGCATAGTTCACATCCCCTGACCCACTTGTATGTATCTCGAAAGAGAGTCAGCCAATAATATCTAGCTCATAGGATCTTATGGGCAGTCACAGGGGTAGAAAAATGTCCTCCACAAGCCAAATTGTGGAAGGACTTTAGAAGGAGGCTTTGCTTCTCCTCATCCACACAGCGAAGGAACATTCCATCAAGGCTTCTCTTGAATAGGCCATTGTCTCAGAGGACAAAATTAGCCACTTTCAACTTGATGGTTCTCCTTTCTTTATAAGATAGGTTCGCAGGACATTCACCATAAGTGAGGAAATGAGCAATACCTAAGTACCACTCATTTGTGGTGGAGGCAAAGAGGACTGTTGGTGTGTCATCCTCATCTACTTTTGGTTCTTTATGCTCTATTCCTCTTAGCTTGTTATCAGTAATTAGTTGGCATACCCCTTTTCCCATACCAACTTTGTTGGCTTGATGATTAGATCGAACTCCTACATCTTTGTAACCCAATTGCCTCTTTTCATCCCAAACTCCTACTAAGTCAGTATAGATTTCACTGTGGTGTTAGGGACCAAGGCAATAATTTGAGAATTAAGGATGTAGAAATGAAAATGCTTCATAGCCTTCACCACTGCATAAGCATGCTTCTCCATATTTGAGTATTTCAGCTCATGAGCTTTGAGAGGATAGCTCATGAAGGAAATGGGAGATTCCATGCCTTCTTTATTTTGTTGAACCAGGATTGCTGAAAGTGTATGTTCTGAAGCATAGCTATAAATGGTAAATTCTTTGCTATAGTCTGGACAAACCAAAATTGGGGCATGGACAATGACAGCCTTTATATCTTCAAAAGATGAATTGCCTTCTTTTGTCTAGTTGAAGGTGGGCTTTCCTTTCATCATGTTTACAATGTGCCTGGTCTTCTCAGCAAATTTAGGGATGAATCTCTGTAAGAAATTCACCTTTCTGAAGAAAGAATGAACAACAGTCTTACTTGTGGGAAAGGAAAGTTCTTGAATAGACTTGACTCTATCTAAGTCAATCTTTATGCCTCCTTTGGACATGATGTGTCTAAGAAGTTTCCCCTCAATTACTCTAAAAATTGACTTCTTGGGGTTTAAGGAAATGCCATTCTGGTGACAGCATTCTAGCACTTGTCGTAAATGGTTCACATGATCTGGGCAATGCTTAGAGAAGACAATCAAGTCATCAAGATAAAATACGATGAACTTACCCATCTCATCATTGAAGGCAAGGTCCATTGCTCTTTGGAAGGTGGTGCCATCATTTATTAAACCAAAAGGCATCCTTTTATATGCAAATGTGCCCCAAGGTGTGGTGAAAGCAGTCTTATGTTGGTCTGCTTCACCAACTTCGACTTGATTATATCCTGAGAAGCCATCAAGCATTGATAACATCTCTGACCCTATCACTCTCTGCAACACTTGATCCATGATTGGAAAAGGATAATTATCCTTCAAGGATGCCTAATTTAAATTCCTAAAATCCACACAAAGGCAAATTTCACCATTTTTCTTTCTTACGGGCACTATATTGGCAATCCATGTGGAATGATGGATTGGGAAGATTATCCTGGCATTTAGCATTTTTTGTATCTCAGATAAAATAGTACCTGAGATGTTTGGATTATAATGCCTGGTCTTTTACCTATAAGGTTTTGAATTAGCTTTGAGAGGAATGTTGTGTTAGATTTTGCCAGCTGGAGTGATTTTAGATCAGCGTATGAATATGCTAAGACATCCATGTATTCATTGAGCAAAGAGGTGAACTTGGAACGCTCTGCAGGAGTACAACATTTCCCAATGTTCACCATCTTGGGGTCTTCCTTGGTTCCTAAATTTATTTGATCAAATCCCTAAGATGAGCTTGAATCTGTTGGCTACTATCTGATAAATCTATCATGCTTATCAAATAGCTTCTCAAGGGAAACCAGGCCTTTAGGGATCTTATTCCCTTTTAGTTGCAAGAACTCCTCATCTGTGTTTGCATTTGATTCAAGAGCTATTTCATACTTCTGAGATTTGCTACCTTCAAAATGCAGACATTCAAAGTTGTCTCTTTGCTTCAATAAGGCAATGATGTGGCTATCATTGTTAAATACCTACCAATGACTGGTGTTGTTAGGTACACTTGGCTGAAAGACCAGCTCAATTATGTACTTATCTCCTTTGAAATTTGGGTGGGGGACCAAGAGAGTAGCTAAAACAACTAATGCATCCACCCAATCATTGAACTCTCTCAGAACTACAGAGATGTTGAAAGCATCAAAGTCTTTAAGTTGGTCCCAGACTAGATTGCGGTAATGGTGCAATCTTTCATTCTTGGTTTGATACATTTTCCTTACCTGACAAACCACTAGTTTGGCATCTCCTTTGGCATGAAGGAGCTTGATTCCTTTATCCCGAGTGGCTCTCAATCCAAGTAATAGAGACTCATATTCAGCTATGTTATTCATGTTGCTGAATTGGAATTTATAAGATGAGGGAGAAATATCTCCTTGAGGAGATATTAACACCACCCTAACTCCTGAACTAATGGAAGAGCAGCTGCCATCAAATTCAAGAATCCATACCTTATTTGATCTTGATTTCCTTTTAGATTCTTCTTCATCCAGTGGTGGAGAGACTTCCACACTTGCTTGGTGCTTAGCCAATTTCTCTACTATTCTAGCTGACTGCATTTCTAGGCTATCAGCAGTAGGAGATTTATCAGGTGTATCACAAACTCTATCTGTGTACAGAAAGTAGTTACCCATGTCTGAAGATTCAAATACAATTTGGGCTTCAGGTCCTGAGGTTTGGGTAACAACATATTTTGTTTCCTTTTCAGGGAGTAGTCTCTTCATAACACCCTTGACTGGAATCCTCACCTCAGATAAATCCATGCTTAATTCACCACTGACATTTCTGTAGAAATTCTGCCCAAGAAGGATGCCATATGATGCTAAGACATTTGCTACCAAGATAGTCATCTTGATTCTTTTATCAGGAAATGCAGTAAACATAAATTGGGCATCTTTAATTTGTCCCAGCAAAGGCACTTGCTTGTTTTCCATGGAGAAGCATCTAACAAAAGTTTTGGTCAATGTGAGATCAAGGGATTCAGCCACTTTAGCAGGCATGACATTGTTTGAAGCTCCAGATTTAATGATGCAATTATTCAGCTAATGTCCATTTATCAACAATGAGACATAAAAAGGTTTAGTCCTGCCAGGAGTAGTAGGGGGAGTGGTGACAAGGTTGTTCCTAGTGGGTGCATTCTTAGCAACCTTATGCATTGTTTTGGGAATTTCTTGCTCAATAGGGATGTCCTTGTTTCAAACACAGTGAACCAATCTGTCTAATTGCTCAGGATGGGAATGCAGAAATTCAAATTTTGACATTTGAATTTTGGTTCTCTTTATATGATCAATGATATCAAATGTCTAGAATGAGCTAGGAACAGAGGATGGGAGTTCATCTTTTTGATTTTTTAAAGGGGGAGGACTGGACTACGAAATTAAAGTGGAAGGAATATGGGCATTTGGGGTATTCACCTCTTTTGAAATTTTTGAGTCCTTTGGTTGGAAAGGAAGAGTAGATCCCTACTTAGCAATTGAGACTACTAGTTGAGGTCACTCCCCTACTTTCTCCTTATTAGCTTGTTGAGCTGATTAATTTTTGGACTAGGTGAATATAGCATATGACCCTTCAGCTGCATTACCTTCACACCTGGGTTCATCCCGATAATTCAAGAAACTAATATGGGAGTCACCAACCAATTCTTATTCTTTAATGAAGAGATTAGCATCATCTTTAGAATTTAACTCAGGCTAGGATGAGAAATCTGTTTTAGCTTCTAGATATCCTACTGCTGAGTTGTTTGGAGGTGCTTCAAGGGTGAGGTTCCTCTGTGGAGGGGGAAGGTGATTTTGTTGTCCCTGATTCTTGGTGGCATTGCCTTGATATGCTCGATTCTAAAATGTTCTCTTGGGCATATCTCTGTACGCGAGGGTAGATGACATTCCTTGCGCCATTTGCTTTCTGAGAGCTAGCATTTCATTTACTAACTTTTATACCATCAGGTCGGTGGTGATTGCAGGTGAATACTCAGAAGATGAAGAAGATTTACCTTTATTAAGGTCTCTCCTTATCTTTTTAGCCAAGATAAGGTCATCCTCCACTTCAGTGGCCAGGTCCTGAGCTTCAGCTAAGTCTATTTGGCTAGCACGCCTCAATAAGAAACTCACTTCAAGAAGCTGTGAGTTGATGAAGAAGCATTTGTGGTTCTGAGGTGTTGGTTGGGCAATTGCAGGAATCCTATTCCTTAGCTTGTCAAATATGGCAATGAAGTCCCTCATAGGCTCCTGGGGCTCCTTATTCATCTGAGTGAGCTAGGCTAGTAAGGCATGTGCATCCTCTACAGGCTTAAACCTTGCTTCAAATTTGGTTTTGAGCGTGTCCCAGTCAGTCACTGACCCAGCTTGCAGGTGATATAACTAGTCAGTAGCAACACCTTATAGTGTTTCCACAAATAGCCTAACTACTATATCTTCATGCTCTACTCCAATCACGCCACAGGCTATGCTAAAGGCTGCGAGGTGTTCATTGGGGTGAACTTTCCCATCACTGAGGAATTTAGGGAAGTTCTTCCTTGAGTTGTGTGGAAGCTCATGTAGAGGTGGAGTAAGGTTGAGTGGACCAAATGAGTTACCCCAAGGGCCCCGAGCTGTCATGATTGGATTATGGAAAGTGGGGGTAACAAATTTGGGTGTAGTATTTATAGATAGGGCTCTATTAATAGCAAGAAAATAAGCTCTGCCTTGTGTTGGTGACCCGATAAGGTCAAGAGGAAGACTCCTAGATCTTTGGAGGAAAGGTGGTGGAGGAATCAGATCAAAATTGCTCTGCTGTGCCAACTCAAACACAAGGTCAAAAACACCCTTAGATCTTTGGCTTCTTGTGTAGCATGGAGTTGCCAAATTTAAAACAAAAGAAAGGAAAAGGACTTGTCCTACTTCAACTTGGAGCTTGAGGCTTCAAACTGCTTGTCTTTCCTAGCAGATATGATTTGCAGACTAGATGATGTAATGGATATGGAGGATGGAGGGAGATAGTAAGGCTATAATGATAGTGGGTAAGGCCCAAATGGGAGTCACTAGACTCTATAATGGATAAGGTGATAATGATAATAGGTAAGACATAGGTGATGTTTTAATCTGAAACTTGAGATTCCAAATTGCATAAAATTACTGTGTCCCAAGTGGAGTCACCAAAAATTGTTGGGTGAATATTTTGTCGGCCAGCTAACTAGTGACCAAAATAGTTCCTATCACCGCAGCATTGGGAGATCAGTCAGCCAGATGTGTAGGTTTACTACATCAGTAGGGGACAAATCTCTCCTCTCATCAAGGGGAAGTTCCCTATAGATATGCAGGAGATGCAGGGGGCTATATACTATATATATATGCAAAAAGTAAGACACAAGGGGTAGGATAAACCATCCATCTCTCTTCTTTTAGAGATGATGCTGACAAACATAAGAGAAATACTAGGTGATGGGGAAGGTGCTTCTCTTCTTTCAGAAGCAACTTTCAGCCAAGAGCCAGATTCCTTCCTAAATAGTAGAAATCTTGATGAAGCAATAGAAGGCACTTCTCTTCTTTCAAAAGTGCTTATTCTTGCAGGCAATAGGAATCTTTCTGGTAATAGGTAACCAAAAGTGTAGAGTAACCAACAGCCTGAAATGTAGCACAAAGTCTCCACCTTGACTGCCCAAAGAGTATATCACAAAGGATAATGGGGGCACAAAGTCTCCCCAAAATCCTCAGCACAAAAAGGAAAGGAAAACACAGACTAAAATTAATTATGAAAGCACAAAATCTCCTCACAGTTGGTTTTAGGACACTTCTTTGTTATCTTTACTAATTCTGCACACCAAATTAAATGAATAAGGACACCTTCAGATGACACAAGTTAGAATAGCACAAAGTCTAGAAAACCCTGCTTTCTCATTCAAATAACAAGGAAAATGAAATTAAAACTTGAGTTCAAAGTCTCAATAATGCCTTTCAAAATGGGTAGAGTTTCATTCTTGTAAAAATGAGAAGTCTCCTCTATAACAAATGAGAGATGACAATATATAGCCCCCAAGAAAGACTTGGGTGCTTTTTTTCATGTTGGCCCATGTCGTGCATTCAATGCCTTGAAGGCATTTTTAGGTTTATCAAAGGACTACATTGAAAATAGGGCAGCTTCCTTAACTATGGCATGCCATTTCATCCCATATGTCTTCTCTCGAGTCTAGATCATTTGGTCTATCCCCTCTGATGTCTACGCAACCATCCATTCGTCTTTACTTCATGGAAGAAAATAGGCCGTGTCCTTGGTTTGGTGCGCTCATAAGTCTACTCAATCCACTGTTTCACCTACTGGAAATAACTCTTTCAAAGATATTTCTAATCCTTTGGTCTCACTCCTCTCTTCACTACTTAAGTGCTTCTTTGCTCTTTAGAGCCCTTCTTGCCTGTGTCTTTTGGGGGGGGGCTTTCTGCATCTTTGAGAAGTGGCAAGCTCCACTATCATGAAACTCATTAGAAACTCACAAAAAATGGAGTCCATGACATGTTTTACCTGAGCAACTCAAAAGGGGAACACAGATGCAAACACTTGTCACATTTGTTGCACTTGTCTTTTTCCATCAGGCACTTTTCTATGGGCTTTTCTTCTCAGTCGGGATTTTCTGGCTTTGTCTCTTGCTACTGCAATTTGAGTTATTCGGCTATCTTTCCAGCGAGTCACTTGGTTCTTCCTTTGAGTTTTACACTTTATTTGAATTTCAAAAGATATTCCCTTACCTTAAATTTGATGTCTATGAGGACGTCATTGGTTGACTGTTGCTTGAACCATGTCTTTGAACCAAAATGTTGAACCAATCAGCTGAACCAAAAATGGTTCAAGCTGATGGTTCAATTGAATGAACCAAGCTGATGAACTAAGTATTAAACCAAAAGATGCTGAAATAAAGGGAATGAACCACCTGAGTCAAATAAAGTGTTGAACCACTTGGTTGAACCGAGCCTGTTCCTTTGGTTGAACCCACTGTTAAACCACCTATTTGTTGCTTCTCTCTTTGATAGAGGCTGCCTTTGAACCTTTGAACCATGTTGAACCATTGAACTTTGAACTCGTTGAACCTGTTGGTTCAACGGTTCAATGGTTCATTCTTTGTTATTTAGCAAAGTCCTTTATTCTTTTACACCAAGTGGGTTGAACCAAACCTAGAAACCACTGAGTGCTGGAAACTTGTTCTTTTGACTGAACTTTCCTGCAGAAGCTTTTTTGAACCTATGAACCTCCTTTACGGAAAGAACTTAAAAATGCGGAATTTGAAAGCTTAAAACACATTTGAAAGGCGAAGAGAGGAATTTTTTATCTGTAGGTTGTCCCAAAAATGAGTGGCATTTTTCAGGGACAATAGGTCCTTTGTTAGGAATTGCTCTTCAACTTCTCCTAAGCATGATATATTTGAGTCCCCTAATGGAAAATCTAGCCATGTGACAAAAATAGTTGGAAATTCTTGAATAATTTGATCAAATACTTGATGTTTTTCAAAGCTAAACTCATATCCATAAGTAAGTTCATCATTGGTGGTCTCCTAGTCTAAGTTCAAATAAAAATGAACACCCCCATCTAATGGTGCCTAAACTAGGTTTTCACCACTAGACTGGCCTTTATCTTTACTTTTCTCCTAGTCAAAAAACACCTCAAAGAGGTTTTCACTTTGGGACCTCAATGTTTTACTTATTTGTTTTTGGCTAAGGGTGTTCACTCACTCTCTAAAATAGGCTATAGGATCCAATGTGATTGAGAATCCTAATAGAATGTTGTCTCTAAGGCCTAAGAAATCACAAAATGCTTCATCATTCTAGAACTCATCAATCGATAGACTATATTCTTGTTAGTTCTAATCTATCAGTTGGGGATAATATAATGTCAAAGGTTTGTGATGAATGCCTAAGGTAAGGGTACAATGGTATTGTTATCTATGTCATCAAAGGTGAGGCAATGATTAGAATCTACTTCACTATCAACATCATCATCACTAGTCACTGGTGATGGAGTTTGAATAAGATATATGAGGTCACCCCCAGGCAATTTAAATCTAAGTCCATAAGGTATTTCATAATTTTGATGATCCATGATCCTATTGGGAATATGATACTTTGCATTTTTATAAAAATCATCTTGGTTATCATTATATAACCATGATTCATCCCCTTTAAGAGGGTCAAGTTCTAGGCCAAATGCTAGTACAAATGTGACAGGTCCCTTATCTTTATTCTTTTGTTGTCAATGCATATTTGGGGTGACTTTAGGTCACCCAAAGGTTTTTAGATTCTGAGGAAGATTGGAAATATGAAATGTATCATGGGTCACATACTCTCCCAGTCCATTATCTAAAATGGTGAAATTATTAGAAGCTTCAAGAGGTGGCATGTGGGAAAGTGAATCCAAGGTATTAGGATCTATGCAATTATCTAGTGAAGGATCAATAAGTATATCCTTTCCTTTATCCTACTTGGAATTTAGATTCATGTTGTACTAATAATTATAGCTTTGAAATTGAGCCTCAAAATGCTTGCAGTGTTCATATGGGTGTAAATCTCTTGGAATATTCACTTCCATCCCTGAGTGGGAAAATTTGATACAATGGTGCAGCATTGATGAGACTACATGAATCTCATGCAACCAAGGCTTTCCTAAAATCATATTGTATAATAACTAAATATCAAACACATAACAAAGTGTATCATGGGTCAAAGGCCCAATGATAACTGGCAAACTAATGGTGCCTTGTGATTCTCTTTCTTTATTATCATAGGATTTGATGGTTATTGTTTCTGCCTAGAGATCTGCCATTATCTACCCAAGAAGCTTGATAAGCTTTAGAGACACTATTTTGAGGATGGATCCATTGTTTATAAGGAAATATTTCACTTTATGTCATCTTATATAAAATTATATGTATAATGGATTATTATGGAGTGGGCCAAGGGAGGATAGATCACTTTGGTTGAATGTGACTTGTTGGGTTGGAGCTAGGTGTCCAACCAAAGCTTGAAATTTATCAAGGGATATGTCACTAATAATAGTGGATTGGGTCAAAAACTCATTAAATATGTTTTGTAGATTATTGACATTTGTAAGAAATCTAAAATAGAAATTTGTGCTAGTATCTTTTACAATTGTTCCACAATATCAAACTTCTTGTCTTGATCAATAGTGAATGGTTTATTTTGAGGTTGAATGGTTGGCTAGATGATAGGCAAAGTGGTAGATGGTTATGGGCTTGAGATAGTAATATTTGACCTTTGAGTTGTGATTGCACAATCAAGATTAAAAACTAGACCATTATTACTAATCAATATTAGGAATGGTGTGGGACCAGACAAGACAAGTCTTAGTTTTTAGTGCACTCACATGTGGTCACATGACAAGGATGAGTTATTGATATAATGTCCAAAAGGGGAAGTCCTAGTTTATTGGTGTGCCTGTATGCATTCCCAGGTCAAAGAAGGACTATCCATGTAATTTGGTTGAATGTTGTTCTTTATCAATGGTCTAGGCAGATTAGTGCTTGGTCTAGGATTAATGGAGATGGTATTACTGCTACCCCCTATAAGATGACCTATAACCCTATTATAGTCATGTATAACTACATGGTAGGTTTTTTGGTTATTACTGTTTTGACCTTGGTTTTGCCTATTATTTTATCATTGTGGGTTTTGCTACTGATTTTGTTAATTCTACTGGTTTGGCCTTTGATTTTCATACTATTGATTTTACTACTACACTGGTTGTTGTTATTGATTATTTTGCTCCTATTGATTGTTATGTTAGGGAAAAGGGTTTTGATAAATCCCAAGAGTTTTATTGGAAGTGTAATCACCCTTATCTAATGTTATCTCCCCATTATCCAACATATTCTCAATTACATGCTTGATCCGGACACATCTTCATAGATTATGCCTATTAACCTGATGATAGTCATAAATTTTTTTCATGGTACTAATCAGGATAAGGAATACCTTGTGGATAATGATTTGGTATAGGCCAACTAATTAGATTAGTGGTATAAATATTTTGAAATATAGACTCAATAGGTTCTCCTAAGTCACTTAATACATGATGTGCAGGCACAATTCTCCTAAGAGGAAGGATTTTTAATGGTAAAGGCTATTGTATTTATTTTACAAGTCTTGGTTGTTGTACTTGAGGTATTGGTTGGAGAGGTTTTTGGGTAAGAGTAAGATGAAAAGGTGGTGTAGATGATTTTTACATCATTTAAACATGACAAGATTTGGTTACTCCATTTCCCACAACATTCTTATTGTAGTTGAATTACTTCGATCTATTGTGATTATTGGCCTGTGTCGATTATGATGCTGGTAATTGAATGAGATGTTGGTCAGTTCTCTGATTGGTACCTTGATTTTTGTTAGTTGAATTAATCTTGATAACTCCTTTATTTATGAGTGATCACTCAATAAACAAGCCTTTGTTGATGATTTCCTTGAAAGTATGTACACATTGTAGTTCTAAATGATAAACTATCTCACTATGCAAATTTTTACTAAACACAATGGCTAATTTTATACCCAAAAAATTATGGGTGAAATGGCATGCAAGGGCCCTCCATCACTATAAATAACTTGAAAAACTCTCACCAACTTTTTTATTTGATTGCATTAAGTTTAATAATGAAATCTCATGCTAGAGATTATAGGAAAAGTGTTGCACAAACTTATTAGAAAGATCATCAAAATCTACTACTAAATTTTTGGGCAGCTTCAAAAACCACTCCAAAGCTTGTCTAGCTAAGCTCCTTGGAAACAATGGAAAAATGTATATGTCACTATATGCCATTGGTTGACATACAACAAATAATTCAATCAAATTAGCCTTAGGGTCACCTTTCCCTTTGTATTTATTAAATTTTGGTGGTTTGTATCCTAGAGGAAATGGTATTTACAAATACTACATGTTGAATGGGTAGGAAGACATGTCATCCAATTTGAAAATTTTAACCTATTTCCCTACTTGAATGGTAGTAATTGTATCCTTCATCTATTTCAATTCTTGGGATAGGAAACTAGAAGGAACATTGGTTTAAGGGATAATATTGGTTTGAGTAGATGGTTGTGAGGTCACAAGTGGGACACTTTGACCAAGGTATGATGGAGATATCTATTGGGGTACATTGGTTTGGTTGGGGAATGGACCAAGAATATGCATACATAGATTAGGATGTACTTGAAATTGCACATTTGGTTGTGTGATATTTTGGTTTGGGTTGGTGATAAAGGTTTGACTTAGAGGATTTTATGGTTGGGATGGAGGGATATAATTATACTATGCGTGTTATAGTTGGAAAGGGACATGTTGACAACTAATCAAACCTTGTTTTTGAGTGGGAACTTGTGGTCCAAGACCTTGTCTCTAAATTTGTGGCACATTTTGAACCAACAATTGTCTAGTAGGTACTTTCAAAACATGGGGACCTCCTTGTTGCATGAATCCCTATCAGGAAGTGAAAGCAGGTTATAAATTTGGCATTTATCACTAACCAATATTTGCACATTATTGACTAGTCATTTCTTGGTTTTGGATTGGTATATTAGTCTTGGACTGAAGAGGTATGTTCATCGTTACCTAGTGAGGTGGAACATTAGTTGCCCCCTAATTGAGGTGGTAATGTATTTCTCTTCTATTGTGTTGATACACTAGATTGTGCCTATTGTTATAGAATACTACTCATTACTTATTGAGGAGGAGTAGGATTAATCACATTCTATCATTGAGGTGTGACATGTTGACGATGGAAAGTGCACCTTGTTGGCAGAAAAATGGATTCCTGCCCTCTCCCCGCAACATAGAAACCCCTCTCTCGCCTATGGGATGGCAAAGCAGGAGAGAGTCTCTAGATATGGGTTAGTTCTCTCTGATGTATCCTGTTTGTTTCAGGCAACGCAAAAATATAGATATATAGATATATTGGGGGGATGAAAAGAGAGAGAGAAAATGCATGAAAACAAATAGCCTACACTAAAAGAGGTGATACACTAAAAATGAAAGTGACCTTCCCAACTCCACACTCAGGATCAGACAAAAACATACATACACTTAGATCTGGCAGAAAAGACCAGGTCTCTGGGATGACAGGGAGGTTCTTATGGAAAGCACAAGAAATAGGTACTCACCAAGGTGCTGAGAAATACACACTATAAGTGACCTCACCTATTCTATACCTCCAAAACATAACTCTACTCCTTGCAGCAGTAGATAGTGGCACTTTGTAGATCATAGGTTTACTGGTGTTGAACCTGTGAGAGCATCAAGGGACAATGACTAGACACAGATTAACATTCAAGTCATACTCTACACAATCCATCCAAATAGAGGTAAAAACTATCTTTTATTGATTCAGGTGGAGAATTTGGAGAGCAGTGCTCTTTACAAAAGTGTGAGAAGATTCTGATAAATGACCAAGTCTGCGTATTTATATGGGAAGAGCCAAGAGGAGTCTCATTGGGAAGAGTGAGAAAAAAACTGTAGCTGATGTCATAAGTCTACCAAGACCATGCTTGTTGCCTCATTTTACATGTTGGTCTTCTCCTCCGGTGGCTGGGTGGGCTTTTTCTTATGCTCTACAGGTGTTTTTTGCCACCTGCTGTTGTGGACGAGAAGTTTGCCACCCGCTGTCATGGACTTCATGCGGGACTTCTACTGACATTGGGTGATAAGCTACCAACCGCGGTAATTTTGCCGATGTCAGCCGATGTAAGCTGCCAACTGCGGTAGTTTTACTGACGTCGACCGATGTTAGTGGCCTCTTTTTCTCCACCGGCTGCTTCACGCGGTGATTTTTCCACCCTCTGCATATGTGTAGGTGGTCTCTTTTTACCCGCCAGTGTTGTGGGCGGTGATTTTGCTGCCCTCTGCATTTTGTCTGCCCTTCTTTTTTGCCTTAGTGTTAAATGCCCCAGTTTTTTCTCTCCCCTTGTGTGAACATTTGAAGACTCTTCCTTTCGCTACCATGAACGTCAATGAATGAGGCCGATGAACCAATGCTCTAAAACAGAGCTATCAAACCTTGAAGGTGGACCTTGCAACTTGAAATGATTGGCCATGCAAAGTAGGTGTAGGAGGTGACCGAGATTTTGCCTGAGGGGCAAAATTGGGTCAACAAATTGGCAACTCATAGGGTAAGCATGCCTGTTATGCTTAGAACCGAGTTGCCTTACATTCCATTGGGTGCGGAGTCAGATGGTGACTTTGAAGAGAGTTCTCGATAGCTTTTGAGATCCCAAAATCAAATACACAGAATTTACCCCCACAACGAAGGGAAACACACAAGGCTAAAAGACAACTACCTGTGCAACTGCACTTAGGGAAAACAAGAAAAACAACTGAAAGCAAACTATTATATACAGCTAACCAGGAATCCTTGCATCCCTCCTGGATTGAAAGGAAATTTTCTTAAGTCCCCTTCTTGGTGAAGAGACTTATCGTGATAGGCAATTAGCTAAAAGAAAAAGAGAGATGGTGACTTGCTCTTCTTGCCTGTCACCTGAGTTGGCTGGGAACCGAGTGGATATTCAAACATGCCTCTGATATATACGTAGTCTAATTGTTTTTGGAGGCTTGTTTAATGCTAGTCCCTGATATTGGTGCCCCTCACCAAGAAATCAATGGCTGCTAGCTCATCACCGTAAGCCTCCTATTTTGCATAATTCTTCTGCAATGTATCATGGTCTGACTTGTTTCTTTCTGCCTCTTTGAAAACTCTGTCAGACTCGTCCTCTGCTTCCTCTTGACTTTCTTGAAGAAGGGTGAATGTGGCAATGTCTAAAAGGGGCTCACAAAATGATTGCTCATCCCACAAGACTTCACTTTCCTATTTAAAGCTCAGTTCTTCAAGGCATTCCTCCATGAAGACAGACTTCTCCTTTTCCTCTTTCTTGATCAGGTTCCCTAGATTTTCAAAAATACCCTCCTGATCCTCCTCTAACTCAGGTTCTTTAATGTAGTTGATCTCATCATCAAAGTAGCAAGGAAGTTCCTCAAACTAAGGGGAAGAGATCTTACCATGCATTTGTTCCTCCTTGAATTGCTGGAACATCCACATATACGTAAGCCCTGCATCTTCTCCACTGCTGATAAGGTCTTCACAAGGAGCATCAATGATGATTTCTTCTTCGTTGTTGCTCATAACAGCCTCCTGAAGACTTGCAGATTGGATCTTTTGCCCCTCCCCTGCCTCTTGAAAAATAGGTTCTTCGAGAAGGGATGAAGTGGAGAAAACATGTGGGAGAGGGGGCAGCCCTTGAGCTAGAATCGAATGATTCTCCTCCCTCCACTTGGTCAACACTTCATCAATATCAGGTGCGACCTAATAACTCTCTTGGAAATGTGTAAGTGGGGTGTCTTCAGACATAGAATGCGCTATTTGGTCTGAACTGTCTATCACACATTGGCTGAGGGAACTCTCTCTGAATTCCAAATCTGTGATTCTCCTACTTAGATCTTCTTGTAAAAGCTTTTTCTGGAGGTTGCCAGTATCATCATAGGCAGGCACAGCTTCAGCTTCTTCAAGGTTTTGAGAAAAACCTTGCTTTTCTTCTTCCTCTTTGCTGCCCCATGATTACACTATCTTCCCCCAATTTGGGATCCCTGAATTTGAATTCTACCCTTGTGAATAGGGAGCAACTTCGTTTTCCACAAGGACCTGCAGCTCTTCCGCAAGGTCTAAAAAAATTGACTCCCTTTAAAGGAGTAGCTTCATCCTAGCTTCTAAGTCTTCAATTTGTCTGGCTAGGTTTTCTTGGAAGAGTCTTTCTTGGAGGTGGCTAGCATGATACTCTTCAAAGCTCTGAGTTGGTCCTTGGCATTCTTTCCTCCAACTTGGAATTTGCACATCATGCTAGAAAACTTGGGGAGGCTGAGGAATGGAAGGAAAACATTGTTGGTGCATTGGAGGAGCCTCTAGAAGAGGGACATGTTGGTTGGTGGTATTATTCTCAATGGAAGAACCCTGATCTAAGGAGTTGAAAAGATTGATCTCCATGGGAGGTTGTTCTGATGCCATTTGGTGTTGGAAAGCTAGGCACACAGGATTGGGAGTAGCTATATTTTATGAGTTGGAGTGAGCAAGTGCAATTTGATAAAATGGATTTGGTGCAAAAGAGGAGGTTTTCTCCAAGGTAGGAGGGGGCACGCAAGGATGGTTGCCTTGAAAAGATGGATTTCTCCATTTTGTTGCCTCCTCCTTCATGGACTGCAAGGCCTGCGCTTGCCTAAACAAGCACTCCTCTTTATACATCAGCTCTTGCTGATATTTGTACTACTCTCCTATCCTGTCAATTTCCATTGTTTGCCTCTCAAATTCCAACGCCACCTCCATTATCATTGCAGGGCAACTAGGAGAGCTACTTGAGGGGATTCCATAAATATTTTGAGTCTAATCAATATTATATGGAGAATAAAATCCATGATTTTGTGCAAAAGAAGTATACATACAAAAAGTGATGTTTTCTGAAGGCACCAGGCTGCTTAACCAACAGATTTACTCAGAGTCACCAAATGCTGAAGAAACTTGATTTTCTATAACAGGACCAGCATCAATCCTGAAACCTTACTGCGTTAAAACATGAAGTCCCACTGGGCGTGCCAAAACTGTTGATGTGCATGGTGTTGTATTGGTGGTTCTTCTACTGTAACAGGATCAGTGAGTAACCCTGCAACTTTACTAATTAAAACTTGGAGTCCCACCAGGCGTGCCAAAACTATTGACGATGGAAAGTGTTGTATTGGTGGTTCCTCTACTATAACAAGATTAGCGAGTAACCCTGCAACTTTATTGATTAAAACTTGGAATCCCACCAAGCATGCCAAAACTATTGACGATGGAAACTGCACCCAGTTGGTAGGAAAACAAGTTCCTACCCTCTCCCCGCAACATGGAAACCCCTCTCTCACCTTTGGGACGATAAAGCAAGAGAGGAGAGTCTCTAGATATGGGCTAGTTCCCTCTGATGTATCTTTTTTGTTTCAAGCAGTGCAAAAATATAGACATAGATATACTGGGGGGATGAAAAGAGAGAGAGAAAAAGCATGAAAACAAATAGCCTACTCTAAAGAGGTGATACACCAAAAATGAAAGTGACCTTCCCACATCCACACTCAGGATCAGACAAAAACATACATACACTCAGATCTGGCAGAAAAGACTAGGTCTCTGGGATGACAGGGAGGTTCTTATGGAAAGCACAAGAAATAGGGACTCACCAAGGTGCTGAGAAATACACACTATAAGTGACCTCACCTGTTCTATACCTCCAAAATAGAACTCTACTCCTGACAACAGCAGACAGTGGCACTTTGTAGATCACAGGTTTGTTGGTGTTAAACCTGTGATAGCATCAAGAGACAATGACTAGACACAGATTAACATTCAATGCATACACAGAAAGATCCATCCAAATAGAGGTACAAACTATCTTTTATTGATTCAGGTGGAGAATTTGGAGAGCAGTGCTCTTTACAAAAGTGTGAGAAGATTTTGATAAATGACCAAGTCTATGTATTTATATGGGAAGAGCCAAGAGGAGTCTCATTGGGAAGAGTGAGAAAAAAACTGTAGCTGATGTCATAAGTCTGCCAAGACCATGCTTATTGCCTCATTTTGCGTGCTGGTCTTCTCCTCCGGTGGTTGGGTGGGCTTTTTCTTGTGCTCTACAGGTGTTTTTTGCCACCTACTATTATGGGTGGCAAATTTGCCACCCGATATCATGGACTTCATGCAGGACTTCTGTCGACGTTAGCTGATAAGCTCCGACTGTGATAGTTTTGCTGACGTCGGCCGATGTAAGCTGCCGATCGTGGTAGTTTTGCTGACATTGGCCGATGTTAGTGGCCTCTTTTTCTTTGCTGGCTGCTTCACATGTCAATTTTGCTGCCCTCTGCATGTGTGTAGGCAGTCTCTTTTTACCTACCAGTGTTGTGGGTGGCAATTTTGCCACCCTCTGCATTTTGTCTGCCCTTCTTTTTTGCCTTAGTCTTAAATGCCCTTGTTTTTTCTCTCCCCTTGTGTGAACGTTCAAAGACTCTGCCTTTCACTACCGTGAATGTCAATGAATGAGGCCGATGAACCAATGCTCTGAAATGGAGCTATCAAACCCTGAAGGTGGACCTTACAACCCAAAATGACTGGCCATGCAAAGCAAGTGTAGGAGGTGATCGAGATTTTGCCTGAGGGGCAAAATTGGGTCAACAAATTGGCAACTCACAGGGTAAGCGTGCCTGTTATGCTTAGAACCCAGTTGCCTTACATTCCATTGGGTGCAGAGTCAGATGGTGACTTTGAGGAGAGTTCTCCATAGATTTCAAGATCCCATAATCAAATACACAGAATTTACCCCCACAATGAAGGGAAACACACAAGGTTAAAAGACAACTACCTGTGCAACTGCACTTAGGGAAAACAAGAAAAACAACTGAAAGCAAACTATTATGTACAGCTAACTAGGAATGCTCGCATCCCTCCTGGATTGAAAGGAAAATTTCTTAAGTCCCCTTCCTGGCGAAGAGACTTATCATCACAGGAAAGTAGCTGAAAGAAAAAGAGAGATGGTGACTTGCTCTTCTTGCCTGTCACCTGAGTTGGCTGGGAATCAAGTGGATATTCAAACATGCCTATGATATATACGTCCTCTGATTGTTTCTAGAGGCTTGTTAAATGCTAGTCCCTGATATTGGTGCCCCTCACCAAGAAATCAATGGCTGCTGGCTCATCACCGTAAGCCTCCTGTTTTGCACAATTCTTCTACAATGTATCATGGTCTGACTTGTTTCTTTTTGCCTCTTTGAAAACTCTGTCAGACTCATCCTCTGATTCCTCTTGACCTTCTTGAAGAAGGGTGATTGTGGCAATGTCTAAAAGGGGCTCACAAAATGATTGCTCATCCCACAAGACTTCACTTTCTTATTTAAAGCTTAGTTCTTCAAGGCATTCCTCCATGAAGACAGACTTCTCCTTTTCCTCTTTGCTGATCAGGTTCCCTAGATTTTTAAAAATACCCTCCTGATCCTCCTCTAACTCAGGTTCTTCAATGTAGTCGATCTCATCATCAAAGTAGCAAGGAAGTTCCTCAAACTGAGGGGAAGAGAGCTTACCATGCATTTGTTCCTCCTCAAATTGCTAGAACATCTGCATATACACAAGGCCTGCATCTTCTCCATTGCTGATATGGTCTTCACAAAGAGCATCAATGATGATTTCTTCTTCGTTGTTGCTCATAACAGCCTCCTAAAGACTTGTAGAATGGATCTTTTGCCCCTCCCCTGCCTCTTGTAAAATAGGTTCTTCGAGAAGGGACGAAGTGGAGAAAACATGTGGGAGAGGGGGCAGCCCTTGAGCTAGAATCAAATGATTCTCCTCCCTCCACTTGGTCAACACATCATCAATATCAGGTGCGCCCTGATAACTCTCTTGGAAATGTGTAAGTGGGGTGTGTTCAGACATAGAATGCGCTATTTGGTCTGAACCATCTATCACATATTGGCTGAGGGAACTCTCTTTGAATTCCAAATCTGCAATTCTCCTACTCAGATCTTCTTGTAAAATCTTTTTCTGGAGGCTGCCAGTATCATCATAGGTAGGTACAGCTTCAGCTTCTTCAAGGTTTTGAGAAAAACCTTGCTTTTCTTCTTCCTCTTTGCTGCCCCATGATTCCACTGTCTTCCCCCAATTCAAGATCCTTGAATTTGAATTCTGTCCTTGTGAACAGGGAGCAACTTCATTTTCCACAAGGACTTGAGGCTCTTTCGCAAGGTCTAAAAAAATTGACTCCCTTTCAAGGAGTAGCTTCATCCTAGCTTCTAAGTCTTCAATTTTTCTGGCTAGGTTTTCTTGGAAGAGTCTTTCTTGGAGGTGGCTAGCATGATCCTCTTCAAAGCTCTGAGCTGGTCCTTGGCATTCTTTCCTCCAACTTGGAATTTGCACATCATGCTGGAAAACATGGGGAGGCTAAGGAATGCAAGGAAAATATTGTTGGTGTGTTAGCGGAGCCTCTAGAAGAGGGATGTGCTGGCTGGTGGTATTATTCTCAATGGAAGAACCCTGATCTAAGGAGTTGAAAAGATTGATCTCCATGGGAGGTTATTTTGATGCCATTTGGTTTTGGAAAGCTAGGCACACGGGATTGGGAGTAGCTGTATTTGATGAGTTGGAGTGAGCAAGTGCAATTTGATAAAATGGATTTGGTGCAAAAGAGGAGGTTTTCTTTAGGGTAGGAGGGGGCACGCAAGGCTGGCTGCCTTGAAAAGATGGATTTCTCCATTTTTTTGCCTCCTCCTTCATGGACTGCAAGGCCTGTGCTTGCCTAAACAAGCACTACTCTTTATACATCAGCTCTTGCTGATATTTGTACTACTCTCCCAGCCTATCAATTTCCATTGTCTGCCTCTCATATTCCAACACCACCTCCCTTATCATTGCAAGGCAACTAGGAGAGCTACTTGAGGGGATTCCATAAATATTTTGAGTCTGATCAATATGATAGGAAGGAGAACAAAATCCATGATTTTGTGCAAAATAAGTATACATACAAAAAGTGATGATTTTTGAAGGCACTAGGCTGCTTAACCAGTGGATTTACTCTGAGTCGCCAGATGCTGAAGAAACTTGATTTACTGTAATAGGACCAACATCAATCCTAAACCCTTACTGCATTAAAACTTGAAGTCCCACTGGGCGTGCCAAAACTGTTGACGCGCATGGTGCTGTATTGGTAGTTCCTCTACTGTAACAGGATCAACGAGTAACCCTGCAACTTTACTGATTAAAACTTGGAGTCCCACCGGGCGTGCCAAAACTATTGATGATGGAAAGTGCTATATTGGTGGTTCCTCTACTGTAACAGGATCAACGAGTAACCCTGCAACTTTACTGATTAAAACTTGGAATCCCATCGGGCATGCCAAAACTATTGACAATGGAAAGTGCACCCAGTTGGTAGGAAAATGGATTCCTGCCTTCTCCCCACAACATGGAAACCCCTCTCTCGCCTATGGGATGGCAAAGCAGGAGAGGAGAGTCTCTAGATATGGGTTAGTTCCCTCTAATGTATCTTGTTTGTTTTAGGCAGCGCAAAAATATAGACATATAGATATACTGGGGGGATGAAAAGAGAAAGAGAAAAAGCATGAAAACAAACATCCTACTCTAAAGAGGTGATACACCAAAAATGAAAGTGACCTTCCCACATCTACACTCAGGATCAGACAAAAACATACATACACTCAGATCTGGCAGAAAAGACCAGGTCTCTGGGATGACAGGGAGGTTCTTATGGAAAGCACAAGAAACAGGGACTCACCAAGGTGCTGAGAAATACACACTATAACTGACCTCACCTATTTTATACCTCCAAAATAGAACTCTACTCCTGATAGCAGCAGACAGTGGCACTTTTTAGATCACAAGTTTGATGGTGTTGAACCTGTGAGAGCATCAAGAGATAATGATTGGACACAGATTAACATTCAATGCATAGACAAAGATCCATCCAAATAGAGGTAAAAACTGTCTTTTATTGATTCAGGTGGAAAATTTGGAGAGCAGTGCTCTTTATAAAAGTGTGAGAAGATTTTGATAAATGACCAAGTCTGTGTATTTATATGGGAAGAGCCAAGTGGAGTCTCATTGGGAAGAGTGAGAAAAAAACTGTAGCTGATGTCATAAGTCTGTCAAAACCATGCTTGTTGCCTCGTTTTGCATGCTAGTCTTCTCCTCCGATGGTTGGGTGGGCTTTTTATTGTGCTCTGCAGGTGTTTTTTTCCACCTGCTATTATGGATGGTGAATTTTTCACCCACTGTCATGGACTTCATGCGGGAATTCTACCGACGTCGGTCGATAAGCTGTCGACCACGACAATTTTGCCGACGTCGGCCGATGTAAGCTGCCGACCGCAGTAGTTTTGCTGATGTCGACCGATGTTAGTGGCCTCTTTTTCTCCATCGGCTACTTCACGTGGTGATTTTGCCACCCTATGCTTGTGTGTAGGTGGTCTCTTTTTACCTGCCAGTGTTTTGGGCAGTGATTTTGCCGCCCTCTGCATTTTGTCTACCCTTCTTTTTTGCCTTAGTGTTAAACACCTTGGTTTTTTCTCTCCCCTTATGTGAACGTTCGAAGACTCTGCCTTTCACTACTATGAATGTCAATGAATGAGACCAATGAACCAATGCTCTGAAATGGAGTTATCAACCCTGAAGGTGGACATTGCAACTTGAAATGACTGGCCATGTAAAGTAGGTGTAGGAGGTGACCGAGATTTTACCTGAGGGGTAAAATTGGGTCAACAAATTGGTGACTCACAGGGTAAGCATGCTTGTTATGCTTAGAACCCAATTTCCTTACATCCATTTGGTGCGGAGTCAGATGGTGACTTTGAAGAGAGTTCTCCATAGCTTTCGAGATCCCAAAATCAAATACACAGAATTTACCCCCATAATGAAGGGAAACACACAAGGCTAAAAGATAACTACCTGCGCAACTGCACTTAGGGAAAACAAGAAAAACAACTGAAAGCAAACTATTATGTACAGCTAACCAGGAATGCTCACATCCCTCTTGGATCGAAAGGAAAATTTCTTAAGTCCCCTTCCTAGCGAAGAGACTTATCATGACAGGTAAGTAGCTGAAAGAAAAAGAGAGATGGTGACTTGCTCTTCTTGCTTGTCACCTGAGTTGGCTGGGAACCGAGTGGATATTCAAACATGCCTCAGATATATACGTAGTCTGATTATTTTTGGAGGCTAGTTAAATGCTGGTCCCTGATATTAGTGCCCCTCACCAAGAAATCAATGGCTATTGGCTCATCACTGTAATCCTCCTATTCTGCACAATTCTTCTACAATGTATCATGGTCTAACTTGTTTCTTTTTGCCTCTTTGAAAACTCTGTTAGACTCGTCCTCTGCTTCCTCTTGACCTTCTTGAAGAAGGGTGAATGTGGAAATGTCTAAAAGGGGCTCACAAAATGATTCCTCATCCCACAAGACTTCACTTTCCTATTTAAAGCTCAATTCTTCAAGGCATTCCTCCACAAAGATAGACTTCTCCTTTTCCTCTTTGCTGATCAGGTTCCCTAGATTTTCAAAAATACCCTCCTGATCCTCCTCTAACTCAAGTTCTTCAATGTAGTCGATCTCATCATCAAAGCAGCAAGGAAGTTCCTCAAACTAAGGGGAAGAGAGCTTACCATGCATTTGTTCCTCCTTGAATTGCTGGAACATCCACATATACGCAAGGCCTGCATCTTCTCCACTGCTGATAAGGTCTTCACAAGGAGCATCAATGATGATTTCTTCTTCGTTGTTGCTCATAACAGCCTCCTGAAGACTTGCAGATTGGATCTTTTGCCCCTCCCCTGCCTCTTGAAAAATAGGTTCTTTGAGAAGGGATGAAGTGGAGAAAACATGTGGGAGAGGGGGCAGCCCTTGAGCTAGAATCGAATGATTCTCCTCCCTCCACTTGGTCAACACTTCATCAATATCAGGTGCAGCCTGATAACTCTCTTGGAAATGTGTAAGTGGGGTGTGTTTAAACATAGAATGTGTTATTTAGTCTAAACCGTCTATCACACATTAGTTGAGGGAACTCTCTTTGAATTCCAAATCTGTGATTCTCCTACTCACATCTTCTTGTAAAAGCTTTTTCTGGAGGCTACCAGTATCATCATAGGCAGCCATAGCTTCAACTTCTTCAAGGTTTTGAGAAAAACCTTGCTTTTCTTCTTCCTCTTTGCTGCCCCATGATTCCACTGTCTTCCCCCAATTCAGGATCCCTGAATTTGAATTCTGCCCTTGCGAACAGGGAGCAACTTTGTTTTCCACAAGGACCTGAGGCTCTTCCACAAGGTCTAAAAAAATTGACTCCCTTTCAAGGAGTAGCTTCATCCTAGCTTCTAAGACTTCAATTTGTCTGGCTAGGTTTTCTTGGAAGAGTCTTTCTTGGAGGTGGCTAGCATGATCCTCTTCAAAGCTCTGAGCTGGTCCTTGGCATTCTTTCCTCCAACTTGGAATTTGCACATCATGCTAGAAAACTTGGGGAGGCTGAGGAATGCAAGGAAAACATTGTTGGTGCATTGGAGGAGCCTCTAGAAGAGGGACATGCTGGTTGGTGGTATTATTCTCAATGGAAGAACCCTGATCTAAGGAATTGAAAAGATTGATCTCCATGGGAGGTTATTCTGATGCCATTTGGAGTTGGAAAGCCAGGCACACAAGATTGGGAGTAGCTATATTTGATGAGTTGGAGTGAGCAAGTGCAATTTGATAAAATAGATTTGGTGTAAAAGAGGAGGTTTTCTTCAGGGTAGGAGGGGGCACGCAAGGCTAGCTGCCTTGAAAAGATGGATTTCTCCATTTTGTTGCCTCCTCCTTCATAGACTACAAAGCCTATGCTTGTCTAAACAAACACTCCTCTTTATACATTAGCTCTTGCTGATATTTGTACTGCTCTCCCAGCCTGTCAATTTCCATTGTCTACCTCTCAAATTCTAGTGCCACCTCCCTTATCATTTCAGGGCAACTAGGAGAGCTACTTGAGGGGATTCCATAAATATTTTGAGTCTGATCAATATTATATGAAGGAGAAAAAATCCATGATTTTGTGCAAAAGAAGTATACGTACAAAAAGTGATGATTTTTGAAGGCACCAGGCTGCTTAACCAACGGATTTACTCAAAGTCACCAAATGCTGAAGAAACTTGATTTACTATAACAGGACCAACATCAATCCTGAAACCTTACTATGTTAAAACTTGAAGTCCCACCAGGCATGCCAAAACTGTTGACATGCACAGTGTTGTATTGGTGGTTCCTCTACTATAACAGGATCAGGGAGTAACCCTACAACTTTACTAATTAAAACTTGGAGTCCCACCGGGCGTACCAAAAATGTTGATGTGCATGGTGCTATATTGGTGGTTCCTCTACTGTAATAGGATCAGTGAGTAACCCTGCAACTTTACTGATTAAAACTTGGAATCCCACCAGGTGTGCCAAAACTATTGATGATGGAAAGTGCTGTATTGGTGGTTCCTCTACTGTAACAGGATCAATGAGTAACCCTGCAACTTTACTGATTAAAACTTGGAGTCCCACCAGGCGTGCCAAAACTGTTGATGATGGAAAGTGCTATATTGGTGGTTCATCTACTATAACAGGATCAGCGAGTAACCTTACAACTTTACTGATTAAAACTTGGAGTCCCATCGGGCATGCCAAAACTATTGACGCGCACAGTGCTATATTGGTGGTTTCTCTATTGTAACAGGATCAGTGAGTAACACTGTAACTTTACTGATTAAAACTTGGAGTCCCACCGGGCGTGCCAAAATTGTTGACGATGGAAAGTGCACCCTGTTGGTAGGAAAATGGATTCCTGCCCTCTCCTCGCAACATGGAAACCCCTCTCTCACCTGTGGGATGGCGAAGCAGGAGAGGAGAGTCTCTCGATATGGACTAGTTCCCTCTGAAGTATCTTGTTTGTTTCAGGTAGTGTGAAAATAATGGATATACAGATATATTGGGGGGGATGAAAAGGGAGAGATAAAATGCATGAAAACAAACAACCTACTCTAAAGAGGTGATACACCAAAACTAAAAGTGACCTTCCCACATCCACACTCAGGACCAAACAAAACATACATACACTCAGATTTGGCAGAAAAGACCAGGTGTCTGGGATGACAGGGAGGTTCTTATGGAAAGCACAGGAAATAGGGACTCACCAAGGTGTGTGAAATACACACTGTAAGTGACCTCACCTATTCTATACCTCCAAAATAGAACTCTACTCCTGGCAGCAGCAGACAGTGGCACTTTGTAGATCACAGGTTTGCTGGTGTTGAACCTGTGAGAGCATCAAGAGACAATGACTGGACACAGATTAACATTTAAGGCATACTCTGCACAATCCATCCAAATAGAGGTAAAAATTGTCTTTTATTGATTCAGGTGGAGAATTTGGAGAGCAGTGCTCTTTACAAAAGTGTGAGAAGATTCTGATAAATGACCAAGTCTATGTATTTATATGGGAAGAGCCAAGAGGATTCTCATTGGGAAGAGTGAGAAAAAAACTATGGCTAATGTCATAAGTTTGCCAAGACCATACTTGTTGCCTCATTTTGCGTGCTGGTCTTCTCCTCCGATGGCTGGGTGGGATTTTTCTTGTGCTCTGCAGGTGTTTTTTGCTGCCTGCTATTGTGGGCGGTGAATTTTCCACCCACTATCATGGGCTTCATGTAGGACTTTTGCTGATGTCGATCGATAAGCTACCGACTGCAACAGTTTTGCTGATGTCGACCGATGTAAGCTACCGACTACGGCAATTTTGTCGACATCGGCCGATGTTAGTGGCCTCTTTTTCTCCACTAGCTGCTTCACGCGGTGATTTTGCCACCCTCTGCATGTGTGTAGGCGGTCTCTTTTTACTCGCCAGTGTTGTGGGTGGTGATTTTGCTGCCCTCTGCATTTTGTCTGCCCTTCTTTTTTGCGTTAGTGTTAAACACCATGGTTTTTTCTCTCCCCTTGTGTGAACATTCAAAGACTCTGCCTTTCACTACCGTGAACATCAACGAATGAGGCCGATGAACCAATGCTCTGAAACGGAGCTATCGAACCCTGAAGGTGGACCTTACAACCCAAAATGACTGGCCATGCAAAGTAGGTGTAGGAGGTGATCGAGATTTTGCCTAAGGGGAAAAATTGGGTCAACATGACATTAGCTATTGTTTGATTAGCAAATCCCATAATTTTTACAATTGAGGAAATAACCATTTGAGGTTGGGGTGTAGAAACTCCTATTCCCAAGTATGATGATCTACTCATGGGATTAACTACAAGCACAAGTTGTTGGCTAGTTGTTTTTGTATTGGTACCATTTTGATTGGGATTGGATGTTGTTTGGACATTATCCACTACATTTAGCTCATATTCTATGTAGAGGTCAAAGACATTTTTTTAATAATGGGCATATGCATCAAGTTATCTATCGAAGTAGTTTGTATGAATGGGTCAGAATTTGAATTCTCTTGTCTAGGTAACTCTATCAACACTCCTATTGAATGAACTAGGTCAATGAGAGGCTTACTCACCATGTTCATTTGATTTAAATGATGTGCTAGATTTAGGTAGGTTTGATATGCTATTTGCATTTGGTTAAAGTGAACTTCCATGATGAATTTGCCTCGATTACATATATTAAGGTCTTGATACATTGTTTGGACTAGAGCTATAGGATTGCTAGAAGAAGCATGTTGATTTTAAATGATATTTTGGGGTACTCTTACTAGACTTGGTAAATTTTCATGGAGAAAGTCTGATGGAAACTTGGCCCCTACCTCTATGGCTCTAACCAAAATATCATCTTTATTCTCTAAAAAATGTTGCTCAAATAAAAATGGATCATATGTGGATGTTGTATTAGTAGAATATGACTATTAAAGAAATGGCTCATCCACTATGGGTATTATAGCTAGGTATTGCATGGTTTCTTTTAAGTCTTGTTTTGAATAAGGTGGTGTGTTAACCAGATAGTTAGCCAATGGATCTTAGCATTGTGCCCCTGATTGAGTATTATAAGAGGGATAACAATCCATCTCATAATAAATATTATTTGCATAGGGATCTTACACCATTTCTTCATGTGCCACCACATTACTAATCCCTAGATTGCACATGAGTCCACTACGAGTGTAGGAATACATGTTGGGATCCATACTCAATTCTTTTTGATAAAAGGTCAAAGAGTTATACAAATTATAAAAAGGATAGAATCTAAAATAGATGATGTTCTAACTAGGTCTAGATTCATCAAAAGGATCAAAAGGTTTATGAAAAGATTTGTGAGGAAACAAGCTAGTGTGAAGTATCTAATGTTTCACTGTTCACACAAAGATAAGTAAGTAAATAGACCAAAAATCAAAATTCCAAACTCTAAGGTTAAAGTGTTTCAAATTAGTCTAATCTATAAATTTAAAAGTTTCAAGGTCTTTTGGCCAAAAGTGGCATCAAAATCTAGTCTTTAAAATAGATGAAAGTTTTAATCTAACTGATTTGAAACACTTCTAACAAAGACTAGTCATTTTATTCTTGGACATCAACTTGATCAACTAGGTATAAGGTATGAAACAAAAATCACTTTTAGAGATAGTTTATTTTCTCACAAAAATGGTATAAAACTTGGTTCTTTTGACAAACAAGCTCGACAAAAGTGAATAGTATAACTATTTTAGACAAAAGATCATAAAAGTACACTTGGATTGGTCTAAAAATGTAGGAAAAAAATTGAACCCTACATAATAGGGTATATGAAATAATATTTGAAAGGTTTTGGGCAGCACTACACTACCCAAAAGGTGTGATAAAAAAAGTTTGTTTCAAAAACTCTCTAAGGCAAAGACATTTTCCCAAGATTTTGACAACATAACACTATTTGTTTTAATCAAAATGTTGTGGTGCATAGAATCAAAGTGAAAGTGTTTAGCACAAAATGGCTTAAATATATCAAGTGATGACAATTATTATGAGTTTCGAATGACCTTCAACCCAAATTAGAAATTAAACTTGAGTTCCCTCAAGTTTATTGCAAATGGCAAACCCACTTAACACATCAACCCTATGAACTTATAAAGTTACAATTCAAAAATTAGATTATAAGTGAAGGACTTTTAAAAACTTTGGTAAAGGTCTGGACTCAATTAGGTAGCATAACTATGCCAAAGTGGATGATATGACTCTCAAGATATTGATGAACTTTGAACAAGGAAAATTGATGATCTCACGCAGGTAGAATAATGCCTCTTTATTCAAAGAAAAATTAGGACTATGTGTTTGGTTTCAATTTTTTTGTTTACACCAAGTTTTGACTTCAAACAAGACTTTAATCTAGGATAAGACCAACTAATTAATCACTCTTAGATCTCAAACTCACAAGGTTGCTTGGTATTGTTGGAATCCATCAATATACATCATTTGAGAGGATTTTAAGTGTTCATCCAAAAGTAAATGTGCATTATATAGTAGGGTTTTTACACCCCCCTTATCTCAAATGATAGTACTATGACATGGACCTTGAGGTGCACCTTGCACCAAAAATAATTCCATGGTAAGTGGGGATTTATCTAAGATATAACAAGTTTCTGAATGATCTAGGGGAATCAATTGCACAATGACTTTCATGACAAACAATGTAAGAGAAAATCATGGATTTTTGGTCCGTATCACTTGTCTTGTTACAAAAAGGTCTAGTATTTTTTACAACCACTACATCCTATTGTTCATTTAGTGTAATGTGATATCTAAAGGGCCACTACGTCTTATGTATAACTCTAATTAGGATTCAATAGAAGTCAATGCTAGGAGGTGAAAACCTGAGTCAAAGCTTCCCTTAAGAACTCATGGGAGGTGATGAAGTCTCCCTCGTAAGCCAAGTTTGCATAAAAATAAAGAAATCATGAAAATAGGAAGACTTTAGGGTCATTTTCAAGGTCACCCAAACTTTTGATGTGTTTTTGGGGAGTGCTTTACATGACTTTCTTTATAAGCCTTGGACTAGCCTATTTGCAATGGGAATGATGCTTTTGATTCCAAGGGTTCCCTAAAGGGGAAAAATGGAAGAGCATACATGCAACATCCCTCTATTTGCCAAACAAAATTTAATCTAAACAACTAAGTAAATACAAAAAGCTTTGAAAACATGATTTCATTTTTAATCCCAAATGGGAAGTGAGGTGGTGTTCATTTGACCCTTGGTCTTAGTTGTAACTTTGAAAACTTTCACCATAAACATCTAAAAAGAAATTAAACACCAAAACAGGGTTCTTAATTAATTTTTAAGCATGAAAAATGTTATCTAAAACATATTTTTAGCAAATGTCAAGCTTGGTCCTACATCAAAAATGTTAGCATGTCCTTTAGCCTTGAAGCTCTTTTGGGTTTGAAATAATGAAATTTAGAAAAAGAGATCTCAGATTCTGTGTTTTAAGAAAAACATAGTGACTGACATCAGTTTATATAACCAAAAATGGTTACATTTTCTAATTGATGTTGGTTATCCAACCATCATCTATTATACCAATGTGATCGATGACAGGTCTACAACCGATGTCAATTTTGCTAACCAATGTTGGTTAAGCTATGTAACTGATGTTAGTTTTACTAGCCAATGTCGATTACTGTGTAAACCCATGACAAATAAAATATAACAAAATAAAGTTATAAAATTAATTTGCAAGAGTTTTAAGGGTCCAAATGTATATTTTAAAGCTACAAAATGATCTTCTTCAGGTGTGAGATGCATCTAGTCCCATTAGGTGTGCCATATGTGATATAATAATTTATCTCAAGATAGGATGCTTAGTATGGTGTTAGTTCCAAAATGAAAAAAAAATGAAAGAAACACACTAATAGCATAATATATAGGCCTAGACATAAGGGAGAGCTTAGTTAAAAAAAACAAATGAAAAACACAACTAAAAAGTAAAGAATAGAACAAAATAATTCCTTCACCTTCTTTGGATGCTTCAAATGCCTTTATAGTAGTGGCTTGCTCAGTTATGTGCTCATGAAGTCCTTGGCAATGGAAGTTTGGCTACCTCCATCTCTCTTTGGCACCTTTGGCTTGTGGCTTGGCTTGGCTTGGAATCAATTTGGCATGGTAAAAATAGTTTAATGAAGCTTTTAAAACCAATCCTGCATTATAACTTTGCATTCTCAAGTCTTCTAAATGATGTTCATGGCCTCTCTATTTATAGATTTTTGAGATTAATCAAAATCAATCTGAACCATCCATCTCAAGATTGAGATGTGTGGTTGAGGATTAATTCAATTTGTGGAATTAAGTTTATTATTATCCTCATCATGACATTGGAATAAGGGGTAATTAAGAGGCATGGAGGGCATCATGGAAGGCATTGATGAGGTATGGAGGGCATGAATCCTGATAATTGTGACATTTATGGCCTAGATTTGTCTTGATAAGAAATGAAGTCACCTGATGATGCAGATATTCAATATTCATTTCCAAAAATAATTTTTCAAAAAATTTCCGTGGAATTATTTATTATGGCATGATTTGGGTTAATTATCCCTTAAGCATGTTTAATCACTTTGTGCACAAATTACTCAAATTGATCAGAATGTCTTATTATTGGTCCAAAATTTGATTAGATTAGAATTGGAAAGTAATGTTAGATTCATTAGATATGTATTACCATTTAGGATGTTACCAAAAAAAATAGCAAAGGCATGTGTCTTATGCAAAATATTTGATAGGAATGAGCAATCCAGAGCATCTAGGTGCAAAATTGGCATTTTGACTTGAAATGATTTGATCAAAGTTAGTTGGCCCATAAATTACATTACCCTATTTAATGATACTTTAGCCAAAATCAGCATTTGAATATGTTAGTTTCACATAATTTATCATGTTTTAGTGTTTTTAGGCCAAATTATGCATTTTAGATGGAAATTAGCCAAAAGCCTGATTGGAGGTTATCAATGACTATATATAAGTGTCTACACCCTAAGCTTATTGTTCTTAGTCCTACCTATTCTAGTATTTTCCTCCTTTTATTCCTCATTTTATTTCCTTAAATTACTTTTTTAATATCGATTGTACTGGGTTAATTGGGTCGGCCTAGTATAGTTTAGGGGTATTCTTTACTTTCTTAGTTTTTTCGACTGACCTAGCACAAACCTAGTAAATTGTACCTAAAAACACATTGGGTTGACTGGGTCAACCCTATATAACTAATGCTCCCAAAATGATTTAGGGAAAGATCCAAATATATATATGGTCATTTCCCACTGTTTCAGAATAGAAGAATTAATAGTGAAGAAGTGTAACCAGATATATCTACTTATTGCCCATTCTACTCGAGGAATAAATCTTAAGGTTCCATAATTTCTTTGGAGATATGGATATTATCTTATGGATAAGTCTTTTGGATATTTTAGATAAGTTGTGCATCTTAGAGCTGATTTATCTTGATTATCCTTACATACCACAATAATCTCTTTTAAAATACCTTGGTCAAGGGAAAGATTAAGGCTCAGTAGGTTCATCTTCAAAGGTAAGTATTCCTAACTTTATTTCTCCTTTATAAGAGTAGATAGATAATGCATTTTTATTCTTCTCTCTATGTATTTATGATTTCATATACAATAACATGAGTATATGTCTTCTAATACATGTTTAATTTAGTTTGTTTTATTGTTTCTAACCCCCACTTTCTATCACAAGCTTTTGTGAGCACTAGATTAGATTTTACTTTCTTGTTATTAGAAAAGAGTGAACATTTAAAACCTTAGGACTCCATTAGGGTTGTTCTGAAATTATGTTAGACTATAATCTTTGGAACCCTTCCTAACATGATACATTATGACAAGTGATACAAGTGATCCCCTAATTGGGTCTAATAGATCCCCATATTGGTCATGCTCCTTCTTAACAAATGTATCCCCAATCATAAGTGTAGGTGTGATCTATCTTATATGATCTAAGATTAATTCATAGACATGATGTATTTTTTATTGCATATAGTATGCACTTAAATTTTCTCACTTCATTTAACTTCACTAATATCCTTATTAGTTGACACTAATTCCACTTAATTTAATTTAACTTGCTAATTTATCCCCTTCTTAATTATTTATCTAATGTCCCCTTTCATTGTTCATAATCTCTTAACCTTATTATATTCCAATTCATCGTTAATTTATCCCAAATCCCCATTATCCTAATCTAATCCCACTTACCTATTATTTGGGAATTTTAAATTCCTATAACCTACCTACCCACCTACTAGGCCTATCCCTAGGCTCTCTTACACTGCTACATTCTCTAGAATCCCCTAAACACCTATCTAATCCACCTCTAATCACCTTTAACCCTCCAAAAGAGATTCTAGAGGTTTATACCTTTAGAACCTTCTCTCCTCTAGAATCCTTCAAGAAATTTTAAATTCCTTAGATAATCTTTATCCATTGATCTCCCTCAAATAACTTTTGAATCTTAACCATTGATCCTTCCTTCTTTCCTCTATTTAAATAAGGCCACTTCCTTCATTAGAGATAATGAGCAAAGGAATAAAAAATCCATTTCCAATTAATCCTTTAATCACAAGTATCCAACATCCATGATCAAACATCAAAATGTCCAAATTTTTGAGTCTAAGGTAACCAATCTCAATCTCTTTGTCTTTCATTCTATTTGATCATGGTGTAGAGCACTTAGCTTTAGGATTGTAATGTTGTTTTGAATGCTTTGTTCATTTATTTACATTAGTTTCTAGTGGTTATATCACTTTAATTAGGTATTTAGTTATTTTATTTGATTGAATCACATGATTTAACCCATAGAGTTCAAAAATCATCTACATTTTGGTGATTTTAGGTGCATCATTTTGCCCTTTTTTGAAAGGGCATTACTTAGTAGTTTGAAGTTTGAGTGATTACATTATGTAGTTCAATTCATAGAGCTCAAATTTCATCTACATTTTGGTGACAATAGTGGGACAAATCCTTCCCAATCTAATCATTTTACATCCAAGAATTATTGTTGGCAGCCTATAGGTCTAATTAGATAAGATAAAAGTAAGATTTTTGAAAAAAAATAAATTACAAGGGAAAGTTATGGATTTACACTAGTATTCATAATTTTATCCTATATAGTCACACTTTTATCCCAAGAGTCATGATATTACAACACGCTAACCCAACTCGACCACCTCAGTGCAACTTGACTCATCTAGGCCTGACTCACCTAACCCAACATGACTCAGCCTAACCCAATTTGCCTAGCCAAACCTGACTTAGCATGACCTGAATCATCTAAACCTAACATAACTCAACCAAGCTTGATTTGACCACCTCATTTTGACTTGACTCATCTCAGCCTAACTCAACCCAACTTGACTCATCTTGGCCTAATCTAACTCACCCAACATGAACTGACTCAACTTGGCCCAACCTGATTTGATAAACCTAGTCCCACCTGAATCGTCTTAGCTTGACCCAACTTAACAACCCTAACTCAACCACCTTGGCCTAACTCAATGATCTGAGAAATAATACAAGTGATAATTTGGGTGATGGTTCTACCCCAATTGATGATGGAACTTCTTGGAGCCATAACTTTTTGCACCGTAGCTTCAATTGACTCATCGTTTGAATCATTGGAAAGCTAAGAATGAGGATAACATGGTGAGATGCATGTAGCTTTGATAAATGTATTTTGACCTAAAAAAACCCAATGTAAGTTCCCTAAATTTCAATTTTAGTAGTATAGTCTAAAAATAGTAATTCCTTGAATTCTGTATTGTTTTAAATCATGGAAGTCAAACTACTTAATCTCCCTCGAGAATGGTGACCTTCCACATCCTCCCCCTACTTTAAAAATATGTATGAATTAAGATGTAACTTTAAATGGAAATTATACATCTCTTCCTAGAGATAAGTGTATAGTTGTATTGTGATCTTGAGTAATAAAACATCTCTTTTCAGATAATTAATTGTTACTATGTTATTTCTATGTTCTTGAAATATTTATCAACTAGAACTTCTAAGTTTTGAATCAGTGGTATTAGAGTAGTTTGTCTTGAGAGTGTATGATCTCAAGGATGAGGTCAGGCTACAAGAAGCTTGGGTAGAAAATAACAGAGATTCTAAACTATCCACCTATTCACTCTAAATGACTTCAAATGGCAGATGACACCAAGACATCTGATTCTTTCAAGGAAATGGTGAATGAAGCCTCTAATGGAAACAAGCATAGATGCTACAATAATTTTTCCAAATTTTTCAATAACTCTCGATGGGAAATTTTGGCTTTTTAGCTGCACTTCCTAGCTCCTCATCCATGGAATGGCCTTCAGTGCCCCAACACCCTTCAAGGTTTAGTTAAATTTTGATATTCCTACATTTGAAGGCAAAATCAATGATGATGCAATAAAAAATTGGTTGGATCAATTGTCTTCCTACTTCTCTATAAATAAATTCATTGATGGAGAAAATATCACTTTTGCTCTTTTGTAAGCATCATTTCCCATGAAAAATTAGTGGGAAGTGTACAAAAAGAGGTTCAATATTGATGACATTGGCCTTGAGGTGGAACCTACCTTGGATGATTTTGTGGAAGCAGTAAAGGAAGAATACTATCCCATTGGATCATATGATGATCTGTACATATAGTGGAAATAACTTCACCAAGGTAAGGACCAATTTGTTCAAGATTACATAGACATTTTTCATTCTTTGTCTGTAATATTGGACATCCAAGAAACTCTCTATATATGGGGTAGATAGGGGCTTACTAAGTGGGAAACATAAGACTCTCAAATATAATGGTGGACTAAAATGGTACATATGGGGGGAAATGGAACTCTTCAATTTGGAAACCCTCAGTGAGGCATATAAGTTCACAGTGAAGATTGAGTAGAAGCATGGTAGAAAGAATACAAAGAGTCATCCCTCAAAACGGAAAAGTGATAAGGAAGGTCAAACACAAGGCCAAAATTGGAATTAAAATAATTTTCAATATAAGAAACCTTAGTAGGGGAAGGATGGAAAATAGTGTGATTACTAAAAAACTGGAACTTGATCCAAAGAAGAATGTTAAGCCATCAAGTCACTACTTTTTGAGTCACAATACTTGACATCTACTACTTTGTCTCATACACAACCTACAGTCAAAGAGGATGAAGAAGAAATTGTAGATTCTAAGGCTAACACCATCATCACTTCATCATAGACCTAGGAGGAAAGGCCAAATGACAAGGAAATATTATTTCACTCCAAATTTAGGGTAAAAAGTGAGCCTCTGCATTTCATTATTGATAGCGGGAGTCAAAATAATTTAATCTCTACTAAAGTTTTAAAAATTCTAAATCTATCCATGAATCCTCATCCAAAGCCATATAGTATTGGATGGTTGAGCCTAGGGAGAGACCTTTGTGTTACCCATCAGTGTCTTCTTTCATATGCAATAAAACCTTTCCAAGATGAAGTTTTATGTGATGTGGTCAATATATATTTTTGTGATGTACTCCTTGGTCAATAATTCATGTATGACCGAAATGGCATCTATGAATCACAAACCCAAAGAATCACCCTCACTCTTGCAATATGGTGTTATATGGTACCAAAGGTACCACCTCCCACATTTGTCTCCCTGATTAGTGCCAAGTAATGTAAGAGATTGGTGGAGAAGAAAAATTAATTCATTTTCATGGTGGTCAAACCAAAGAAATCTAAGAAGTTCGATGTTATAGTTCTAACTACACAATCAACACAATAATAGAAGTAGATAGGACAAATCACAAGAGAATATGATGACTTATTCAATTCACCTATAGGAGTTCCACTACATTGCCAGGTAAGACATTCTATCAATTTGATCCCAAGATCACATTTGCCTAACAATCTTATGTATCATAGATCAATTTTGGAGAATGATGAGATAAAAAGATAGATTCAATAATTGATCCAAAATGGTAACATTAAACCAAGCTCTTTACCCTGTGGTAGCCCAATTGTCTTGGCACCAAAGAAAGATGGAACATGGAGGCTTTACATTAACTATCAAGCCATTAATAAAATCAATGTGAAGAATCACTACCTCTCCCTATGATTGATGACCTATTGGAGCAACTCCATGGTGTGAAATTTTTCACCAAAATTCATCTCAAATCTGGCTATCACCAAATTCCCATTGATCCCACTAATGTCTAGAAGATTGTATTCAAGTCTAAGGAAGAGCTCTTTGAATGGTTGGTTATGCCTTTTGGCTTAACTAATGCACCTATAACCTTTATGAGGATGATGGATGACATCGTATGACCCTTCACTAGCTCATTCATGGTTATCTACCTAGATGACATACTCATCTACAGTAGAACATGGGAGGAACATATGTAACATGTTCATAAGGTGCTTCAAACTACTCAGGAGCATAAGTTGTATGCAAATCTTGACAAATGAAAATTTGGGATGACAAAAATTCATTACCTTAGGTATATTGTGAATGAGGAAGGGGTCTATGTTGATTTAGAAAATATTTGGGTTATTTTAGAATGGCCCATACCAAGGACCCTCATAGAACTTCATAGCTTTTTAGGTCTTACAAATTTCTATTGCAAGTTTGTTCTTGGATTTTCACATGTTGCTTGGTCACTAACCCAAGTGACTAAAGGAAGAGATAAATCTACATTTTAGTGGGGTGAAATAAAATAAAGGGCATTTGAGAATTTGAAGAACAAACTTTTCTCTACCTCCATTCTTGCCTTGCTAGATTTGCATCAACATTTTGAGTTGATGACAGATGCATCTAAATATGCCATGGGAACTGTCATCATGAAACATTGCCATCCTATTATATATCATAGTGAAAATTTCATTAATACAGCTAAGAAATATCCAACATATGATAAGGAGCTCTATGCCATTATGTAAGCTTGAAAATAATGTAAACACGACATCTTGGGGAAAGAGACAGACATCCAAACTGACCACAGACCATTAGAATTCATCTAGACTCAGAGCAAACTATGAAATGAGAGGCACCAAAATTAGGCCAAATATCTTCAACAATTCCATCTAATAATCAAATACAAAAAGGGGAGATCAAATATAGTTGTAGAATATTTGAGCCACCCACCAATTATTGCACTCACAATAGTTCTTGACCTATGCAGACATGAGACTACCACTTAGGGTGCTTTGCATGAAGAAGATCCTACCTTTGTTGATACCTATCAGGTGTTTCAAAAAGGTAAACATATTCATAATTTATATTTGTAAGATAATATCCTCTATCATATGGGGCACATCTATGTTCCATCTACATAACAATAGAAGATGATATGGGAAGCACATTTTAGTAGGACAGCTGGACACTTTGGTATAGAAAAGACATTGGAAGTTCCTCAAAAACAATTCTACTAGCCCCATATGTGAAAGGATGTGGAAATATATCTCAAGTATTACAACCCATGTGTGATATCCAAGCCAACAAATAAGAAGAAAGGATTATACATACTACTTCCAAAACCAACCAGGCCTTGGGAATCTATCTCAATGGATTTTCTCTCAGGTTTGCCCACTCCAAAACATGGAAATGACTATTTTTTTGTTTTAGTTGATCATTTTTCAAAAATGGCTATCATGATTACTTGTAAGAAAAATATATCTACTAAACAAACTACTCGACTATATTTTAGTCATGTATGGATCCATTTTCGTCTTCCCAAGTCCATTGTCTTAGATTGAGATAGTAGGTTCCCAAGCATCTTCTAGTCCACTCTATGGAAGATGATGAATACCAAGCTAATGAAGTCCATAGCCTTCCATCCATAGACTGATGGTCAGAAAAAGGTGGTGAACCATTTGATTTTTCACATGATTCATATGTATCACTCTAAACATCCATGCACATGGGATGAGGGGATTATTTTCATACAACATGGATATAATTAGGCCTTGCATAGTTTGACCAAGCACAATCCATTCCAATTATGCTTTGGGTTCTAACCCATGGCACCAATTAATATATCCATTCCATTCTCTACCATAGAATACACACCTCATGGAAGATCTGAGGTAGCAAAAGTAAAAAAGTTCATTGAACAAATGCAACACATCCAACAACAAGTTCATGACATCTTGGAGAAGATGAATCAGAAGTATAAGCAATACCATGACAAACATAGGATTTCACACTATTTTATTATGGGTGACAAGGTTTAGTTATGGATTTAGAAGGAATGACTTTCAGGCCTGCACAAAAAAATTCAGCCTCTATGATATGGTCTCTACACCATCACTAGAAAAGTTGGAGAAAATTCTTTTGAGTTGAACCTACCAGCCTACCTTGGTCTACATCCAATATTCAATGTGGATCTCCTCAAACCATATCATCCACCTCTATTGGACACTTCATTCATAGAACAACAACAAGACATTGATTAACTTGATCCATAGAGTGTTACTCCAATGGAGGAGGGTCATATTTTGGACACCTAGATGAAGACAACAAGAGGATCCTCTATTCCATTTTTTCGAGTGGTCAAAAGGGGCCAGCTTAGACACCAAGGTGAGTGGCTTATAGAGAATAAAATCAAGACATAAATACCACACTAATGAGTAACATTGACATAATGAGGACCATTTATTTTAAAGGAGGGAGGAATGATCCAGGCAATAATTTAGGTGGCAATTCAGGTGACAGTTCCACCCCAATTGATGATGCAACTTCTAAGAGCCATAACTTTTGCACCGTAGCTCAAATTGAATCATCATTTGAATTGTTTGAAAGATAAGAATGAGGATAATGTGGTGAGATGACATAAATTTCCACTCAATGTATTTTGACCCATGAAAACCCAATAGAAGTGCCCCGAATTTCAATTTTAGTAGTACAGTCTAAAACCAGTAAGTTTCTAAAATAGTAATTCCTTGAATTCTAGATTATTTTAAATCATGGAAGTTGAACCACTTAATCTCTATCAAGATTGGTGACCTTCCACATCCTCCCCCTACTTTCAAAATGTGTTTAAATGAAGATTTAACCCAAAATGGAAATCAAACATCTCTTCCCAGAGATAAGCATATAGTTATATTACAATCTTGAGTAATAAAACATCTCTTCTCAAAGAATTCATTATTATTATGTTATTTTTGTGTTCTTGAAATATTTATCAACCAAATATTTTTATTTTTGTAGCACTCAACCACCTTATCTAGGCTTTATTCACCTAGCCTATCTTAACTAGGCCTGAATTGAATCATCCAACCTAACCTAACTTATCTTGGCTTGACTCGACCACCTCAACATGACCTAACTCATCTCAACCTGACCTGACTAATACTAGCCCAACTTGACACACCCAACCCAAATTAACTCATCCCATCCTAACCTAACTTAACCACCTCAATCTAACCTAACTCATCCCAACCTAATCGACCTAGCCCAATCAAACTTGACCACCCCAACCTAACTCAAACATCCTAGCCTGACTCCACCTTTGTGCCCTGACCTAACTTATCCTAGCCCAACTTGCCTATCCTAACCTAACTTAGCCTAACTTGACTCACTTATCCAAACCCAAATCAGCCCAACTTGACTCATCTCATCCTGACCTAACTCATCCTAGCCTAACTTGACTTGTCTTAGCCTGACTCAACTCATCCTAGTCCAACCTAAATCACTAGCCCAATTTGACTCATCTCAGCCTAGCCCAACTCATCCTAGTTCAACTCAACCACCCTAGGTTAACTTGACTAATCCTAGCCTAACTCAGTCTGACCTAACTTGTCCCTGATCAACCTAACTCACCTAGCCTGACCTGACTCCTCTCGACTTGACTTGTCTTGACTCATCTTTATCCTATTTTGACACACTTTTTTAGGGTATTTTATTAAAGTTGGTTAAACTAACACATTATTTCTTTTAGGGGTAAATCTAGTGAAACATATTATCTAACTAATGTCATCTTCTGTAGGGCATATTTTGGTCTAATATCTTATCTTGTAAGATTCCCCTCAAGATTATCAAATCAAACTCTAATCTTTGTGTTGTAGGTTACCTCTTTTGGAGTGCCAATCAAACTACTATGTGATTTTAGTCCACTAGTCAAAGACTCCATTTGGCATTTTGAAATTTTTTTTTGAATCATTTTAATCATCTTGTCTTTTATATATCATTTTGATCATCTTATCTTGTATATATAATTTTGATCACTTTGCCTTGTATATATCATTGTAATCATTTCCCTTGTATATTATTGTCTTTTATGTTTTAAATATACATCACATCATAATAATAATTGATCAATTAATATTTTTTTTGCTTGTTTATCTCCCAAGGATATGGTATTCCATGCTCTCCTCCTTGCATCCTTGTGGTGATTCCTGGAGGATCAAAAACCACTTACAAACTCCATTACCTTTTTCTTTTTCTAAGGGGATAATGATCATGGATTTCACCACCACACACTAGTCCAAACTCCATGTTTTAGTGGAGTCTAAAAATTAGGATAGCTATCATTACATGCCTAAGGGGAATTCCCCATAAAGGGTTTCATAGAGTAAGGGGTACTGAAGCTCCAATATACAAGGTAATCAGACAACATCTTATATAGGTTTAGACCCATAATACCTTCATGAATATAAGGGATGTACCTAGAGAGGTTTGTGTAAACCTAGCATAGGATATTTCGGTTGTAATAGACACCTCACTGCTAAAGTCAGTATTAGCTCCTAAGTAGCCATCATATGAAAATGAGGTCAAGAGGGTTTGATAGATTCCATAAGATGTCACTGGCTTAGAGCCTCACCAATAAAGACATTAGAAGGTATGAGCATCAGATTACACACCCTTGATTTTACTAGTCATAGGTTATGGATTGCTTACTTGGGTTTTTGTTGTGCTAAACCCATATTGTTTATGAGTTGAGTCAATCTTCACCCAAACCTATACACATATCTAGGTCCTTCAACAACTCTTGTACATTTAAACATCATTTTGTATATATCTATCTTGTGTATATTCTTATCTCATCAAAACTATCATCTCATCTCATCATCATCATCATTGTCTTGTACATTTGTGTCATCATCCTCATACATATATCATCCTCTTATATCTTTATACCATCCTCCACTTTGTTTTCATCCCAGCTTAGTCTAGTCATCTCTACCCATTAGTCAAACCCCCATAATCCACATATCTTAATCTCAACCACCTCTTATCCTACATCCATAATCAATCCTTTGTCTTGTATATCTCTACCACACCATTTTATCATCTAATCATCCTTGTCATCATCCCATTATCCACCCTAATCTTAATCCACATCCTCATCACCTACATTTTATCTTATACATTCTTATCTCATCACTTGTGTATACCTTTGGTTCTCTTTTACATCCTTTTATCACCTCTTATCACTAGAACCACTCATTATTAGTCACACCCCCATCACCCACATCTCATCTTTTACATATTTTTCATTATCCCATTATACATCGCTCATCCCTTCCTAATCCCAATATATCCCCCTATTCTTAGTCATCACCCCATCATCTTGTACATCCTTGCCTAATCATCATCTTGTATTTCCTTGTCTTTCCCTCTTATACATACCTTTGGTTCTATTGTACATCCTTTTAGCAACCCATCATTGGTCATCCTCCCATCACCTACATATCACATCATCTCTTATCCACATCTTGTCCTAAGTCTATATGTCATCATTTGTCTTGACCTTGTCTTCATCAACCATCTAATTTAACCTCATCTTATCTTATCCTAATTAGATTTTTAGGTCACATATGGTTCTAAACCATCCCCACCTTAATCATATTACCTATTCTATCCTTTAATTATCACCTATTATAATACTTGTATTTATCCTATTATCCTAATCACCTTCATCACATAATCCCATCTCATATCCATCTTGGAAAGCTTAATTTTAAGGCTTAAACTAGTCCTTTTATCATCCAAATCATCCTATCATCTTAATCCAATATCACTCATTACTTAGTCAGATCTCATACCTAGTTAATATCCTACTAGTATCTTGTCACTTTGTTAGATTTAATCTAGCAAACCTAGCATCATTAATCTAGCCTCTATCATCCTCACCTATTCATAACTCTCACCCATCATATCATCATATTGCTAGTTTGAATCTATTCACCCATAAAATCTCTAATCTATTTTGTTCACTTGAAAACTTGACATTGTTGATAGGTTAATAGAACCTATTACATTATTAGTCTAAAATCTGATTATAGTCTTTTATCCATTAGTCTATTTCATCCCCATATTCATATATCATACTAGCTCAATCCTTTGGGCCCATTTTGTTTAAATAACCACCCTTCATCCTTAGCCTACCATTTATCACCCATCCTTTATCATCTATAACCATGGATTTAAACCCCACTTTCATTGACTAGTACATAGCTTCCTATAAGGATGAGATCCTTTTAAATTTCCTTATGATGGGTGTACTATTCCCTGAACATGTTGATCCCTTTTAACTCATTGCACCTCATGTCCAAGCCCCTTCATGTAGATCTCACACTAATCATCCATTTACTAGTTATAGACCATCAATTTCCCCTTCCCATATTAACAAAATGAATCCCATCTTGGCCACCTTGAATCCATCCACCCAATCCCATCAATGACCATTTGATCACAAGTGTCATGTTTCCAAATCTAAATCACATAGTGAAAGGGACCCTTACACTCCCCTTCATATGTCCTTGGAATCCCTTTTCAAAAAACTAGTCACTACTAACATGATGGTCTATCCACCTATCTAACATTTTGATCCCACTAAGGTTAAGCCCTCTTGGTATAAAGATAATTTATATTGCACATATCACCAAACCTAGTAGCATGTCAATAATTGATGTCAACCTTTTCAAGACTATGTATAAGACCTCATCAATCATGGTGACATAATAATCAAAGATTAACTAGATGAATCTATATCTTTGAGTGAATAAGAAGAGGTAAGCCAAGATTCCCTTCCCCATCAGGACCAAACCCTTCCCTTTTCAAGCCAAGGTTAAGACTCCATACCAATCCTACATGATCCCCTCATCTTTGACAAAACACCCATCAAAGCCAAGTCTACTCCCTATGAGCTTAGTCCTCCTATATCTCATGAACCCCTCATCCATCACATCAAATACCCCTTATTGAGGGGTCAATCATAGATAATGAATCTTCTATTAGTAGTATTGCATCTTATACATCAAATTCAACATCAAAAGTCTTATCTTCATCAAGATAATGTTCAACACCAAGATCTAAATCAAATTCTTGATCCAAAACATCATCCCTCATTAATATTACAATACATGATAACATACCTACCCTTTTAAATATATCTCTAATTTTGATGATAATACATCACTAAGCATACATTTGGATCCCAATTAAGATGATGAAGTCATAACAGAGTTCTTGAAAGATTTATCTATTAAAGATTTTCAAAGTGAATCTAATCCTATTTTGAATGTGTCCACCACATCTAAGCTTAATGATCCTTTTATTGATCTTGAGGAGATTTTATTTGATGTTGAAACTAGGTCTCCTAAGAACCCCTATGAAGACCATGCTACCCCATCAAACTCATTACCCTCATCATACGCTTAGCATCACCTTCATCCATCATAGACCCTTTTCTCCCCATTGATGATCACTTAATCACCTCCCTCCATAAGGATGACTATGAGCATATACCATTAAAGCCTTTCACAACTAATGTAATGTGTGCCATAATTATAGGGGTCCAAGACCACATTCCAAAAGTCAAAAATCATAATCAAGTCATCCTTGATCCTATCAGTCAAAATCAATAAGATTCCAATCATCAACCTAATTTGAATGTCTTCCCCTAGTAAATCCCAATATTAGGAACCAGAGGAATGTCAAAGTCAAAATAATCATTTATCAAGTCAAAAATCAATCTCCCCTAGTGAAGCCCAAAATCAAGCACCATGAGATAGTCAAAATCCAAATAATATCAAAATCATGGATTATCTTCCATCAAGTGATCATATCAAAAATGAGTCACAAAGTCAAAGTGTCTTAGATCTCCTATGGTCTTTTGTCAATTCACACCAATAAAATGAAACATGTCCCACATCTGTAATGATGTATGTGACTACCATTCCTAATCCTCCATCACCCATCACCCTATCCTATTGTGATCCTATCATTCATTTTAGTCCTAATCTTCCATCACCCATCACACTATCCTATCTTGATCCTATCATCCATCAAAACCAAGCTATAATTTAATCCATACCTCACATCACCTCTTTAGGAAACATTTCCTCTCCTAAGGGTAATGAAGACACCTAGTCTAGATATCTAGAGGAGTCTCAAGCAAGAATCATTGAAGGTAACATAGACATCAATATATCCATCACCCATCACATGATCCAAACATCACATATCCCTAGAACTAGTTTTGGTTAAGGATATAGCTAGTATTATCATTCTTGCATCTCATACCTACATCTAATAAATAAATATGCCATAAAAAAGTCAAAAAAATGAAAAAAGTGAAATAAAAATCAATCATACAATGGTGAAAACTAGTCTTTTGACACCTTAGGTAAGTACCATGATGAAAACCAATTTGTGGCATCATGGTAAAATAATCATTTATTGTCGACATTGTACCTCACCACTTGGGGACATAATTCATCCATTTCATCCATCCCTCATCAACTGTATCCATATCACCCATCTATGTCTATCTTCTCCCTTGGTCCAAACCATCATCTACCATCATATCATCTTCCCTACCTCTCATTCCTTCTCATCTTGGCCTTCATAAGTAAATGGAAGGTGTCTTAAGACATGTTCTCAAATCATCTTGGCTTATCCTCCAATGAACACTTGAGAGACTAAACATTTGTTTCCTTCATGATGTGGTTATTGGAAATCCTTAGTCCATTCTTCTTTGTTCCCCATCACCCTAATCCTTTCATTTCCACATCCATCATTATATCCATCCTTATCCTAGTTTTTAGCCTTGGTAATCCCTTTTCTAGTAACCCCCATATGTATAGTGTACATACATATTCTAAAAAATAATTAAAATTTTAAATATGTCAAAAACCTTAAAAATCATAAAAATGTCTAAAAATCTAAAAATAGATCATTGTGTCTTGTCTTGTGCCTCATCCCCTAGTCACATCCATCTCCATCCATCTCATATTTTCCCATATTTGGATACCACATTACAATTTGGAGCCAAATCAAAGTGGTCGCCCATCTCTCAAATCTTTGTTATCCTTTTGACTAAGTATTATTAACATGCATCACCTTGCCAAATAATTTAATCTAGCACCCATTACTCTTATCATTTGCCTTTTCATATCTAGCACCCATCAACTCACTTCTTTGCTAGTATGAAAGGTAATTGATCCCATCACCTTCCTTATCATTTCCTCTTCATACCTAGTACCCATAAAATCATTTATTTATTAGTATGAAAGGTCTTTGATTTTATCTTCTCCTCATATCTTTGCTAGATCAGACTCTTATAGAGCCTTATCTATTGGTAATCCTTGGTCATCAATTTTTTAAATCACCTTCCTTGGTGATTTCTTGATTCATGACCAAGTCATTACTCAAAGACATTATCCCATCCTCCATCCTTCTATCCTCAAATAGGGGAAACATATTAATCCTAATCATGATCACCCTATCCAAATCCAATTCCATCCTAAGTCCACAATCACATCATGACCATCCAACCCATCACCTAGTCACTCATCCTCTCATTAGATAAGACATTGGAACACTCTATGTGGATACTCATGTGTGTCACTTATTTGTTGTGTTTGTATTTTTTAATATATTTTACCATGTATTTATCTTGTTTATCTTATGTTTTGTTTGAATAATGTATTTTTTTATATTGGGTAATGAATAGGGATGATATGAGGAAACTAAAAGTTCCCTCAATGATGCAGAGTTCACTATTTGCCCATACACTTTAGCACAATGTCTTCGTGGTCATACTTATATCATGGGGCATATTGCCAAGTGACATATCTTTTAGATTACTTAGAATATGATGAACCTTATGATAGTTATGATGGATTAATCATCTACACCATTCATATAATTATCTCATCACTAATTTAATACTCACACACCATTCAACTAACATCTAATCTTTTATCCTAATCTCATCATTGGAGTCATATCCTCTAATCACTAACATCATCCTCTATTCACTAATCCTCATCATTTTCATTATCATCTATCCTCTAGTCAAAACTACATTAGCCTGAGGTCTTTTTAGACTATGTAGGCAATACTTGGCCATGTTTCAATGCCAAAGGATAGCTTGACCACTATCTCTACCATCCATCCTCATCCCCTAGTCTTTTGGTCACTCGATCACAACATTTATTCTCTCTTATACTATTCATCATATTGATCAGCTTTAGATTTGAGCTACACCCATCATTAATCTTATCAAATCAATCTTATCTTAACTTATATCTCTCCCTTGCATGCATCCTTGCTTGGAACACATCTAAAGCTTGTGGCCCTTGAATCCTATCATCATGTTATGGTTGATTCCCCCTTAGAATGTGTCGATAATTATGAGACACATAATCTCTACTCCCTGTGCATGTATCTTTGATAGGACCATCATCAATTTTTAGCTCATTACTCAAGTCAAATTCATATTCTTCATCATTTATCTCACATCTTGGCATCCCATCCCCTTGTCTATCTATTGCATCCTACCCCTAGTTTCTTCTTTTGAGTGGCCATCCATCGTATTCTTCCTTGCATGTCCCCTCAAAGGGAATCATATCCACTAACATCATCTATTAAAATGCATCCATGACATGGTTTTTCTTTTAAAAATCATTACTCTTTTTTTTCCTCCACTTGTAATGCCCTTTCAAAGAGGGGAAAAATATATGCACTTAAATTCGCTTTCTTCATTTAATGTCACTAACATTCCTATTAGTTGACACTAATTCCACTTAATTTAATTTATCCCTTTAATTTATCCCCTTCCTAATTATTTATCTAATGTTTCCATTCATTATTCATCATATCCTAACCTTATTCTATCCCACTTCACCATTGATTTATCCCAAATCCTCATTATCCTAATCTAATCCCACTTATTATTTGGGAATTTTAAATTTTCATGACCCACTTACCCACCTATTAGGCCTATCCTTATGCTCTCTTATACCCCTACATTCTCTAAAATCCCCTAAACACCTATATAACCCATACCTAATCATGTTTAACCCTCCTAAAGAGATTTTATAGGTTTCTACCTCTAGAACCTTCTTTCCTCTAGAATCCTCCAAGTAATTTTAAATTCTTTAGATAATCCTCTTCCATTGATCTCCTTTAAACAACTTTTAATCTTAACCATTGATCCTTCCTTCCTTCCTTTATTTAAAAAAGGCCACTTCCTTCATTAGAACTAATGAGCAAAGGATCAACAAATCCACGTCCAATTAATCCTTCAATCACAAGCATCCAACATCTTGATCAAGCATCAAAATGTCAAAATTCTGAAAGTATCACTAAGGTCTCATGCCTCTACACATAGAGCACATATTCATAGAGTCTCTCCTACCACCAGATGGGTCCCTAAAAGCCCCAAAGTTGCATCCAATTCTAAGAGTTATAAGGGAACCCCACAGTCAGTTTCCACTATAGATATTTTAGAGAACTTAAAACGTACACATCTTTCAAAATCACAGTCTTAGCCCCTTCATCATGCTTCATGATCATGCATGATCCCTCTCCTTGATACATGACAACATGATAGGGAGTCTCTCATGAGACTCATCGGTTAGTATCATTTATTCTTAGTCTTACTTGTACATAATTTCTCAAATTATTGTACCTAGTTCCTTTTTAAATTCTTATACATAGTCTTCCTTTGATTGATTGCACATAGCTTATAATATATCAAAATACAAAAACATTCAACTATTTCAAAAAATCTAAAAACATTCAAAAATTTAAAAATTTTAAAAATCCAAAAACATTCAAATAATTCAAAAACATCAAAAAAAATGTTTTGATTGTATGCATTATCCATACTTTACATTTCTACTCCTATGTTAGACTTACATTTATTGTTCCATGTTATTTTTTGTCAATTTATCTACATTATCGTGCTTCACTTGATCTTCTTTGAGTGTGTGCAGAGACTTCCATATCCTTGATTGCTTCACTCTACCCATTGAGGGGACATCTTACTTCTACATTTGAGACACACATTGATATATATTCCCCCTGGAGGCATATTTGACATGACTATACCATCTAGGTTATGTCATTCCTACACCTCAAAATCTAGTTATCATGTTGATGTACGTTATTTACTAGATTACATAGATTACTCGATCGACACTCATTAGTATATAACACTCATGTATTTCTTAGCATATACCTAGTATTATAATAACATGCATTACATACTTTCACTTCTCACTTTGATTGGTTAGATGTGATTATATTTACTATATTTACATGTTTTCTTTTCTTGCTTTGTGTAGCTAGATGTGATTGCATTTCTCAGTTCTTGTTTATCTCTAGTATGTGCCTTAGGGAATTTGTTAATGTCCTTTACTTATATTCTTGTGTGTGCCTTAGGAAATTTTCTAATATATTTTTCCTATACTCTTTTATGTGTTAATGGATTTCATTCCAACCTTGCTTGTTCCAGTTATATGTGTATGTGGCATTTGAACATGCCTTGTATGCTTGATTTTTAGTTTGAGTGACATGTGCCCATGTCCCTTGATGTTTTAGACACTTATCCACTCTTGTATGATTCTTGATTCTTGCCTTGTATGTGTGTTACTTGATTTCTTCTCCATTTTTTGTAGTGCAATGATCTACATCATGCATTATCTTACTTTTCTAGTTGACATGATAGACATCATGCTCCATCTCCTTGACAACTAAAAACTAAATAGAATTTTAGTTCTAGTTCATTACATTACACATGTTATTACATTGTTATATCTATCTAGGCATACCCTTGTTGATCTAATAATCTCTCATTACAAACCATGCTATATCTTGAGATATCTTGTCAATTATCATTATGATGTCATTTATTTTTACAACATAACACACTTGTAGGGATCTTTCTTTTGAGGGTAGTCATTGTCGGTTATTCATTCCTACCCTCAAAAGAGGGGGAAATAAATAGGGATTTTGTCATAGAGATCATAGCTCCTAATGGTAAAAAAATCAGCTTTCAAGACACTCAAAACAACAACTAGACTTCAAACCAAGCAAAATAGACTAGGTAGATAGTGTCAATTTCATAACAATTATAAAATTTATCCCAAGAAAAAAGTAGTAAGATTGGAATACAACATCAGACCATCTAGTGTCTATTTTTAGTGTTCCTATCTAAAAAGCAAAAAACCTAGGTTTTCTATAAATAGGTAAAAATCTAGGTTCACCTATAGTTTTGCACATTTAGACCAATTCAGGATTAGTAATTTTCAATATAGTTTTGCTTATAAAATCTAGATATAGGGGGCATCATGCATAGCATGATGGATCTTACTTCCAATTTTATATACAATAGTTGGTATAACTTTTAAATAAGAATCTATGTTTCAGACACTAGTGATTCAGGGCAATGTGCATGACACATTTATCTTATTTTCTTTTCAAGTTTAGTACATTACATAGGTATTCTCATTAGTTATGTGCATTATTACATCTATATGTGGTTGGCATCATTTCAAAGTGGATTTCATACAATCCTAACCTCCACATTTTAGAGTGGCTTTCATATAAGCTTAGTGCCTAGTTTTAGAGTGGCTTTCATACAAGCCTAATTTACAATTTTTGGAGTGGCTAAGAGTGGCCTAGTTTCCACCATACATTCATATATCCACACCACATTGTCAGATTACAGATCATTCATGGGATTTAGGATCCATCTCATATGACATGTATTTCATACTATTATAAATTCATAGCTTCACTTCATAGGGAAATAATGGAGCCATAGGAAGAGCTAGCCTTTGTATTCTTAAGCCACTTACTTAGAGGGATTAAACACATAGTACAAACATTGCTCAACACATACATGACCACCTAGCTTCACTTAGTGGGTGATGATGGATCTAAAATGATAGCCTTTGCAGTATTAAGCCACCTACTTAGAGGGATTAAATACACAATCCAAACATTATTCAACACATGTATGACAACCTAGATTCACTTAGTGGGTGATGATGGAGTCAAAGGGCCAACCTTTGCATTCTTGAGCCACTCTTGGAGATTTGAGAACTTAGATCCATTCATGATATTACTCTTGGTATAGAATCATCCATCATTACTCAACATCATCTAGTATCACTCAACATAATAATAGGTTTTATATTGGTCCACGCACTTAGTGAGGTGTAATCATTCCTTTCTCTTCCTCTCTCTCTCTCTTACCTAGTTTTGTATGCTCTTATTTTAGATATATCATATATAGTAATAATTGATCTACTCTTTGTTTTCTCATATATATTCACACTTTAAAACATTCTATCTATATTTACACCCAACATCACGCAGCTTCATGAGCTTCACCCTTGCAGGTAAGTTCAGGTATGCTTTCTATTTTTCCTTTATCCTAGTATTTAACTTTGTTGCATCACTAGAATAAAAGGGGGGGAAATGTAATCATATAAAATGTGAAAATTGGTAACTTGAGTGTGGCTTGTGACACCTAGCCCATAGGTCTCTCTTTATTTCTCTCATGACCTATCTAGGCATCTTTTCACTAATTCACAATCATCTATAGCCTTCTAGACAATGATTCCACCTCTTCTAGGCTACTTTTCCTATTACTATTCTCTCCCATGGGTCCTATTTTTTCAAGACAATAGTGCCCAACTTGGACTATAGCAATGGACCCTCTAGTGTCTATTTTTGGCACTCCTATTTAAGTGTATTTTTACCTCCAATGATCAGTTCATTTTGGTTCCTATCCTTATTATTGACCTAATGTGAACACACTCAACCCATGACCAATATAACCCTATAAAAGCCTATTCAAATTTCATTTGGAAAGGGTTGGAAAATATCACAAAAAAGAAAGACTACTCAAGAATATTTCTCTATTCTTTGCATACAGACATCTAATACAATTACAAGCTCATGAAAATCCTTACACCAATCCTTAGTCGCCTCAATCACACCCAGTTTAGTATTTTACATCTTCATACACACTATTTCATGAATCACATCAAGTGGGATAACTACATATTGCTTGATCCCTCTTCAAAGTATTAGTATGTAGGAAGCATGTCCACACAAAGGGTGTGGATACACATTCATTGAATCTTACACACATTAAACCCCCATCTCTTTCTCAAAGTTGATAAAAGCATAATGGGGTCTAGGGTTTGAAGACAAAATCTACTCTATAGGGAGTTCCACAGATATCCAACAGTCAAAACTTCATATATAGGCTCATACAGACACAATGAACAAAACCTTAAAAGCTCAAGTCTCTTGGACAATAGTGGTAGAAGAGGACTATAGTGTTAGACCCTAGGGTGTCTTATTTTTATGATCTTGTATAATCATAAAATGAAGGCCAAATCTTGATTTGTGACACTATCCCAATCCTACATAGTGAATTCCAGACTCTGTCTCAACCATTTCAATCTATTTTTAGCTAAGTCTTATTTTTCTCCCCTATTACTATTTTTGTTAAGTTTAACATTACAATTAAATTATATAAATTAGTATCTTAATTATTTCATATTTATTTATAGGTTTAATTAACTCAGATCCTTAACTAAAATAGGAATAATACTTTAATATTTCCAAAATAGTTAAATCATTTAGATAAATTACCAAGTCTTGTTAATTTAGTGATCGAGAAAAAATTATATATGCATCCACTAACAAAAACTTAAGTGTTTAACATGTATTAAATAAACATCGATCTAAACTAACACAAAAAAATTGCATGCATGTATCACTACACAATGAGACATTAGATTTTAAATTTATTGTACCCATTCATAATAAGGTGATTCATATACCAAAGTGCATCTATTATAATAGTATATTACACCTCAAATAATGTTATATTTACATATTATTTTAAAACTTAATGCTAAAAATTCTACCAAGGATTTAATCCCTTATAAATGACAAGGTTGGTTTATACATAAAAATACCCTTGTTGCTCTCAATGCAAGACCATAAACCCTAAAATTAGTTTATAGAAAAAATTATAAGACAACCCAACCAAATATGTTTATTTAAATTATTATTGATTGAATTAACAACTTGTAAACAAACTTTATTTAATAAACTATACTTAAAATATTACATTATGGTGTAATATTAATTCTAACAAGGCATGATGATTGATCTTGTTGTCCATAAAACTAGTTTTCAAGTAGTGTGAGTTAATGTTTGGATAATCATGGTTTGGAAGTGGTAACCCAAAATTTTCCATTATGTGGAATAACAATCCCCCTTGGTTCTATATATTAGAGCCCAAAGTCTACAATCTAGATGGTCAACATTCATCAAATTTTAATGCTTTCGTTACTTTTCTTGTAGAATAAAATTGGTCCCTTATGGGTTTTTATTTTGTATAACTTGAAATAATACTAATTATATATTTTAGTCATCCTCTCAATTTCCTAGATACTAGTTGGTTTGGAACACTCTATAATACATTAAAAATGGTGAACAAGAAGATCCCAAAGTGCATCCATTTTCAAATTCAATTTAGAATTAGCTTATGGATTTGTTTAATCATCCACCTCCACCATGGATGGCCTCACAAAATAACATATTATAATGTTGGTTTAATTAGTATTCAAGATTTTTAGTTTGAATGTTTTGCCCTAACTAGAGCAAAAAAAAATGTAGGATATAGACATTCTATTAAACTATGAGTTATGTTGAGGTTAACATACCTGCATTTCTAAAAAATGGGGGCCCTTGTATCAAATTGTGAGACCCTTTTATCAAATTATGCAAATTTTTATCTTGAAATTGAAAATGCACTTGATCAGAGTGTCACTAGCATGTTTGTACATTTTTTTAATTTTGAAGATCATTTATTGAAACACTTTAAGTCCACTTAAAGTGTCATTTGTCAATTTATAAAGACCATGAACATGTTTTAGAGACTCTATGGGGTATCAAGAGTGATTAGACTAAGTATGGAAGTGCATGGTAATTAGCTAGACCCTCATTGTGTCCATCTAAACATTCTAGTTTACTGATAGAAAATTTAAACAGGTAGTTTGTTGAAGCCATATTTCACACATGTGGATGAGTCAAGGAAAACTGGTCAATTATTTTAGTTCACATTTGTTCCAAGAACATATGTTATAAATTTTAGTTCATCCACCAAAGTGCATCAAAATATATGAGGATCCAAATTTGGCCTCTTAACCAAATTATGTTGTTTTTCCATACTTAGCCAATTTTTCTAGGTCCAAATAGAGCCGAGTGAGCATGTTGGCAAGGTAATATCTTGCATGTGTGATAGTTTTAAGATAAATTATCAAATAATTTTTCATATTCATACCAAGAACATATGCACTAAGTTTTATATCATGCAACAAAGTGTACTAGAAGATAAAAATGTGCAAAGTTGCCCTCCAAAGCATTTTTTACTCTATTTTTTTAGGTCCAAATTGAGTTGAGTAAACATATTGAAGATGATATATCTCATAAGTGATACAGTTTTAGGAAAAAATGTCAAATGGGTTTTTCATCTTTATATCAAGATCATATGCACCAGGTTTTAGTTCATGTGACAAAGTGCACCAAAAGATATGAGGACCCAAAGTTGGCCTTTCTAGAAAATTATGTTGTTTTTCCATAGTCATTTTTCACCCTAATGGGCATGAGGACATTATGAAAAATCACATGGACCAGTCAACCTATATATTTTATAAGTGTGTCTATAAATCCATCAGGACTAGTAGATTTAATGGGTTTGTTCCTTTCAATATCAAGTCCATTTCCTGCAATTTTGATGCCTTCGTGACCTTTGAGCTTCAAGATATCAAATTGGAAAATTAGCCAAAAATAGAAGTTGTTCATGTGGACATAAAATTTGAGCTTAAGGAAAGATACATATGATCTTAAATTTTCACTAGGAATGTCAAATACATTCACAAAGATGTAAAATGACATTTGCATAAATGTCATTTTTTAGTTTTGAGAACCAGCTAATGGCTTTTAAATAGAGTGTCCCAACAGTTTGTTGGAAAGGATATGCAACCTATAAGATTTTCATTAATGTATGTCTAGATGAGAACAAATATTTTAATTAGTTTTTAATCTACATTTAATATATGTATGAGCTAAAATAGGTAAAAAAATAAGTAGTTGCTTAATGAACAATGAGGACTCTATAGCAGTAACTCAGAACTTTATCAGTAGAAAGGTCGCAAAGATCAATAAAAAAAATGTCATTTTGTAACCATAATTGTATTAAATTATAAAATAAAATATTCCTTTTGACATGTTCAATTTATAAGATAACATTGTCTATAATTTAGTTCATTAGAAAATATCATTTAGAATGTAATAGAAAAGGCAACTATCCTATACACAAGTTCAAATGTAACTTGATATCGCTAACCAGTATGTTGCCTTATATCTTATAAAAGGAGCATTATCATTCATCAAGAAATGAAGGGGGAGTTCTTAGAACCAAAACAATTAATTTGTAAACTATGAGTAGTTAATATAAGTAAGAAAGTTTACAAAGATTGTCCAATATTTACTTGTAGGAAGTGTTATATGGTTTCTCTCTCAATTGTCTAGTTTCACTTTTAGATTTGAATGGTTCCTATGGATTATGGATGTGTATCTTGGATGTGTATCTTCTAATTTATGCCACTTCTAGAATATTTAAAAGTTCTTAGGCTTATTTTATTTATTTTACTTCTTTTGCATTTGGGCTAATGTTGTTTGCTTGCATGAGTGAATCTTTAAAGTGAGTCTGGTTCCTATTTGTATCATTTCATACCTTCCTTTGAAGTTTACCTGATGTATGTTATTATTTGGGATTAAGCTTCTTCATTTCATACATTGGTTGAATGCATGTTTATATGATATGTGAACTTTTTCATAATGTCTAAACAAGACCAGTAACATCTTTTTTTCTACCTTACCCTTCCTTTTACTTCTATTTTTAACTTGGATCACCTTAGATTAACTTGTCATTTTAATTGTCCATCCTAAATTAATTCTTAATTTATTTCTTGATCATAATTCGCTCTTCTATGCATAATTCTACATATTCTACATAAATCTATTATTTGGCCATTGTGGCTCCCAACCACCACTTAATATAAATATTATGAAACAATCACTTGATTTGCCTCTATTCCACTAATAGGTAATAAGATTAACACAACCCATAACTCATGTACTAAATTATCTAAATTACAAAATGAAAATTATTTCTTAACACTTTGGGCACCTATTGCACACATTTAGGCATCAATAGGAGGAACTTCTATATCTCTAGAGGGAGGAGCTCTCAACAAATCTTTGTGAATTTATAGGATCTTTGTTGGTTTTGCTATATTTTAATCAAAGATCACTTTATTATTTACATATTTGTGTTTATTTTATCATAACTATGTAAAGGTTGGTGATCTTCATGGTTTTAGACTAGTCTTTGGGCTTATTTAGATAAAGATTGACATTATTTGAATACATATGATTAGTTGTGGTAAATATAGCTTTAGATGTATGAATCCAACTAGTTTGAGGTTAGTAATAGCTATTTTGATCAAAGGTTCATAAATACTTTACAAATTTGAGTTTATTTAGACTTGAACATCTAAATATCATTCATACTAGTGTATTTGGACACTTATATGAGCTAACATAGTTAAAGAGTGTTATCATTTATTATTCTTTATATAAATCTATGCAAAATCTACTTAATATGAAAATATAATCATTATTATTTATAAAGATTGATTTGAAATGTCATATTTCAAATAGGATTCAAAGTCCTTAAGTTAAAATTACAAAAGCAAGACCAAGGTGAGAAAAAATCCTCAAGCTCCCAATCTACTTCATCAGTTCAAGATACTCATGTATTCGAGGTATATTTTGGATAGGTGGTTCTTTGATCAACATAGTAGGTATAGTGCATGATCTTCCTTGAAATCCTAAAAGATATCTACCCACTTTTAGTCCTAATGTTTTCATAGTTTACAAACATGTTATAAGTTTCAAAGATGCATTAATATTATTAAATGTGAGTCATGAATATGTAACATGTATATTATTTCCTTTCACTTTGAAAGATGTTGGATATGAATGGTTTCTCAATCTACCTAAAGAATATATTACTAGTTGGGATGATTTTAACAAAGTTTTCATTTATTAATTTGGAAAAATCATTAGTCCCTATTTTATATATCACCTATTCACCATAATTAAAAGAGATGCTAATGATATCATCATAGCTTTCAATGCTAGGTTCCAAAATAGGGTCAATAGAACCATAGCCCTTTATAGACCCAATGAGGCTTTAGCCTTAGAAATTTATAATGATGTTGTATATCCCATGACCTATGTGTTCTTGAAAAGATATCTCCCAATTATAAATACATTGGCCTAGGCCTACTATAAATTCATAACCATTAATGAAAAAATGCAACCTCAAAGACAAATGGCATACTCCATCCCTACCACCAATCAGAATATATCTATCTTGAATCAACCTCTAGTCTAAAATCAATTACCATTGAGTCATCCATATCCTAGACAGAGCTTAGGGTTATTTAATATCACTATTAATAGACTCCATCCATAAAATCTTATAACTTTGATGCTCATATCTAGTAGTGATGCTCCAACCCATGATCCTGAGACCCCAAAGAATTCAAATGACTTAATATTAAAAATGGTTTAGAAATTGAACACTAATTTTCTTTAGTTGTAAAAGAAAATGAGTAATAATGAGGAGAACTCTAGTATAAATTTATCTTCTCAAGGGTTTAATATACCTACAATAAGGTTTAATTATGAGTCATCTGAGGACATATAGATGAATTTTTGTGATGTATATTTGGTAGATCATTACAATGTTTTTGAAACATCTCAATATGGAGGAGACACATATGGATTCATTCTTAAATGAGGAAATATTGTAGGTTCATTTGACTCTTCAAAGACATCTTGATCTTTCATGGTGGAAACCTTTGGTTCCCCATTTGAAGATGAGGATGAAGATGAAGATGAGCCACTTGAAGAAGTTGTATCTGAGATGACTTATATTCCTAAAGATGTGAAAGAGATTTAAATTGAAGACCAAGAAAACATCATCATTGACACACCTATAAATGAATAAAAAAAAGTTGTTAGAGGCTACCCAAGGATTTGCAATGGTGGATATAGATCAAGTATAATATAATACTTATTCAGAGGGTAGCCATGAAGATAACCCACATAGATTCATTGATGAAATGGAGAATACTCCTAAAGAATATGATCATTATCAATAGTTATACCATGATTTATTGAATAAAATCAAGGATATTGAGATGGTGGATGATGGGATATAACAACATATTGATGTTCCATCTAAGGATTACACCAATGGTCTATAGATTCAAGAAGACTATACCATCTAGGAGATCCCAAGATAAGATGAGTTAGAACTTTGTTGGATAGAGGAGATGTCTTTATTCATCAAAGATGAAGATGAAACAAGCATAAAAAATTAGGAATTCTCATATGACTTCATTGAAAATATAGAGGTATGGGACCAACATGTTTTTGATGGTAAGATTACAGATGAACATCATTCAGTTGATTAAGATGAAAAAACCTTTTGGGATGAATTAGAATATTTTTTTACAAATATTGGTATTCCACTTCCACCTTATAAAGAAAATAGTTAAGACATCAGTCTGAGGATGCAAGCTAAGGTGCCATTATTGAGTGAAAATGATCTAAGTTAATACCTATTTATAGATGAAGCAGAATTGACACTCCTACTATAAATTAGAAGGATTTGGGAGGAAAATTATTAGATTTTAGACTCATATCTTTAATCCATGTACTTAATAATGGATATGGGAGCCCAAGTCACACCATACAAAAGATCAAGGCATCCAAATGCCCCTATCTATAGGAAGATGCTATCAAAAAACACTCAGGTTTCAAGGTTCTGTAGTAGACTAAATAATTTTTCATTTGATCTTGGAGGAAAGTATTTTATGAAGTTAGTAAGGGTTTAAATTAGTTTATTTCATGTTCTTTTTTTTTTCCTTCTTATCCCTTGTTTATATATAATGCCTATACATATTTGTTTGCCTTTTGTGCTTTGTTCTTTTCTTCTAAATAAGTCCTCTTGAACAACCCTCAACTCTAGTTTCATCTAACTACTCAAGAGCTTCATAGTTCACAAATGTGGATATGACTTCTAAATATTGGTTGATCATGTATTATTGAAATATGAGCTTGATGTTGTAGGTTAGAGAAGCTAGCAAAGATTAATGGATAACTTAATTGTTTCTTGAGATTTTAAAACTTTTTATGATCTAAGCTTGGTTTTAAGAAATATTTCATATGTAGGATAAAAGCTTAAACTATTAGGATACAATCATGCTTGCACTTAAAAGACATTAATTTCTTGGGATAATGTTTACATTCAAGGGTGATTGTCTAAAACTCAAACACTTGACCAAATTCCTAAACCTAGCTAACCTAGTTCCCAACCTTTGCTAGAAAGCCAAAAATGATCTTAAAAATACAATTATAAAAGCTTATTACAAAATCAAATTATTTTTAAATAAAAGTGATTCTGGTAATCTCCATCGGGGTTATGGACCCTTAGCTTGTAGTGGATCCAAAGGCATCTCTATTGAGGTTATGGAAGCCTAGATGATAGTAGAGTAATTCCCAAGCCTCCCTTGAGCAAAGCATGGTTATTGATGAGTATTCAAACATGTTGAAAGTTAGTGTTAATGATTATAGTCATTAACCTAGAAGTTGTTATCTAAATCCTTTAGCAATCAGTAAGTGGAATAAAAACACACACATAGCATGACTAGGTCTTGATATTTAATCCTAATTTTGTATGTGCAAGGTTTGTTCTAACCATGAACCAATCTTAATAATGGTTCCTAATAAAAAATAATAAGTAGCTTACTTATTTTTCTGAACTAGAGTCTTTGAATTCTAACATATTTCTATGTTTCCCTTGGAAGTCATCATTTGTTGAGGTCAACATACCCCCATTTCTAAAAAATAGGACCCTTATATAAAATTATGTAAATTTATACCTTAAAATTTAAAATTACTTGATCGAAATGTCACATTTTTTTTAATTTTGAAGATCATCCATTGAAACACTTTAAATCCACTTAAAGTGTCATTTATCAATTTATAAAGAACATGGACATGTTTCAAAGACCCTATCGGTGTTAAAAGTGCTTGGAGTAAGTATGAAAGTGTATGGTATTCAGTTGGTCCCTCATTGTGTTCATCTAGACATTCTGGTCTAATGGTATAAAATCTAAACAAGTAGTTTATTGAAGTCATATTTCACACGTGTGGATGACTCAAGGAAAATTTATCATATGGGTTTGTTCACCTTTGTGCCAAGAATATATGCACCAAATTTTATCTCATTCACCAAAGTGTATTAAAATATATGAGGATCCAAAGTTGGTCTCTTAGCCAAATTCCACTTTTTTCCAGAGCCATGTTTTTGGGTCCAAATAGAGCCAAGTGAGCATGTTAGTAAGGCCATATCTCGTACATGTGAGAGTTTAAAGAGAAATGATAAAATGAGTTTTTTAATATTCATACGAAGAACATATGTACCAAGTTTTAGCTCATGTAACAAAGTGCATTAGAAGATACAAATGTACAAAGTTGCCCTCCAAAGTATTTTTTATTGTGTTTTCTAGGTCCAAATTAAGCTGAGTAGACATATCAAAGGTGCTATATCTCACAAGTTCTATAGTTTTAGGAGAAATGGTCAAATGGGTTTTTTCATATTTATACCAAGATCATATGTACCAATTTTTATCTCACTTGAAAAAATATGACAAAAGATAAGAGGACCTAAATTTTATCTTTCAAGAAAATTCCACTATTTTCCATAGTCATTTTTTACCCTAATGGGCACAAAGACATCATGCAAAATCACATGGACTAGTCAACTTATACATTTTATAAGTATACCTAGAAATACTTTGAGACCAGTAGATTTAATGGGTTTGTTTTTTTCAGTATCAAGTCCATTTTATACAACTTTGGTGCCTCCATGACCTTTGAGCTTCAAGATATAAAATTGCAAAGTTGGCTAAAAATAGACGATGTTCACATGGACGTCAAATTTGAGCCTAGAAAAAAATCAATATGAGCTTAAATTTTACAGTATATGGGACATCAAATATGTTCATGTAGACATCAAATGGCATTTTCACAAATGTCATTTTTGAGCTCTGAGAACCAGCTGATGGCTTTTAATTGGAGGGTCCTAGTAGTTCAGTGGCAAAGCTATGTAGCCTGTAAGATTTTTATTAATTCAATATAAAAATGAAAACTAATATTTCAATTTATTTTCAATCTATATTTAATGTATGCTTGAGCTGTATTAGGTAAACAAGAAGTAGCTACTCAATGAATAATGAAGACTCTACAATAGTAACTCAGAACTTCAGCAACAGAAAGGTCCCAAAGATCAATGAAATAAGAATGTCTTTTTGTAACCATCATTGTATTACATTATAAAATAGGATTTTATTTTTGACATGTGTAATTTATAAGATCACATTATCTATAAGTTAGTTTATTAGAAAAGATAATTTGTTCTAGAATGTAGCAAAAAGGGTAGTTGTCCTATACACATGTTCAAATGTAATTTGGTATAACTAACCAACATATTGCCTTGTATCTTATAAAAGGATAATTATCATTTATAAATAAATGAGGGGGGGGGTGTTATTAAAACCAAAAAAACTACTTTATAAACTAAGAGAAGTTAATATAAGCAAATAAATATATAAATATTATCCAATATTTGCTTGTACAAAGTGTTATATGGTTTATCTCTCAGTTATCTGGTTTCCTTTTTAGATTTGAATGGTTACTATGGATTTTGGATGTGTATCTTAGATGAAAAATCTGATAATTTTTGCCAATGATAGATTAGTTGAAAGTTCTTAGGATTATTTCATTTGTTGTACTTCTTTTGCATTTGGGTTAATGTGTTTGCTTGCAGGAGTGAATATTTAAAGTGAGTCTGGTTCCTATTTGCATCATTTCATACCTTCCTTTGAAGCTTCCCTGGTGTATTTTGTGATTTAGGATTAATTTTCTTCACTTCATACATTGGTTTAATGCATGTTCAAATGATATGTGCACTTTGTCATAATGTTTGAAACAAGACTAGTAACATCTTTCTTTTTGCCCTACCCTTCCTTTTGCTTCTTTTCTAACTTGGATCACCTTATTTTAGCTTGTCATTGTAAATGTTCATCCTAGTTTAATAATTTAATTCTTGATCTTAATTCATTATTTTTTGCATAGTTACTACATATTCTACATAGATCTACTATTTGGACATGGTGGCTTCTAACCACCACATAATATAAATATTGTGAAATGGTCACTTATTATGCCTCTATTCCACCAATACGTAACAAGATTACCATAAACCACAACTCATGCACTAAACTATCTAAAATCTAAAATAAGAAGTGTTTCTTAACACTCTAGACACCTATGGTACATATTTAGGCATTAATAAGTTACTCACTAACTTTGAATTTGTTGATTAGAGTCTAGAACTTAGACTAATAGTACAAGAATAGATACAAACTTATTTGAAGAGGACTAATTATGAATTTTTCCTTCCATCTAGATTCCATAAAGAGTACTCAATGCTGATTAGAACAGATCTGATAGAAAGGCTTGATCTACTAATGATCTATTAATATCTTTAGAATTATCTAGATAGCAATCCAGAATTGAATCCTGATAGTTGGGCTACTTAGTTAAATTACATTGAGTATGAGTATGAAATAAAAAGAGATTCTGATGATGACTTATCAAACCCACCATATCTTGGACATTATAATGTTTGGTTTGATGAGTAAAGTCACTTTACAACATGTCATTGGATTAACTTTATACAAAGGTCAATAATGATGGAAGAAATCAAATGCCTACTAGCCCATAGTACTTTTATTTAGTCATGTTATTCCACCTTTTTGATCTAGTCGGTGCATAGTTTTAAACTTTGTGTCACATCATAGAAAGATTATTATCTAATTGGAACCAAGATCCATGTATATATATAAATTGGCTAATAGATGCTTAAGAAATGTTTTTTTTTGTAGTCTAGAAAGAAATCTATGAATATGAAAATAAATGGGCAATTTTGTACTTAAAATCTTTGTTATTTTTTGTGGTTATTATTTTTGCTTGTTTTCATGTTGTATGCATCATAATTTACTTAGATACTTTGGATTGATAATTTTATCACTTATTCCATCTAATTTTGCCTCATATAGCCTTACTAACCCCCTCCTAGTCAATTTTCTAATCCCCCACTTTATATTTATTTTCCATTATTAAAATTCATATATCCCATATATTTTTATTCTATTTATTATCCCACCTAGTTACATCCTTTTCATCTAATAAATTTTTCCATGTGCACTTGAAATTTTTAAATTCCAAAAATCCTACCTACTACTAGGCTTTCCTACTAGCCATATTGTGAAGTATTACTAATATCTACTATATTGGTCAAGTAATTTCATTATAACAATCAAGTGATTAGATAAATGGGAACTAAATTAGGTTATATTTAGTCTCAAATGACATAATATTGTTGTCAATATGTTTAAGGGGATATATATGTCCTAGTTGAGTGCTCATATAGCCAATCAAGCTACTAGTTGAACATGGCACTTAATTAAGGTACATTGAATCTAAAATAACATTAGGTTATCACACTTGTGTTTAGGGGTCTTGATATATAAAGTGTCTCATGTAACCAAGAAAGTTATTGGTTTCATGGGTCACCCAATTATGGCATATCAATTCTAAAATGATGAGGAGGAGGGCATTTCATATGAGGCATATTTATACAACCTAGGAAGGCTAAGATACCTAAGGAGTTACATATTGTCATAAATTATATGTAAAATGTATAAATATAAAAGTGAATCATCTTATGGGCCTCCATGAATTCAAGGGCTAAAGCCTATGGTTGAGTAGGTGGGATGTATGGTAGTAGCGGTCCATGGGGAAAAAGTTTTAAATGTTTTGGTAGCCTCTTTTGGTACACTACAACTCTTATACCTCAATATGGGTGATGCCCTCACCTTATTCATTAGCCTATGGATGCTTAAACCTTTTTGGAACATATGGGATTCATAACGACAACACATTCTAGTGCCATGCCAACATGCATGTAGTTAGTGCATGCTAGTGAAGCTCATATATGAATATGACCCCCACCAGCTTGTAAATGTTATCCTGAGGCATAATTTGTAATGCATATGTGTATAGTTCTTTGTTTCATATCATAATTTCCTTTCACATGATGTATATAAATTTCAATATGCCTTCACCTTGAATTTAATACATATAATTATTAGGTAATGTACACAATGATTGAATATTCAAACATATTTCATTGAATATGATGTATAATGATAAAATATTATAGATTTAGATATTTATTCCACATAAAATTGCATCATTCATGTCCATTAATGATTAATGTGATAGGATCCTTAACCATATAAGCTTGATCAAGATTAAGTATTAGAGAGATTTTAATGTCCAGTTTTGTGCATTTATTGGTGAGATTTATAATTTAAATCTACATTATTTAATACCCTACATTTTGAAATGGGATGCCCACATAATTGTGAGTGAAAAGAAAATGTGTCAATATAAAAATGGGATGAATTTCATTCACATGAGGTTCATACAGGTATGCATGCCCTTATGTTAGAGTTGTTCCACATCTTCTTTCATTCGCATGAGGTTCACTACACACACTTTTTTTTATTATATATTTCCTTACCACATCCTCCCCATATAGAGAAGAGATAGGGGTCATTTTTATATAAATATATATGTTATTAACCTAAGTGTCAGGTTGGTTGGGATGTCAAGGTGGAGGGTATTATATATGAGGTGTATTTATACAACTTAGGAAGGCTAACCTCCCTAATGAGTTCCCTATAATAATCAATTATTTATAAAATTTATAAATATTTAAATGAGTCATCTCATGGGCCTCCAAAAATTTAGGGGATAGAAACTATGGTTGAGTGGGTGGGAAGTATGGTATGTTGGTCTATGGGGAAACATTAAAAAAAAATTAGGCCTTTTTTAATACACTTTAGCTCTCATACCTCAATATGGGTGATTCTCTAAAGTTATTAATTGGCATATGGATGCTTAATACTTTTTATAATCTATGGGATTCATATAAATAACACATTCTAGGGACATGCTAACATGCACATAGTTAGTGCATGTAGTTGAAGATCGTCTATGAATGTGACCCACACTAGCTAGATAAAACTATGCTGAGGCAGATTTTGTAATGCACACATGTCATACAATTTGTTTGTTGTCACCTAAAAATATTTCCTTTCACATAATGTCCATAAAGGTTGGCATACCCTAGCCTAAAATTCAATACATTGAGTGCTAATTTTAATGTACAAGCTAATCAAATATAAAGATGTCTTTCACTACATATGATGTATAATCCTAAAAAAACATGGATTTAGACATGTATTCCATTAAAAAGTCCAACTTACATGATCATTAATGGTGAAATTTCTAGGTCCCTTATCCACATAATATTGGTTGATATTTAGCATTGGAGAGATTAAAATGTCTGGTTTTTTGTTATTATTGGTGAAATTTATATTTAAAAGTAGCATTGTTTGATACCCTACATTTTAAAATAGGAATGGGATTCTCACATAAGTGCAAGTGATAAGGAAATGTACCATTATAGATGAATGGGATAAATTACATTCTCACAAGGTTCATAAAGGTTAGCATGCCCTCATATTAGAGTTATCTTGCATCTTATTTTATTCACACAAGGTTTGTATACACAATATTTTCAAACTTTGATTGGTTACTAACACTTTGTATCTTTCAAGAACCTATTGAGTCTCAATCTCTTTGAGCTCATGCCTTAAGGGGTGCATTAAGAAAGGGGTGGGTAGACCATTTATGCTTCATAATATTTTTATCCCTTTTGACACTTTCCATGTACACAGTCATCTCCTAAAAACCATTTACCCTAAGCTTATTCTTCTCATCCTTACCCATTATAGTCTTTTGACATGCTTTATCCTCCTTTTATTGCCTTAATTCCATTTTGGATAATCAAATGTACTAGGTAAACTAGCTCGACCCTATACAGTTTAGAAGTATTTTTTACTCTTTGAGTTTTTTATCCCTTTGGCCAACCTAACTCAAACCTAGTGACTTGTCTTTGAAAACATGTAGGGTCGATCGGGTTAAACCTGTACAATCAACATTTTTTGGAAAATTTAAGGCAAGGTTTGCCTATATATACAAGCTCATTTCCAATAATTTGTAAGAATAATATAATAAGAATATGTATGAATGAACATGTACTTATCGACCATTCTACTCAAGGAATATATATTAGGGTTCCATACTTTCTTTGGAGATATAGATCATATCTTGTGGAAAAGTATTTTGGATGCATAGATAGGTTATGTAGCCTATATCTGATTTGTATTTATTATCCTTACATACCACAACAATATATTAAGAATAACCTTGGACAAGGGAGACATTAAGGCTCAACAGAGTCATCTTCAAGGTAAGTATTCCTAACTTTATTTCTCCTTTGTAAGATTAGATAGATAATGTAGTCTGCTTCTTTCTTCCATGTATTAGGATTTTGTATACATTGACATGAGTATATGTATTCTATACATGTTTAGTTTATTTTTTTTTCTCTAACCCACACTTTGTGTCATAAGCTTTGGTGAGCACTAGGTTATATTTCCTTTCTTGTCATTAGAATAGAGTAAACATTAAACCTAATACTCTTGTAGGGTTTTTATGTGTTTGTGTTAGGCTATAGGCTTTGGAACCCTTATTATCATGGTATATTATGATAATTTGTCCCCTAATAGAGTTTATAAAATCTCCATATTGGTCATGACCTTGCTTAACAAATGTATTCCCAATCAAAAGTGTAGGTATGCTCTATCTTATTCGATATAGGATTGATTTATAGGCATGATGCATTTCTATTTACATACATTCTAGTGTACCCAATGTGAACAAACCCTTACAAGATTTTTTCATCTTATTTCATTCTTTTATCATTATTTTTTTCATATATTTTCCATATTGGATCGACTCTATCGACCTCATATATAACTTTTTTGCATAGGTTTTTAGGTATAGGCTATTGGATCGATCATGTCAACCCTGTATAGTTTTTCAAATTTCTAGACATCTAGTCCAAACTAATAGATCAACCTAGTAGACCTTGTACATTTTTAATCATCTTGTTTAGCATACTAGGCCAACCTAGTCAACCGTATATATTTCAATCACTCAATAAAAAGTTTTTGTAAAGCTTGATCAACCTAGTTGACCTAGTTAGTATAATTTACAAGCATATAAAAAGGTTCTTGAATAATAATCTTCATTCTCTACATCTTTGATCCACCAAGGTTCCTTTATATCTCTCTATATTTTTCTTTACTATCTTTCCTTTCATAGTTTGTAGTCTTCAAAACTACCCTTGCACAGTCAACTGGATTAACCTTGTTGACTAAATTCTATGTTCTATGTTTTATCTAGATAACTAGGTTGACTTTACCAACCTTATTAATTTTTAGACCTTACTTCTAAATTATAAGTTCTACCCTGTTGACCTTGTTCTATGTTTTGTGCATACACTATTGACTATATCATCATTTTACCTTGTTTTATATTTAGAATTAACCTTATATGTTATTAATTAGTTCACACTTTATTTTCTTGTTGATTGCATGCTTATAATAGATCAAATAGCTTAATTAGTTGGTTTTCAATTAACTGTTTAGTTCACTATTTTATATTTTATGCACACATGACCAAATTTCATCAATATAAATAATCATTTTAACATTTATCTACCCAAGGCTGACCTACTTGGATTTCATCACCAAGGGGGAAGCTAAATTGACACTCTAGTCAAGTATAAAGCATGGTTAATAGTATATTTCACCTAATCACCTGACACCATTATCACTATGGTGTTTGAATTGAGGGGGTAGTCCCCAATACCAAGCTTATATCATTTCCACTATAGTCCATTTCATCCCAAACTACCTGAAACCATTCTTAGATTGACATTCTAGTTCCTTACTTAAAAGCCAACTTCCCATCACATTTAAAATCATATCTTAATAATCAAATAAACATTTAGGTTGACCAATTAGTTAGTTTTTTACCTTCCAAGTTGATTGTTTTCTCTTTGCTCAATTGTATTTTGTATTGTAAAAACATGTATTAGCCAATGTTGGTGTAAGGTTTTGTGTTATGTGCCTCAATTGGATTACCTAGCATTGATCCAATTGACTATTTGTTCCTTTCAACTATTTATTTTCAAATTTCTTAAAAAAATTATCTTATTTTAGTCCACAAATGTGTCATTAGTTTCTAACTTTCATTTTCTATTGTATTGGGTTGACCCATTCAACCATGTACCTTTTTATATCCTATGTTCACTATAATGGATCAAACTAGTTGAACCTATATAGTTTACAGACCCTATCTTCTCTTTTTCTATTTTCTTTTCACTGTACTGGATTGACTCAGTCAACCTTGTAAGTTTGTAGACCTTATTTTTGTGCTAAGCTGACCTAGTCAACCTTGTTCTATTTCTATCATTTCTTGTTTTCTCATCTCTCTTTTTTACCTTTCATCATGGACTTTCTATTTGATGATAATACTAAGTTTTAGTCAATATATATGATAAAACTTACCATCCTTCATAGGGTCTCCCATAGATAGAACAAGGATCCTCTCTTAGATGTTAGTAATGTTCATATTACCACTCGCATAATGAGCTATGGGATCCCTCCTCATAACTCTTCATAGCATAATCCCATATTCTCATTAGAATACCAACCTAAATTAGAGTATACCCTCAAAATTCTCTTCTTTATCTCTAAATTTCCTCAACATTGAGGAAAGGATCCTTCTACCATTTACAATCTTATGATTAGTGGTCAAGTTGAAGAGCTTCATTCACCTACTCCTACATTCTCAAATAGATTTTAGAGTACCACTTTCTTTGACTCATAGCTTCTTCTTTAGATTATGACCCCTTCTCATACCATGACCTCTTCTTCTGTAACTTTTTCCACCTCCATGCCTAGTATATCCACTAACATGGCAGGTTCTACATCTGATGAGCCTCTCATAAGATCCACTATCCTTAATCCTTCCACTAGCACATCATTTTCTACCCAAGGTAATCATGCTACTAGTGCTTCTTCTTCTCAACCATTCACTAGTCTATATTTTCTACACAAGCAATTTTTTCTGCTAGTGCTTCACATTCTCATAATTCCTATGAAGTTCCTACCAACACCAATAGTGGTACCCAGGCCACTAATAACACCTCTAATGATTTTAATAATGTTAATCAAACATATTAACTATTGTTATAAACACTTAATCAAATGAATACCTTTCAAGTTCATAACATAAATCAAATGATGAGAATGCAAAACCACCTTCTTCATCTTCAATCTCATCCTCAACTAATAGCTTGGGGCATACATAACCAGAATGTTCCCCCACTACTCTCCAAGATTTTTAAGGAAATCTCATTCCTCAACCTCTTTTAGTCAACAAAACCATAAAACATCTCCAAAATGAACCTCTTAATACTCAAATTGCTAACATTGATATTGTAGGTCTCACACTTACAATTTCTTATAATGGATCAATTGATCCTACCCTTCATCTTAAAACATTTGGAAATATTTATAAGGGTTGGGTCAAATTGAATACCTTTGTCACTACCAAACTCTTATCTAAAACTCTCACAGGTGATGCCTTGGATTGGTAAACCAACTTAGAACTCATTCCATTACTATTTTGGAAGATTTAGTGAATTATTTAGTTCAATAATTCCAAACTAGTGATCTTCCTAAAAACACTTTGGCCCACTTCATAAATTGTAAACAACTCAAAAATGAATCTGATCAATCCTTTGTTAAAATGTGGAAAACTTTGTCAAAAAAATATGAACATAACATGGCTAATGACAATATTTTCCATCTCTTTACTATTGAACTTTTTCCTAAACTTTAATATAGGGTCTATACTCTCTCTCCACATATATTGGATGAGGCTATTGATCAAGATAAATGACAAGATTTCCTTACGCATCAATTTGGGCCACCCCAACCTTTTAGAAGTCTTCATCTCTTACCTAATAATAAAATCACAATATTACCAATGATGGTGTTATAGATTCTTATGACACCATTCATAATGTTCAATATGTCATTCTTACTCCATCAAAACTAGCTCCTATTTCTTAACAATATACCAATCCTCATTTATCTTCACCAAACATCATTAATATTCATAAACTTCTATCCTTAGTTGAATTTCTTAAGTGTCTACCTAGGCCTCTTTCATGAGATCTTAACCCTACCCATTTTATGAAATTTGGTATGATCCTAACAAGATTTGTTGGTTTCATGCTAGTTGGGGTCATTCTCATGAGACCTATAGAGAAATTAATAATTTAGCCATGAATTTTCTTCTTGGTCCTAATTTTGATCATGATTTTATCATTTGAAAACATCAACAAGCTTTTGAAATTGCTTTTAAGGATTATAAATAACATGAAAAAACTCAAGACTTGAGCCAAGCTAATGCTCATTTGGTTATCTACAAAGACCCTCTTCCTAATCATCAACCTATTCAAGACAATCAATACAAAGCCACCCCTTCCACCAATAATATAGAAAGTCTTGTTGAATCCACTTCTAAAGAGAATGTTGTTAGCATGACCAATATGCAAAAGGTGGTTACCTTCATCAATCCCCAACCTATCTACACTCCTCCTTAATCTAGAACATATCGTGTTATCTAGGATTCTTCTCCAACTCATTTAAATGAGTTGGGGCAAGAGGACCTTATTAACTTTGATGATTCAAATTCTGATTCTCCCTTGGATAACATTTGTTTTTCTATTTCCACCACTCTTCTATCATCTTCTAACACTAATGATACTCAAATTTATAATAGCATTTCTTCTACCGATTCTCAAAATCACCTTGAATCAACTACTTCATCATCACAACATGATTTTTAACCTTGTTCTAAACCTTCTTCTTATTACCAACATAAATTCTAATATACTATTATTTGAGATGAATGTCCCTTGTCTTCCCCTAGCAAGATGGGAGGTAACCTTATTTGGATCCAAGGATAATATATTATAACAATGTGAAGAGATGTCTATTAACATTAATGAAACTATTGACACTTCTCTTTCCTTAAAATGTCTCATAGATTCTATGATTCCCAATGAGATTCTAATTCATGTGGATTATCCTCACTTATTCATTAGTGTTTAAATAAGTGATATCCAAGTTAAGTGTGCATTTATTGATGAGGATTTTCTTACTTTCATTATCTCTCTCAACTTCATTAAGACCCTTGGATATTTAGAATGTAATCTTAAGTCTACATGCAGTGCATACTAAGGATATGATATAATGCAAATGCCTTTTCTAGGTTGTGTGTGGCTTCCCATTACTGTCCCACCTATCACCATTCATGTTAAGGTGATGATGTTTAACTTTCCCCTTTCTTATAACATCTTGCTTGGTAGGCCATGGACTCATCGTATGAGAGTTGTTGATTCTTCTTCCTGCCATGCATTAAATTCTCTCATAATGGATCCATTTATAGGATTCAAGGTGACACTAACTCTTGGAAATTTGAAAAATTCTAAGACCATAGTGTCTTCAATATTCCTACTCTTGAACCTTTTCCCAATGTTCCATTTTGTGAGTCATAACATCTTAATTTTCCTATCAATTCAAACCAAGGTCACAATGGACATTATAAACTCATTGGGCACATTCCTTCTAACCTATTAGATTTCAATGATGATGAACCTGATGAGATTAAAATAAATATTAAATTTTTTTATCTCTCACCTCATCTCATCTCACAACTTCATACTTCTTTGTAGCCTCATTCTTGCAAGCTTCCTTTCAATGATATTCCCATACTATTAACCAATACTAAACATTATATTCATCACACTTCCTCAAATGACAAGGTTATCCCTACTTTTGCCATTGATCTTCATACACTAGATTATGATGATGGTAACTCCTTAGATGATCCATTCTTAAGCAGTCTTGTACAAGCCCCATGATGCCAACATTAATTGTTATCGTTATTCTTTACTTGAGTATTTTAATGCATCTTACCATCTTCCTTCATTTATAGTTCTTAATTTTAGTATTTTTACTCATTATCATAGGGTAGAGATGGCACCAATACCTTTAGATTTTGAGGACACTCTTAGGAGTATGATCATAGATCATGCTATGATAAGGCCTTATCACTTTGTTAAGTTCCCTGATCACTATAGTTGGTTCACTCTTGAGATTAGTGAGACCTTTCTTAGACCTTCTGTAGATCCCACTCCTCTCTTAGTTGAGCCCTTATTAGAGCCCATTCCCACTCCCACTATAGTTCATCCCATTCCTTTTCCTCCTATATTTGAGCCTATTCACATTCCTACTATTGCTAAGCCTACCCTTGCTTCTCATCCCATGCTAGTTCATTTTTAAGCCTAAGTGTCCTATCAGTCTTTGCCTTTAATTACTTAGCTTCTTTTAGCCTTAACATAAATCTCATTCATGTGTATCACTACATATCTCATGATTATTCATTCCAAATTTGTATGGAGGAGGAATCTTCAAAATCTATAAAAATTTAAAAGCCAAATCATTTTACAAAAGGAAATGATATAAAATTCAAAAATATTCTTAAAAGTCAAATCACACTAATGTGATTGAAATCACATCTCCTTCTTTTAGTCAAATATCAAACTCCAAAATTGGCCTCATAATAGAGCCAAGGTCCTTTGGGGTGTGGTAGGATAGTAGATTAGAAAAGGAGAATAAAAAAGATATTTTAGTGATACCTACTTTCTCACATAAGTACCCAATCTTCGCAGTAGATTGATGGCTATGTAGGAGGTCCTGAAGAATGGGGAACACATCATGGGAGGGTATGCATTTTATATTCTTTTATACCAATCTACCTTCATGAATTGATCTTAGTAGCACACATGTATGCCTATAAAGCTTTGTGTCTATAGTGAACAGGTTTCCTTTGTACATTGATGGTTACTAATCACTTAGTGTCTTCTCATGTCCTTAATATTCCTCTTATCTCCTAAGGTCTTCTCATAATACACCTAATTCTTTCTTTTTACACTTGATTTTTCATTCCCTATATCCCTCATATTTGTTCTTGATAAATATTGTTTTGTCTATTGATCACTCTCCTTGGGATCTCATTTATTATTTGCATTGTAAGACCATAAATAGGACTGGGCCATCCTCATAAATTACCACCACTTTCCTTCTTATTATCCACATCCTTTGTTACCTAATTGTCCCAATTTTCCCACCCTAATGGTGTTCTCTTTATGAATTGTAGTGTAAGACCATGGATAGGACCCGACATTACTAAAAAAAAATTCCAATAATACAAGTCACATACAAAATTACATGTGTCAAATATGAGATAAGATGTGATTGATTATGAATATACACATCATTGACTACTTCGCAGCTTGATTTAGTATGTTTTATGCTTACTACATTTGTCTTTTACTTTTATATTCTTATTTTATGAGTTCATATAAGACTACAACCATTTCTTGAATTTTTCATACTTCCCAACTTGAATTAGTGTGATCAATTTAAGACCAATCTTTTGCTAATTTTGTTTTTATATTATACTTCCCAACATGATTTAATATAAATAATTGAATTAATTAATTTGTTTTAATACAATTTTTACCCTTTTACATACCTTCTATTTTATACCAAGTTTTCATACTTCCCAACATGATTTATTATGATTTTACTTGTTTTCATTTGGTGAAAAAATATTTCACTTTATTTTAAGAACAAATTCCTTTTACCATCTTGTTTTACCATCTCTTGATTCTTTATATTTAGTCATTTTCTTGTTATTACACATTTTCCAACTTGAAATAATTTTTAGTAAATTTTTGATTGATTATATGTTACCAAGTCATTTTTGCCTATTTATTTTTAACCATGCATGTATTTTTCATAATGATAGAAAAGAAACCATATCTCATATATTTCCTATATCATATACAATAAACAACTAAATACATATGCTAGAAAGAAATATATCTAAAGCATTCACAACCACAACCATAATAATGATAACATACACAATCAACATCAATATACCAAAATGATACATCATATATATACATCTCATGAGTTTTGATACAATAAATATAACCATATATATAATGCTCCAGGTTTATGGTTGGGCCCCATCCTATCTATCTCATGGCCTAACCATGCTGCCTACCAAGGCCTCAATCTGACTCCTCTAAATAACACACTATAAAGAGGCCATCCAAGATCTCAATCCCTCTACTTGTCCTCATAGTATGTTATCTACACCTATGCTTGTGTTAACTTAGTATGGGTCACTATATGATCCTACATCAACTAGGTATACATCATCATATGTGCCTATGTCATCTACATAACTATATATAGATGCATAGATCTCTCCTCTAATAAGACCTAACATGCATGTTCTCTACTACACCCATCTTTTTTGGTGGCTACATCTTCTCCCTCTATTCTTGTATCTACCTCACTACATCCCTTGCTAATTTTAACCAGCTCAACTGAGCTGGGGTAGATGGTATACTGGGGTCCTCTAATGTAGTAGGGTCATACAAATATATAATCTCATTCAAGATGTCATGGAGTGCTCCCCTCACAAAGGAACCCCATATTTCCTCCTCATCCTTAAAAATAGTTAAAAAATCACACCTAGATAGATATTAGATTAGTATCATATCTCATAATATCTATTAACCTCTAGTATCTATTTGAAAATGAAAACTTAATCAATAATTTAATCATCTTTATTACATATCTATGTCTCAGCTACTATGGTCTCACCATTCATGAAACCACCTAACACAGTCTCTCCATATGCATGACCTCCTAACACCTCCTATGTAGGTCACCTCCTTAGATCAAATCTAGCTATCATGGATTGTGTCTACCTTAGTTTGTGCCTAAGTGGCCTCTCTATCATATAGGTCTACTCTAGCTCACCTATTGGGTCCTCAAGGATGGTGATGGTCTCTAATCTCTCCATCTACTCCTACCTCCATTAATGTCATATCCTTAGTAGTCCTAGTTCATCTTAGCATGGAACTTTTGGTGTTATCTCTAGTGCTACTACCTCTGCTTCTCTCTCCTCTTGCTTTGTTCCCTATCATGCTCACCCAATCCATGGCCACTCATGATGTGGTTTGAGTGTTGACCTCATCACTAGTGGCACTAGTCCCCTCTTCCCTTATGTATCTCTCAATATTAGTGTTGCTATATGAGTTACAACCATTTGTCCTAGCACTTATACCACCATATATGGCTTTCTCCAATAATTATAGTGTCTAATAACCTATGTCCTTACTGTAGTAGGTGTCATTATATACCAACTCAGCCATGTAGTTATTATGTCTCTATATGGTTGTCACAATTATATGCACATCTCATAATCTATAGCACTATCATGTGGGGCATAACATGTGATACTTGGTCTTCTCTCCATCTTAATACTTGAGGTGACCTATCATCAATCACATAGGGCAACCTAGTTTGTTGATATATGGGAAACCTCTCATAGATATAAGCCATCAATAATATGATCAATCCTATATATTTTTTCCCTCTAACACATACCTCATATAGATCATGTATGAGATAGACCTAGATGATAGAGTTGAAATCATATAGTATGCCCTCCTTTAGAATCCTCCTGCTTAAGGCTACCATGAATAATGGTACCTTGTCATCTAACTTGTGACATATCACTCATTATGTCATAAGTCCTATCATAACCTTTCAAATATATGTAATATATTATGCATACACATCAAACATACTAACTTTCATTCCTCCTAATATCATATCTAAGCTTATAGCCCACATAGCTAAGACTCTCCTCTCCTCTAGGATGTCTAGTATGCCTATAGTCACTAGTGATCTTGTCACCATTAGCCCTAGGATGGCATGCACATCCTCTAACATTATAAATACCTCTACCACATCCCCATACACCTCACATCTCAAGGTATTAGTTAATTATTCCCAACATCTAAGGAACATGACTAATAGATCTGAACTCAAGGGAATCCTACACATGTAAGCTATTCCTCTTAGGCATACAACTACTAGCCTAGCTTTATCACCTATTGTCAAATTCTCTGATAGATATGGTATCTAAGGCACATCTACCAGTCTATATAGATAGGGTCCTCCCTACAACCAAGAAACAACAAAAGATGTGTTAGATCCTCCATGACATGTATTGTCAAAATACATTATTTTTTATAATTTTAATCAAAAACTAGCCTAAACTACTTTAATTCATTCCTTTTTACCTATCTTTAGCCTATTTGATCATTTTCCCCCTTACTTGGTCATTTCAAGCCATTCTAGGCTTCTTTTAGCCTTTTACATGCATTTTCGTACAATTTTAGTTCTTTGGTCAAACTAGTTTCACCGAAATTTCCCTATTTTTGGTCTAGTAGACTAAAAAATCTAAGTCAACCCTCTTATTTCCCCCTCCCTAGTACTGCATTATCATTCCAAACTTTTTAGATTAGTTGGAAAACTATACTAGGTCAACAGTCTATAAAATATACATGGTTGGCACACACCTACTAGGTTGGTAGTGTGGATTTTGCCTATTTTTAGCCTACTAGGTCGATTGGGTTGACCTAGTTGTTTTTATCTATTGACTCCTTACATTTTCCCAAAAAAATACATTTTTGTTGTTTTTTCCTAGTTCCTTTAAACCCATTTCCCTTTTTGCTATCTACTACCTATAGAATCTAATTTTGTTCCATTTTGACATTTAGAAATGCTAAAAATAACATTTTTCTAAAAATTCACTTAATTCAACAAAATACTCAAAACCTAGCTTAAAATTCATAGTTGCATACCTATAGTGCAACTACTGCCATTCCTAGAGCCTCTCCTTATCTATCCTATCATCTCCTTGCCATCCTAGCTCATTTGGTTTCTAGATCTCTTTTGCTCTCTTTCACAGGTCAAAATAACAAAATAACTTCTCTTTCCCCTATTTAAAAACACTTTTCAACAATTCAAATTCTTCAATTATTTTCCTGTAGATTCCTTGTTTTGCCTATATCTTTATTTCTACTCATTCATTTTCAAAACTATAAAATGTGTTGGATTCATGATGGTGTAGAGAATATTTTCCACTATCATATTCTTATCTTCCAATAATTTTAATTTTTGGCTATTTTTGCACTAACTTCTATAGGTTCACCTAGTGTTCTTCACATTGGATGCCTTCACATCTATTATAGCATACTTATTTAGCTACAACACTAAGGTAAGTAAAGGTATGTGTTTTTCAATTCTATCCTTTCATTTATCTTATTTTCTACTTACTGTACTTTACTTAGCATCAACATTGTGTGTTATCATAAACTATTTCCCAAAGTACCATCTCATGTTACACTTATGTGACACGTGATGAGATTTGAATAGGGAATATCTATACATATAATATTTTAAAACTTTTATTTATTATTGAAACTTTGTATCTTACAAGAACCTATCGAGTCTCAATTTATTTGAGTGCATGCCTTAAGGGGTTCATCAAGAAAGGGATGGGTAGACCATTGGTGCTTCATAAGATTGTTATCCCCTTTTCCACTTGCCATATACACACTCATCTCCTAAAATCCATTTAACCTAAGCTTACTCTTCTTAGCCTTACCCATTCTAGTCTTTTACCATGCTTTATCCTTCTTTTCTTTCCTTAATTCCCTCTTGGATAGTTGGTTATACTAGTCCGGCCCTGTACAGTCTAGGGGTATTTTTCACTCTTTGATTTTGTTATCCCTTCAGTCGACCTAGCTCAAACCTAATGAATTATCCTTAAAAATATATAGGGTTAACTAGGTTGAACCTATATAACAAACATTTTTGGTATAATTTAGGGAAAGATCCATCTATATATACAAGTTCATTTCCAACCATTTATAAGAAGAGAAGTGAAGAAGAATGAGTGCAAATGAACATATACTTATTGACCATTCTACTCAAGGAATAAAGCTTAGGGTTCCATACTTTATTTGGAGATATGGATCTTGTCTTGTGAAAAAGTCTTTTGGATGTTTAGATAAATTTGTATCCTATATCTGATTTATCTTTGTTATCCTTACATACCACAACAATCTCTTGCAAAGCACCTTCGCCAAGGGAGAGATTGAGGCTTGGTAGGTTCATCTTCAAGGTAGTTATTCCTAGCTTTATTTCTCCTTTGTAGGAGTAGATAGATAATATATTTATGCTTATTTCTTCCATGCATTAGAATTCCATATACATTATTGTGAGTATATGTCTTTTATGCATGTTTAGTTTAGTCTATTTTATTTCTAACCTCCACTTTGTGCCACAAGTTTTGGTGAGCACTAGATTAGATTTACTTTATTGTAATTAGAATAGAGTGAAAATTAAACCTAGGAGTATTTTAGGGTTTTTGTGTGATTATGTTAGACTTTAGGCTTTGGAAACCTTCCTAACATGGTGTATTGTGACAAGTGATCCCCTAACTGGGTCTAGCAGATCCCCATATTGGTCACGTCCACACATAACAAATGTATTTCCAATCAAAAGTGTAGCTATGCTTTATCTTATCCAAGCTAGTATTTATTTATAGACCAGATGCATTTTTGATTACATGCAAGGTTCACTACACACACATTGTTCCAATTTATATTGCTTATAGAGAAGAGATAGGGTTTGTTATCATATATATATGTCCCTAATCTGAGTGTCAGGGTGGTAGATGTTGAGGGGGAGGGAATTACATATGAGTCATATTTATATAACCCATGAATACTAACATCCCTAACAAGTTCCATATCATCATAAATTACATGTAAACTATATAAATATTTGAGTGACTCATCTCATGGGCCTCCCAGAATCCAAGGGCCAAAAATAATGGTTGAGTAGGTGAGAAGCATGATAGTGGTGGTATATGGGGGAATGCTTAAATTTTTTTGGGGGAATATTTTAGTATATTTCATCTCTCATACCTCAATAAGTGTGATGCCCCAACCTTTTCATTATTCTATAGATGTTTAACCCTTTCTAGAATATATAGGTTTCATAGCAACAACTCATTATGGCACCACACCAACATGCATGCAATTAGTTTTGATGGTGAATCTCATCTATGAATATGACCCCCATTAGTTGTTTGATGCTATAATAAGGCATGTTTTTTAATGCACACATGTCATACAATTTGTTTGGTGTTGCCTACTAACATTTCCTTTCACATGATGTCCATAAAGGTTATCATGTCCTATCCTCAAATTCAATACATTGAATGATTATTTTATACACAAACTAATCAAATATTAAGATGTCTTTCACTTTATATGACATACAATCCTTAAAAACATGGATTTAGACATTTATTCCATATAAAAGGCCATCATGCATGATCATTAATAGTGAATGTATTAGGCCCCTTATCCATATAATCTTGGTCAAGATTTAGTACTAGAGAGATTACAATGTGTAGTTTTATGTTATTATTGGTGAAATTTATAATTGAAAGTGGCATTATTCAATACCCTACATTTTGAAATAGGAATGGGATTCCTATATAACTATGAGTGATAAGGCAATGTACCATTATAGATGAATGGTATAAATTGAAATTTCATGAGCTTTTATAAAGGTCAACATTCCATTACATTAGATTTGTCTTGCTTCATCTATAGTTTTCATTCTAATACTTTGTAGCTTGAATACCTTTATATGAGTGATGCCCCCACCTTTTTCATTACCTTGCAAGTGCTTAACCCTTTATGTAATCTATGGACTTCATAACAAAAAAAAGATATATTACCACTTCAACATGCATGCATTTAGTGCATGCTAGTTAAGCTCATGAATAAATGTGACACCCTCCCAACCCCCCTATCTGTACCAATTTTTCCTTTTCTATGGTTTCATGATTTGATTTTCAAATGTCTTGTGATAGGTTTTATATCAGTTTTAAAAATTTATTGTTTATTCTAACCTTTTTGTTGATATTTTCTATCATATTTTTGGAGTGGTTTGAATTCTCATATTTTCATTTTTATGTGCAAGTCATGGCTTGTATTTACGGTATATGCGACCATACATGCATTTATTGGTTAATGCCAAATGGAAAGGAAGACATATTTATATAAAAATAATGTTACTTAATCCTAAAAATGAAATCATATAGCTAAATGTCAATTTATTAGTTGATAAAGTGTTTATACATCATTCCTCTTACATTGCTTTAATAGACATGTTTATATTATATTTGTATTTGCATAATGAAATAGTTGTTTGCATGGAGGCTGATTTTGAAGACATTTTTCATGTAATAATAGGGGATAGGGATGTTCCTAGAGGTATTCTCAGTGAGCTACATGATGAACTAACTTTCTTGTATGGGTTATTTCAAGATATTCACATCTGTTATGAAAATTCATGTCTTCAAAAAACATCATCGAGTCAATAAAAAATGAAATATAAGAAATCACTATGGATGCATTCAACATGATTGATTTATAGGATGTGCCCATGAATGATTTTTTTGATATTGTGTCTAATTTTTGATTGATTGACATCATCATCAATGTGTACCCATTCTCATTTACTGATTTTATAATATTCACATTTTTATGTCATGTTATTCTCCATTGCATTCCTTGACTTGATGTAATGTTGAATGGATGTCATGAAAAGTTATTTATGTATATATGTTACACTTTTGTTGAAATCCAATAAAATTTATACATATATTTATAAAAACTTTATTTTGACAATATATATGATGTCTATATGTTGTTCAAATGTTCATTTTATTATTGTAAGTTTATATTCTTATTATACATGTACTAATGATATTTTTTTTAATTTCCATTGTGCATCACTGAAAGTTTGGAGCTTGAAAACTAGTCTTCATGATTTGTTTATAATATTCAAATGCACTAATGAAGTTCCTAATGTTTTTACATATGAAATCTATAAAATATATTCATATCTTGAATGACCTAATACAAGTTAAATGTAATAGTGCATGTGAAACAATGTATTTGAATGTCATGTACACGAATTGTAGCCAAAATTGTGTTGTCATGTTTGTTGATTTAGATGTGTCTGATTGTCCATTACAATGACGTGTAAAAGTTATTTTAATGATTTTTTAACCAACATCTACTTATGTTTTAAGCATTATTAAATCATTTTCATTTATACATTTCAATAGTTCATCAATAACAAAATTTCATTGATAACTGGTTGAATGAAAATATCTCCTTATAGGCTAGAATAGATGGCAAATAGGTGGGAAGAAATTATGAACTTGCACTACAAAAATCAAGGAAGGGTCCATTTTGTTTTATTAGTATTAAGTGGGATAATTTTCTTAACATAAATGATGAATACTTGTGGGTTACTGGGGTTGATTCTAATAGTGTTGATGACTTCGTCAAAGGAAAATCAAGAAGGGAGTTTTTCCATAAAAGATTTTGTGTTTCACATCACAAGAGAAAATCACATGTTACTAGAAAGCATAGTAGGATAAATTCCACATGTGAATATGTCATGTAAGTGACCTCATATTATTTATTGAAAGTAGGTATTTGTTAAGATGTTCTTATATTCCATTAATGTAGAGTTTTTTCAATTTGTATGATTGTTCATTCATTCACCCTAATCATATAGATATTATTGTTCATATGGGCCCTATAATTTTTGGGAAATGAATGCCATGTTAAAATATAAGTCTATAATGCCTACTCTAGGAAGGGTATTTTTTAGGTTGAAGACATATAAGGTGTGGTTGTTAGTGTCATTTCATCACATGATGTATGTTTGTTAGACCTGATCATGTGTTGCTCACATACTCTCATGTAGAACACATAGACAATGAATGCAACCATTACCAAGGACATCAATAAGAACATTTCAAGGACAAGAAATGTTTTTTATCTCTTTAAATTAGATCCCAATTTAAATAATGGGTTCATAGGATACTATTATTTGGAATATATGTTGGTGTTATCCAAGTTAAACACTAGGATATGGGGCATGCAAAAATTGTATTGTTTAATGGTGAAACACAATAATATTATTTACTAATCAAGGATGATATATACAACATAGAATGATTGAACAAGGAGGAAAAATACATCTACAATCTGGACAATTCAAAATGTATTTGGGAGTGGGTACTAGAAAATACTGACAAGTGATTTTTCTATCAAGAATACAGTAGGGAGAGATTGATAGGGAAGGGCAAATCCCCTTTGTCCTAGGCATATAACTCCCATAAGATATCTAATGGTTGTTGAGATTTGATAAGCATAGATTGTTGGTGATGGATTTAATATTTGGGATAAAAGCAATGAAAGTATGTTTCCAATGTTTGTGATAGTAGTTAATAATATCTATAATTTTTAACATCCAATCTCATTTGAGTTTTGTAATTTTTATACAGTTCTAATTATACATATTATTAGCATTTGATTCCAAACATAAAGTTATGGCTGATTCATGGGTCATTATTTCATGGTTATGTATTTTTGACACAAGCCAATGGATGTAAATTCTCCTTTAAATAGTCTATTTGAAAATAATTTAATAGACAATTAGTGCCTTCATGGTGGATGATTCTAGTGTGGAGATAATAGTTATTAAGTGCATATTCATTAGTTATAAATGCATCATGGATTTCATATTTGGATTTTCATAAACAACATTCCCACCTTATACCCTTAACTATTACAAAACTATCATGTTATGTAGGGAGACATTCAACTATGTAGTCTACTTATGTAGTTGGCATGTTCATTTTGTGTGATTGAATAATTTGATGACAAAGGTGAAATAATATGATTTAATAGGTGTGATGTTTGATGATTTGGGGTACATAATGCATATATGTGCCAATAAAGACATGGAAAAAGGAGGGCTAGAATTTTTTTAAAAAGATATCACTACTCTCAAGCCACTTTTATCAAATAGTGAGAATAACATTGTGTAGAGAGGGTTGTAATGTGGTTGTGATGTTGTTTTTCACCTATGCATACTAGGAAATAAATAAATGTAACCATATAATCTTACTATTCCCATTTGAAATGTCATTTATTAATCATAATGCAGACTTATACACATTATAGGGTGGATTAATTGGTTCACCAACTAATAATAATTAATTACATATATTATTGGTGGCTAAAAGTATGAAAGGACACTAGATTTCATAGGAACTTCAAAGAAGATAGACTTGAAAATATTTTATGGGTACAAGATTTGAAGACCCCATATATTCATGTAAGGAATGGGTGAAAAGTATGAAAGATGAGATGTTACATTATCACATATTTATTTTAAGGACATCCATGTCATTGTGAAATTACCCATTTTCATTCCAATGATAAACTTTAAAACATGTGATAAAGGTGGACTTGATGAGAAATATGACAAGTTAGGTAGTTGCACATGATGTAGGGCATAGTGTTTATGAAATCATTAACAATATTGATGTCAGGTATAATGTAAGTTTTTTCCCCCATCTAATTTCTACATTAATAATTTTAAGATGACTACTATTTTCATAAATACATTTTCATTACCCAAGTAAGAGACAATAGAGTTCAAATTGAAAATGAGGGAGAAGAAGAAATGGATGTTGGAGGTTTTAAACCCAAAATTGAACATGTATCAATCATGGATATGTAAGGATAAAATCATGAAATAGAAGGTGTCATAGAAAATATAGTGGATGAGATTAAAAAACTAGTTGAGGGAGGTTGATAGTGTAAGACATGTAACTACTCACACTCCTTTGTTTTTCTGTATTTTTTGTAGTTATAACTTGATGATTTTAATTTTATGAATAGATCCCATCTAATATTGAATTTTATTATGTTGATTCCATGATATGTGGAGCCCAAGATATATTTGATAAATGTTCTATAGTAGATAGAACCATTGAAACTATGCCATTTATTAAAAACTATATGATATATGTTTATAATAAGATACCAAGTAGGGTGATATCAAATGCACATCACCTAATTACTCATCCATTCCAAAAATTATATGATGGGAAAGAAACTTATACTAATAGATAGAGACTTCATATAAAGTATGAATAGATTAATACAATAGAGCATGTCATAGGAGAAAACACTTTTTCAAAACCCTCATAAAAATCACAAATGACAAGTTTGGGATGATGATCTTAATAGGGTATTGAATCAAAATATGTCTAGACATAATAGAGATAATTCATCTTGATTTCATCCCTTTGTAGGTTTTAGTGATAGTAAAATAGTAATAAATGAATGTATATTCAACAATAATATATTATTATTATTATATCTTGTGATGTAATTGTATTCATTTGATGTGACATCAACTATATGGGGATATAACCATGTTCCCAATGGAATGTAAGAAATAAATTGAGTCATTGAATCTAAATATTTATAATTATTTTACACTTTTTATCTTATCTAAATTTTGAATGTGTCGAATATAATGTGTTCTATGAATTATGATTTTTCCTAATATATAATTTAATAACCTTTTCTACAAAATCTTCTCTCCATATTTATATCTTTCACAAAGTGATGTAATTATATCTCTCAATTAGTGATGTAAGTACATTAATACCTCCATATTTGACCTCATGATGTGATACTAAATGATGTAATCAAGACATATTTTTCATCCAAGGCTTTGCTCTTAGATCTCCTATATGGGACTTTTAGGTTTCATGGACTGCTAGTCCTCCTTCTCATAGAACATATGACTTATTTCAATCTTATATTTTAAAATGTATTTAAAATATCCTATGGATTTTTTAAATTTAAAAATATCATAACTTTCTTACTCTTTTACTTTATTCTCCCTTAAACTTACTCCCATACAACCAAGCTACAATTCTTCACTTAGTAGATTTATTCCCAAGATCTATCTTACTCGCTAGTAGGTCGATAGACATATATAATTCATTATATTATCCATAAATACTCCCTTATATTTTTATATTATTATTAAATTACCTTCTATCACACTTAACACGAATCAATAGATCCTAGAAGTTACAACCTCTATTTTGTCCCAATTATCCTTTTTTGCCCAAACAGGGCTACTATGCCTAGCAACTAATGTAATGGTTATAAATATATGTGTATAAATAAATAAATCTTAAAAACACCTTAAATAACTCAAAAATATCCTATTAATCCTCATTCTTATGTATTCAACCTTTGATTTCATTTCCTTTGAAGTTATGCTCGTTCTTACACCCCCAAAAGTGTTTTGGACTATGTCTTCTGGTATACATACATTGAAACTATAATAAATCCTTCCCTAATTACTCTTTATTATTTATTCCACCTTTAACACTTCAAAAAAATTATCACCTAGCTTTGTATCAATTTTCATGCACTTTTGATGGCTCTTAGTGTCATCCTACCTTACTTAAGATCATTCTTGGAGAAATCCATGCCAATAAAAATATCCAATCATCTAGATGTATATGTACATGAAAATCAAGTCAAAAATATGTTAATTGTAATTAAAATTTCATTTATAATACATTTATAGCTATTTATTGTTTTGAATAATCATTTTTAAATAGGAATACTTGTGTCCAAGACAATCATTTGGTGCATTATGGAAAAGATTCACCATTTTCCTTGACACTAAATTCCCATTGATCCAACCAGGGAAAATTATTAAATGAATGGATACTCTATATAATTTCATGCTCATCAAAGGTAGTGATACCTATGTTTAATACTCTCTACTAGGTGACTCAACTCATTCAAATAATGATTAGGCTATGGACTCCATAACTATTTTGGTTACACCTCTATTTATATAGACTTATATTTTCTCTATAAAAGTTCGTATTTATATAGAAGTTGACATTTCTACCATTTGTATGCATAAAATTAAAATCATAGTTGGCTTTTAGATATCAATTTTGAAGGGAAATATTAATAGTAATGGTTACATGGATGGCTATTAGTTGAGACGATGAAGTGATTAAAGTATGGACTTCAAATGTTTATTGATTGCAATTATTTTTGTTTATACTTCATAATGTTTTGTATAGTTAACTCATATGACATTTTAATGTATTGAATCTAAATATTTTGTATTTTACTATTATGTAGTATCATGTGACAATCTTTGGCAACATAGATAAGGAAATAATTTTCTAATGAATATTATGCTTCACTTGTAAATTTATATTGTTTGTAAGTGGTTTTCCATGTCTCAAAACCTCTTTAAATAGTTCTGAGACCTATTATTCATTCTTTTGGAAGGTATTTTCTCCTTTAAACCCTTAAAACAATGTTTCTTACTTATTAATAGGATTGTAAACTTCTATTTGTTGTAAAATGCACTATATTTCACATATTATCCCTTTGATGATTCATCATACTCTTTTATTTAGCTTATTTAGGCTCAAAAATTAGGTTTTATACCATTTTCATACTTTGTTACATCTACTAAGACTAATAAATAGGGTTTAGACAATATTATATAATATTACAGACACTACAGATAGCATAACTACCTCTATGTTCATATTGTAAAACTTAAAACCACCTCCATCACTTAAAAAATACTTATCCAGGGATCCCTCTCAAATTTCATTTAATTTGACTAGCTAAATCAAAAATTATGAGGGTTTATTGATTCTTGAAACCTTGGGTAGGGTTTGTAGTTCAATATCACATATAAAAATAAATATCACTTCCTATTATCACATAGGATTACACATGTCTTGATTATGTAGATTGTTATGTAATTACCTAATGATATAATGGAAAAACCTTCAAAGTTGTGGGACCTTGGAAAATTAAGGTTAATATCCTAAGAAGATCAACTTCCTTTCACTAGATTTTATGCAACTGACAAAATACCACATTTATGAAAATTTTGCTCTTTAGTGCTTTTTAATCCTAAACTAAGGTTTTGACTGGGAAAAGGACTAAAGAATGAAATTTTTGGAAATTGAAAATGATGATTGCACCAAATATTTTTAGTGGATTTTAATGCTTACTTGATAAATATAAGAGAGTAGAAAATTATATTGAGTTTGTTTAAGCACGGACTTATACAAATGGGAAATTAGAGGTAATATTTAGCCATTTTTCACAAAAGGGAAAAGTATTCTTTATTTAAATCAAATAATATTTTGAGAAGGGTAAAAATACCACAAATGAATTTCTTATGATTGAAATAAAATACAACTTCAAAAAATACTTAAATACTTGCTCACACAAAGATTTATCAAAACAAAAAAGGCAAATTTTCAATTTATTTCATTCTAAAGGTTATAAATTACATTAAATTAATTCGAAATTTAGAAAATATAAATAGCATCAAAATGATATATTGGGCCATGGGATCTACCCATTTTTATACAAAATATCTCTTAGATGAGATGTAGTTGTCAAAACTTAAATGCCTAGTAAGAGAAACCATGTAGATCTAAAATATTCATGCAAAAGGGGGTGATTTATTCTATTTATGGCATCCTAAACTAGTAGATCAGTTTGAAAATTAGCATGCAAGGCTAGGTATGATACTTGGCCTAGCATGGTGTAGTATGGCATGGCTGGAACCTAGAGATCTCAATGCAACACTCTTCTATCTAGTAGTAGTTGAAAATAGCTTCCTCATGTATATGGGTGGCACCCAAAATAGAATTTGACTTTGAAAAAGATAAATTTAAATATAAATCCAGGTTAATTTCATGTAAAACCCTAACTTTCAAAACTCAAGTGAGACTTTTACAACTTTTTAAGTATTTATCACTTTGTCAAAATGAACCATGTAATTTGTAATTCATGCTTTTACACTTTTTAGCAGTTCACATTTGTCAAAATGGAAAGTGTAATTTACACTTATGCATTTTGAAATTTTCACATTATTAAAATATAAAGTGTAAAATATGTTTCTCTTTCTAAAAAAGAGTTATATAAAATATAGATGTACATTTACAAGGAACTTATAACTTACAATGTTTTAGAAATGAAAATACAACATATGAAAGTATCTCAACAAAAAGAAATTTAATCAATATCTATAATTTCTTCAACCTTTTTGTTATTCTTGGCCTATAGTTTTTGAGCATATGCATCAAAGGCCTTGAAAATTTCCTATATTCATTCTAGATCTAACCTGTAAGAGTAGATATTAGATTCTACACAATTTTATTGAGCATCAAATAATTTTCTTCTAAACGTCTTTATTCCCTACATTTCCATCCACATTTTATCAATTGATCTTTCATAACTAAGGAAATGGTGGATAGAAATCAGGGTGAAGAGTGTGTCCTTTATATATTATTTCTCAACTACCTCTTTGAATTTATTTTGGAATTTTTCTACTTGAAGGATATTATTTTCCTCATCTACTAGTTGGCATGACATTTTGTTTGTCATCCCTTCAATATCATACAATACATCAATCCCCTTATCATGAGCCTCCTTAGGTTTGTCAATAGACTCCGTGAGTATCCTTATCTAAAATTGAGTAGCCATATGTAGTTCCTCATGCTCATCATCATTATGTGGGATCTTCTTAGAAATGGGGGTATTCATACCAACTGATTTTACAACTATCAATTTGGGATAATACATGTTCAAGGTTTGAATCTTTCCTTCATACTAATTAACTTGACCTTCCAGGGTATTCCTTCTTTCTCTAATTACTTCATAGTGATCCATTATTACTACATGATTCTTCATGCCCTTGGTAATTACTTATTTAGACCATTCTTTCATATCTAATTCCCATGTTATAAATCTCTCAAACAAAAGAAATTGTAACTTGATCTAGACTCTGATTGATTGGATGCACTGATTATGGTTGTTAAGATGATTCATTAGGTTGTATGAATTGGTTTAGTGCTTCTGTAAGCTGATCTAATTTTCTCTTTAACTCTTCCTTGGTGGCTTTGTCATGATCAATTATCTATTAGAGAGAGTTGATACTAGTTTTTACATCATGCTTGAGACCTTATATTGTCTTCTAACCAAGGTGTATCTAGGAAATTTGATTATCCCCCACCACAAATTGTTTTTTGATTTGTTCAGTGGGGGGACTATAATTTCAACATACCTCTCCCCCTTATCATCATTGAATATCCTAAAGAGGGTCCTTATAGTGGGTTTGGACTTATTTTTGAACTCTAACATGCTAAAGTCCAATGTGATAGGATCAATCATATGTTTCCTCTTCTTCCCCACTAATTGAGATAACCAACTAGGGGTAGCCACTGATTTCTTAAAAAATATGATCATGGAATTAGTAGTTGATGTTGCTACATTAGGAGATATTATGATCATAGGAGACTCCTAGGAAGATGATGCCATTGGTTATTTAGGAGGTGCTTGTGAATTTTCACTATCATCATTAATTTATAAATCAATGTTTGCATCAAACAACTATCTTTCCAATCTCAACTAAACGTGTAGTTGAAATAGTGGAAGTGGGAGGAGTGGAGTCAATAGAAGAAACTATGCCTATTTGGGGAATTAATGATGGCATAGACATAAGATTATGAATTTAGGAATATATGGGAGAGTGGAAACCAAAGCCTTTAATAAATAGATCAAGTGTGTATGACCACTTAGGGTTGGTGATTTTAGGATAGTGGGTAGAGATGAGGGGGAAATAGTACTTGTGATAGGAGTTAGGATGGTGTATAGAATTGAAGTTAGGATAATTGATTCTATTAAAATTTACTATTAGGTGGTGTTGGGAATAAATGGTGATGAAATATAAGGAATTATAAATGTAATGGACAGTGGTAATGGATGAAAAGGGGAAGGTGAAGTTGGAACAAGGGAAACTGGAGTGGAAACTTGAGATTCCACTATCATGGGACCCTAAGTGTCCACTTGATTCACATGTACTATTTGTGTTTGGATTACTATAGTGGATAATATGGGTGTAATGGTAGGTGAATTATAATATTTAAGTTCAAAAGGAGTGGAAACAAGTGGAGTTGACATTAGATGTGGAGGTACTAAAACTCGAGGTGAAATGGGAACCTAAGATGTTGAAGGATTGGAGACAGTTGGTGGAGGTGCTAGAACCTCTAAAGTTGGAGGAGTAGAAACATATGGTGTAGGTGTTGAAACATCTTCTAAAATTTGAGTAAGATAAGGGGGAGGAAATGGAAATGGGAGTCAAATTTATGGGATCTTAAGATGTAGAACCATGTGTTGCTACTATATCAATGTTGAAAGATTAATTGGTTTTTCCATAGATTCTCTTTATCTACTTGATTCTCCTTTATTTTCCTTGGAATTTGTCTTCTTATTCTTATTCACTAGCTCCTTTCATGATACTCTTGGGCCTTCTTATAATGGAGTGATCCCCTTTGCTTTAAGCTTTAGGAGCTTTTCTGTAACCCTAATTATTTCTCTTATGACCTGAACTCCCTTACGTAGCTAATTGATAGTTTTATTAGTTACATGGGTTGTTATATAAAATAAAGAGAAAGACTTTGGAACTGACCACCTAATTGGTGTTAAATGTCTAGAAATGATATGTTTCAAGTATACTAGATCTACCATTGAGCCCTCATCTACCATGTTATTAGGGATTGGTTCTAGATCATAATCTTTTATTTGTTGTAGGGACATCCTAGAATAATCCCTCATCCTAACTCTCTATTCATCTTCAAAATATTCCTAATAATAATCATAATTTGGCACATGTTCATATGTTACAAGTGTTAATGCACTAGAGATTTTTCCATATGGATAAAAATATGGTTTGGACTATAAAGTCCTCAATGTCACTTGGCACATCTTAGCCTCCACATAATTGGCCTTCAGGAGGGATTGGCATGTGTATCGACCAATGGAAATTGGGAAAGATATCCCTACCTTATGTCTATTAGAGAGGAGGTTATGTGTCTTTGAAAGATAGGTAACTAATTCTAATAGTCCCTATTTATCCTTAACATATCATGGAAGTGTATAAGGACAACCACTGAATATGGATGCCTTGATGTAGGAATAGGTGGGGAACTGTATGAAAGATAAACCCCATTTTTAGATTTCATCCTTTATTTCTTTGGATAATATTGTGTTCCCAAGATCTTTATGAAACATGATAATGATGTTATATATGAAAGCATCATTGAATCTTCTAAATTGTCGTCTACTAGCCTACAATGTTAGATCAAGGTAGTAGTTGTATACTCTAGTTATCTCCTTAGGAACTGTGTTGAGGCCTGGAAACAATCTCCCTTTAGCCAAAATGTATATAATATAGGATGTCATGTATAACTTGATAGTTATATATACCTCCATCAATTTCTTATGGAGTGTGTCACTTATTAACTAGGCCTAATGAATGTGTTCTTTATTTATTTGGATGACCTAAATACACTAGTACATCCATTATTGAAAAAACTTGGCATAAGGATTACCAGTAACCCTATATAATAGTATGATAACATCCCCTAATTCATCAATGAAATTAGACCTATACATGGTCTTTGGTAACCTAATAGAGGAATGCTTGGTGCACTTTAACCACTATTTATTGATTATTTTTTGATACCCCTCTCATTCTTTCTCATATAATTATGTAGATGTTTATGGAGTTATATTTTGATAACTTTCAAATTTAGGGATTGTAAACACTAAGATGATAAAATCAAGGTCTATATTTAGAATCTTTTCCCTTTTCTCTTTATATACCTCTCTTCTATTAGGATCATAGTTTTGTGCCATTGTGAGGACCAACTCATGGATTTAAATAGACAGTGGGAAGGCTATAGCTTATGGAAGGCTAGAGTTATAGTTACTTTAGATCTAGTCATTTTTTAATTTTGTACCTATCCCAACCCAAAAGTAACCTACATCAGTATGATCTAAATTTGTATCTATTATTTTAGTAACATTAGAATCCAAACTAGGAGTCACTCTAGGGCATTTGGATTTGAACTTCATTTCCTTAGGAGTCATGGAGACTAAAGTTGCTACTTATGAGAAACCAACTATAAATGTTGGTAGAATTTGTAGGTGTCTAGAGAAGTTATATTCTCTAGCAGAGATGGGAGGTATCTTGAATAGGTGAAAGTTCTAACAAAAATAGGGGGTGCTCAAAGCACATTGGATTTTTGGTGAAAGTGTAAGGTGTTGGAATCAAGTTGGACTTTCGTTAGTCTAGGTTCTTGTAGGGATGGGAAGTACTAAAAGCGCGTCCAATTTCCATTAAGTCTTGAAGGATTTTTGGGATAAAATATGCTTAAATAGGATTAAAACCTATGGGGGTCTATGGTGTTAGAGATAGGTCTTAAGTTCATAGGGATTTTTGGAGGTATATTCTTGGGGATATTTTGCCTGTTCAAATGGGAAAACTTAGATTTCATCGGTGAAACCTAGAGAGGAAAACTAAAGGGTTTTTCTTTATGTCATGATTTTTTAAAATAAAAAATCCTAGACTGAACTTAGACTACAATTTAAGCAAAGCACACAATTTTGACATTCTAAATTATTTAAATGTCAACCTAAAAGAAAACCCTAACTAACTAACTCAAAGTAAACTTCAATACTCAAAAAACTTTAAAAAAATGTAAATCACTTGAAAAAGTTTCAAAATTAATGAAAATGGTGGAAAATAAAAGGAAAGTACCATTCAATAGGTGAAAATGATGTGGGAGTAATTTTGGTAGTCATGGATTGAGGTTACAGGTACTTGGCACATGGCTTGAGGGTTAATGACTTGGTGCAGATCAGTAAAACTCAAAGATTTTATTAGAAAATAAATAAATGATGAATAAAATCCCTAATTTTATTGGTTAAATAATGAAAAACCCTTATAATTAATGTAGTTTAATGGTGGTTGGTGATGGCAGTAGGATCTACTTAGAGTAGGTCCACTTTCCACAAGAATGGCTTGCTTCAATGGGAGGTAGAACCCATAGAGAACTTTTCAAATTTGTAAATGTGTAAAGTGCACTCGTGGTTCCACATCCCATAGAAAGATATTTATTAGAAGATGAAACTCCACATGCACTTTGTACATTTACAAATGTGCAAAGTTCACATGGGGTTCTACATTCTGTAGAAGAGGGGAAACTATGTATTGTGATATCTAAAGCTATCATGCACTTTGCACATTTGTAAATGTGAAAAGTGCATGCTGATTTATTGCACAATAGGTTCCAAATTCTATCAATCTTGGATATGGGTGATTTATAGGATCCAGAACTGGTGAAGTAATTTGCATCCAAAATTCTAGATTTTATAGTTCAAAATGAAAAGATAGTTTTTTTGTGATTTTAGGTAATTTTATAAAAAAATAAAGGGGGTATCCCTAAGGATATCATATGTAATGATATTTTTGAGACAAAAATATCAACATTTTTGGTAACCTCTACGAGATGATTGCTTGCTCATCATTTTAATCTAGTAGCTTTCTAAGACATTAGTCATGGAGTCAATTTTGATTCTAACCTAGGGAATAAAAAACTGGGATTTGCCTAGACATGAACAAAATAGGAAAAATAATCAAACAAAATAGGGAAAAAAAACACAAGGAAACAAAAAAAATCCTAGTGAGTTTGACCTATACATAAACACTTATTAAAAAACACAACTAACCCTATTATGTACAAATTTTAATTTTTTTTAATGAGTTCCTCCCTCAAAATAAAGCTTTGAGGTATTATCCCATTAGCTGGGATAAGAATTTATACTCCATCTAGCTTGGAGAGATAGAATGCCTTGGCTCCTTTGCACTAACTAATGATATATGGACCACTCCATATTGCATAAAATTTGATGTGCCTACCTAGTTTAGATTTTTTGGCATCCCATTTGAGAACCATGTCTCCTTCATTGAATCTCCTTGTAGATGCCTTTTTATCGAAAGTATTATTGGTTTGTGCTTGGTTTTCTTCCAAGAATTTGATTGATTATTACATGATTTATTTAAGTTCCATGATCTCAACCATCCTTAATATCATTTCATCATTATTAATTAGGTCCAATTGGTGATTAAGATCTAGATATGGTAAATCAATTGATAGTGGTACTCATGCTTCTCTTACATATACCAACATGAAAGGGGAATTACCAATGGCTCTTTTTGGAGTAATCCTATTAGCCCATAGTGTTGATTTTAGTTTTGTGTACCATGTCCTATGGTTATCCTCTATCATTCTTTTGATAATTTTGATGAGGTTTTTTTTGGTTGAATCAGCTTGACCATTAACCTAGGGGTAATAATTTGAATAAGTACTTAGGTACACATTATGATTAACAACCCATTCACTTACTTGAGTGCATAAATATGCCTTAGCATTATCTGATATGATGGTGTGAGGAACACCAAATATTGAAACTATGTTGTCCATGAATTATAGAATATATGCCTTAGTGTAATATTTTAGTGAAACTACTTTAGTCCATCATGTTAAATAATCAATTTTTATGAGGACCCACTTGTGGCCTATGCTTTATGGTGGATTCATCATACTAATGAAATCCAATCCCCATTGAGCAATTATCTAATCTGCTTGAATTGGTCTGAGAGAAAGGGTTGTTAGCCTTTTTTTATTAATGAAGTAAGCACACTTTTCATATTTCCTTACCCATTGGTGGGAATATTTTAATAGTTCAAGCTAATAATATCCTCCTCTCATTATCTTGATGGTCGTAGTCCTTGTAGAGAAATGTCCTCCTAATGGTCCATCATGAAAATGTTTAAGCACTTTGAGAAATTGACCATGTTCAATGCATCTTAAAAAGACTCCATTCATATATTTATAAAATAGTATTCCATCAAAAAGAACATATATAATATATTTTATTTTGAAATACCTTTTATTTTATTGTTGAAAGTCATAGGGGTACTCTCTAGTCTATAGGAAATGAGTCATGTCTTGAATCTAGTTGTTGAAGGAAGGTGGATTGGTTAGGTGAGGTGTAGTTTGAGAATATAATTTTTTACATACCACATCAACAGTCTTGATGTCAGTAGCTAGTTGTTTAGATAATCCTTTTCATTTTACAATCTTCATGATTGTGATATCCATGTCATATTGCATGACCTTGGTAATCCATCTTGATATTTTTCATTTATCTTTCTACTCAACAGGAACTCTTTGATGCTTTGGTGTCTCACCATTAGATGGTTTTTTTTTAGATAACATATGTCTAAACTTATTTAGAGATTTGATTACCACATATACCTACATCTCTAAAAAATTGTAATTCTCTTTTTAATATTTCAAATATTGGCTGAATAAAGATATTGGTTGCTCCAAATCTTCTTGATTATGCTGAGTCAGAATGGCTAAGATGTTTCCTTCCCCTCCAAATTCATAGAGAATAAAGTCTTTCTCATAGTTTAGGTTAACCAAGGTAGGAGCATGGGACATATCATGATTTATGGCCTCAAAGCTATTTTTTCCCTCCTGTGTCCAATTGAAAATAATTCCCTTATTTAGAATTTTATTAAGGGGTTTTTCCATAGAGGTAAATTTTGGGACAAATATCCTTATAAATTTGATTTTCCCTAGAAATCTCTATAGCCCTTTATTGTGGCTCAGTAGTGCTAATTTAGATATATCACTAATTATTTTAGGGTCTATTGTAAGACCTTGTTTTGACACTGTGTCTTAGGAGCTTCTCTTCATGTAATTCAAACACACACTTCTTTGGGTTGAGGGAAACCCCAAAATATCTACACATTTTGAAAATATTTCAAAGGTGTTCTAGATGTGCATCAACATGCTTTGAATAGATAGTTATATCATCTAGATATACTAGAATCATTTCATTTATCAAAAATTTGAATGCCATATCCATGGATTTCTAAAAAGTTATTCTTGCATTTACCAGACGAAATGGCATCTTCCTGTATGCATATGTTCCCTATTTGGTGGTGAAAGTCATTTTAAATTGGTTTGATTCCTACACCAATAATTGGTTGCAACTAGAATAACCATCTATAAGAGAAAATATTTTAAATCTTGATACTATCTATAGGTTTTGTTCCATAGGGGGTAGAGGACAATGATCTTTCAATGATGATTTGTTTAGGTCTCTAAAATCCACACATAGTCTAATTTGACCATTTTTATTTTTTATAAGAACCAAATTTGCTACCCAAGATGATTGTTTGATATAAAATATTATACTAACCTCTATCAGCTTAGAGAGCTCACTTTTTATTAGGGGTTCAATCTTTAAATTGATAGGTCTCTATTTTTGCCTAATAGGCTTTTTATTTGGGTCCAACTTTATAGTGTGTTGAGATAAGCTTGGATCAAATTATCTTAAATCATGATAACTCCAAGATAATTTACCATCAAACTCTTGACATAATTGAACAAAGTCTTACTTTTCAAAAATATTGCATACCTTGCCTATCTTGAGACACTTGCCTTCTGAAATGATGATTGGTTCACAATATTCTTCATTGAATGTAATGTTCTTCTTCTCACTTTTTAGCTGATCATCCAAATTGGAGATGTTCTCTAGCATGATGATACCCATAGATAATTTATTTGTTTTTAGCTAAATGATCTGATCTCCATATTGGTCTTATAGTCTTGGTTGGTTCTTATTTGAAAACTCAACCTCTTCTTTCAAAAAATTAATAATTTATTTATCACTATTGAAGACTTTTCAATTAGTAGCATTATCAGGGATAGATGGTTATACTATCAGCCTCACATGCTAGCTATTTTTATTCTTTATTACAATTGGTAGGTTATATTGGGATCTTATTGAGGCCATATGAGTATAATCTTTATTTTATACCCTAGGTACAACTTGAATATTCAAGGTAGTGAAATATTCTAACATGTCTCAAACCCTATGTTTGTAAGACCTTAGAAAATTGATCTTGGTCACTCTTCTTAATCTAACTTGGTGAAAAATAAGTTCACTATTAGTAAATATCTATAAAAGTTTGATTCTTTTCTCTTTGGCCAATTTAAGGCCTCAAATCAATGATTCATATTCATCTACATTATTGGTATAGCTGAATTGAACTCTAAATGAGTAGAAGTATCTCTCTTTCTATGGGAAGATCAATACAGTTCATGAACTTGCACCATTTTTACTTCTTTAACCATCAAAAATTAATTGCCACATCCCTAAAAGATCTTCTACTGATTTGACTAAGTTAGGAAAAATTGAATCTTTCCCATGAATGCAATATGCCCCTAACCTTGTTTCCTATACATAATCATAAGGATTGAATTGAAGGGTTGATCCCCATTCATCCAAATGAGTGTCAGGAATCTATTATACAAGTGTTGCATCCACATGATCTAATTCCTCTTTTTGATCTTCCAATGAAAAATTCATTTCTATGGGAGGGATAGGATTGTATGGTTCTATATAATATTTTTATATTGGCTCAACTCTTATTATTATTCTAGTTCCATCTCTAGTTCCAAGTAACATGTGATACAAATATATAGATAGATATTCTCCAATCTTTGTAGTGAAATCTCTTGAAAGACAAATGGAAAAATAAAGGTGAAGATCTATAATTGAAATGTCTTGAGAAATAGACAAGCTTGGGTAAGTATGAATTTTGAGTTTTAATCCCTTCATAATTCCCATGATTTGAATAGAATTCCCATCTAATTAGACTACTCCCTTATTTATGGGTGTATATTTTATTCCTAAAGCATCAACTATTTTCTTGGGCATTACTAAGCTACTAGCCCTTGAATCTACTATCCAATTTTGAACTAGATGATTACCTACTATGAGTGAAAGATAAAAATGGGAGGCTTAACTTTTTTTCCTCTTCTAGTGTTAGCTTGTGGTTGACACAAATTAATTAAAAACATAGGTCCCTTGATTGGAACTTTGTCTAATATTTGGGAATTATTTAAAGCCTATTGTAGTAACTCCCTATGTGTTGGTATAGATAATGCTTCCCACATAGTGATGTTAAGATTAGTCTTATTCATTTACTTAACTATTTTAAAAGGGATATTACCAGCCTTTGTTGGTGATTTTGTAGGGGTTGAATCTTCCTTTATAAGATTTGGAGTGGGCACCTTTACTTTGAATTGATTTTTAGGTATAAAGGGTGGCCTTTTCACTGGTTACTCTTTATAGGTTTTGTTATATACTTGTAATTTGAGGCTTGCTTTACTCAGGGGGAATGATCAAATTCTATTACTCTTTTCTTGGAATGGGTGTTGACTACGACTGAGCCTTCTCTATTGAAAAATGCTTGATCTTGAATCACACCATCAAAGTCATATTCTTGCCAATTTAGAAGAGTTACTTAAAATTGAGTAGGTTTTTGTGTGTTTGCTTATTGGGAAGTAGATTATTCTTGTTGTCCTTATGTACTTGTTATACCTTGCACCATCAAGGATTGATTGATCACACCATTAGGACAAGTGTTCTAGTTATTTGGCTGATTGCATGGATAACATCACTCATATTCTTGAGCCAATTTTTTTAAAATAGGGATAATGGATTTAGAAGTTCCTAGTGTTGATAAAGCATGGATTTTTGGATGCCTTGGATATGTATTTTGACCATGCTACTATGTGTTTCAATGATATGGATACATATCTTCCTAATACAGTTGTATATTCCCTTGGTATGCAGGGCTGGTCTACTAAAAAGGCTTTTAGTTTTGGGCAAGTTACCTCTTCATCATTACCAACTCATTTCCAAAACTCTTGAGTAATGAATTTACCTTATATATATCATCAATAAGTAAAGGAGTTAAATTAGGTACTTGCTCATGGTGGGAATTAGAGCAATTACAAGTGGTGGGATAGGAGGAAAAAGAGGCATTTTTGGCCTTGGGGATATTTTTATATTTTAGATTAAAAATTTTTATACCCTTATTACAATCTCATAAGCTACAGGAAGTGTGGTGCCACCCTTTGACTAAATCATTACAACTATATCACTATTAAGGGATTTCAAGTAATATAAAAAAGCATTATTTACATTGGGTTAACCAAGACCAAAATATATTCCATGTTTTCTAAAAATGATAATTGAAGTCAATCATATGCTCATGAGGATCTTGTTGATTAATAGTCAACTATTCAACTAGGGAAAGGTGGCATTTCTTGTCTTCAAATTGGTTACATAGTGTAGTGCCTAACTCATCCCAAACTCGGATTGAACTAGGATCAAGCCCTCTAAACCACTATAAATATTTTCCCTTAAAAAAGGAGACTAAAATTTTTATTGCAACATTGTCTTGAACCATGTTATAAATTAAACAAAGTTTAATAATATCTTTTATGTACTATGTAGCAGTAGTAGAGGTTTCACCAATAAAATACAAGAAGCTTTTCAAGGTTGAGGTAGGTATATCATCATGCTAGGCCAATTGGAGTGGGATGCCTCTATTAAAATATATGAAATTTAGATTTGTATCCATTATGGGAGGTATAAAAATGATATGAGTTACATAAGGAGATGGAAATAGAATTTCAAGATATACTTTCGGTTGAGGGATGACTGTGTTTTTTATCTCTTTTTAGATGGAAATGACAATTCTAAAAATTTGGCCCTCTTATCTTTTGTAGATGATCTAATTTGTTTACTTGGCATATGTGAACCTTGAAACTTTCAGTCATTAAGCTAGTGGAGTCAGCTGCTTTTGAAATTTTCATGAATATCATACAATGCTCATTAAGAATAACACCAATCTCTTTGTATTTTTGGGTCCCACTAGGCATGTCAAAAATTGTTATCACATAGGATTTCACCTATCTTGATTCTATAACTTGTTATGCAATTTCCTAATGATATAATGGAAAACCCTCCAAAGCCATGGTACCTTGGTGAATTGAGGTTAATCTCTAGAGAAGGCTAGCTTCCTTTCACTAGATTTGATGTAACTGAAAAAATACCAAATTTATGGAAAATTTACTCTTTAGTGCTTTTTGAACTAGGGTTTTGACTGGGAAAATGGATTGGAGAATGAAATTCATGGAAACTAAAAATGGTGATTGAACCAAAAAAAAAAGTGGGTTTTAATGCTTGACTGATAAACATAAGAGAGAAGAAAATTATATTGAATTTGTTTAAGTACACACTTATACAAATGGGAAATCAGAGGAAATATTTAGCTATTTTTCAAAAAAGGGAAAATGATTCTTTATTTAAATCAAACAATATTTTTAGAATGGTAAAAATACTACAAATGAATTTCTTGTGATTTAAATAAAAGACAAAGCTTCCAAAAATACTTAAGTAACTTTCTCACATAGATATTTCTTAAATAAAAAAAGGAAATTCTTAAATTTATTTCACTTCAAAGGTTGGGCCATGATAGATTGGTCCATGAGGTATACCCATTTTTATACAAAATATCTCCTAGATGAGATGTAGTTGTCAAAACACAAATGCCTAATAAGAAAAACCATGCAAATCTAAAATCTTCATGCAAAAGCGGGCAAGTTCTTATATTTCTAGCATCATGGATTGGTAGATCAATTTGAAAAGTGGCATGTAAGGTTGGGCATGATACTTGGTATAGCATGGCATAGTATAGCATGTATAAAACCTATACATATCCATGAAATGCTCCTCCATCTGCTAGTAGCTAAAAATATCTTCCTCATGCATATGATCGGTGCCCAAAATGGAACTTGACCTTGAAAAAGATAACTTTGATATAAATCCAAGTTACTTTCATGCAAAACCCTAACTTGCAAAACTCAAGTGAAAATTTTACAAATTTTTATGTCTTTATCACTTTGTCAAATGAACCATGTAATTTTTAATTCATGTTTTTACACATTTCAGGAATTCATATTTGTCAAAATGGAAAGTATAATTTGCACATGTGATTTTTGCAACTTTCACATTATCAAAATATAAAGTGTAAAATATGTTCTCTTTCTCAAGAGTATAAAAAATTTATCTATACCTTTACAATAAAATTATAAATTACAATGTTTTGGAAATTAAAATAAAACATATGAAAGTATCTCAATAGAAAGAAATTTACTCAATATCTAGAATTTCTTCATCCCTTTTGTCATTCTTCACTTGTAGTTTTTGAACATATGCATTAAAATCATTGAAAATTTCTTGTATTCATTTTGGATCCAGCCCATAAGAGTAGATATTAGATGTTTCATAATATGCTTAAACATCTAATAATTATCTTCTAAAAGTTTTTATTCCCAGCATTTCCATTCTCATTTTATCAATTACTCTTTCATACCGAAGGAAATGGTGGATAGAACTCAAGGTGAAGACTGTGTCCTTTGCAGATTCCATCTCAACTACCTCTTTGAATTTATTCTATACCTATTTTACCTAAAGGAGACTATTTGCATCATCTACTAGTTGTCATGACATTATGCTCATAATCCCTTCAATCTTGTATAATACATCAATCACCTTACCATGAGCCTCCTTGGCTTGGTCAATATATTTCAGAAGTATCCTTATCTGAAATTAAGTAGCCCTGTGTAGTTCCTCATGCTCAACATCATTCTATAGGATCTTATTGATAGTGATGGTATTCATACCTATTGATTTTACAACTATCAATTTGGGATAATACATGTTCAAAGTCTAAATCTCTCTTTCATACTAATTAACTTGATCTTTTAGGGTATTCTTTCTTTCTCTGATTGCTTCATAGTGATCCATTATTATTGAAAGAATCTTCCTACCCTTGGTAATCAATTATTCAGACCATTCTTTTGTATCCCTTTTGATGTGAGAAATATCTCAAATAGAATCAATTTTAGCTTGATCTAAACTTTGATTGATTGGCTACACTGACTGTGGTTGTTGTGATGAATCACTAGGTTGTATGAATTAGTTTAGTGCTTCTATAAGTTGATTTACTTTTCTCTTCAACTCATCTTTAGTGGATTTATCATGATCAATTCTCTAGAAGAGAGAGTTGATACCAATTTTTGCATCATGCTTGATCCCTTCTCTTTTCTATTGACCAAGGTGTATTTGAGAAATCTGATAATCTGCCACCACAAGATTTTATTTTGATTTGTTCAGTGGGGGATTGTAATTGCAACATACCTCTCCCATTTATCATCATTGAATATCCTAGAGAGGGTCTTGGGAGTGGGTTTGAACTTCATTTTGACCTCTAACATGCCAAAGTCCAATGTGATGGGATCAATCATCTATTTCCTCTTCTTTTCCACTGATTGAGCTAACCAACTAGGGGTAGCTACTGATTTCTTAGAAATTGTGATCATGGAATCAATAGTTGATGTTACTACACTAGTAGATATTATGACCATAGGATACTCTTGGGAAGATGATTCCATTGGTTTTTCAGGAGGTCAATGTGAAGTTTTACTATCATTAGTAGGTTGTAAATAAATGTTTACATCAAGTAGTTGTGTCTTTCCAATCTCAACTAAAGGTGTAGTTGAAATAGTGGAAGTGAGAAGAGTGGAAAAAATGGAAGTAGTTGTGTCCATTAGGGGAATGGAGGATGGAATAAACACAAGGATTATGAATTTGGGAATAGGTGGGAGAGTGAAAGTCAAAGAATTAAATGAATCAATCAAGTGTGTAGGACCACTAGGGGTTGGTGATGTAAATATAGTGGGTAGAGATAAGGGGGGAAAGTACCTATCCTAGGCATTGGGATGGATTGCAGAAGTGAAGTCAAGATCATTGATTTCATGGAAATGTACTATTGGGTGGTGTTGGGAATCAATGGTGATGAAGTAGAAGGAATTATAAATATAATGGAAAGTGGGAGTGTATAAAAATGGGAGGGTGAAGCTGGAGGAAGGGAAAGTGGAGTGGAAAGTTGAGATTCCACTGTGAGGGGACCCTTAGTGTCCACTTGACTCATTTGTATTATTTGTTCTTAGCTTACTACAGTGGGTACCATGGGTGGAATGGTAGGTGAATTGGAATATATAGATGTAGGGGGAGTGGAAACAAGTGTATGAGTTGACACTAGAGGTAGAGGTACTAAAACTTGAGGTGAAATGGAAACCTCAGATGTTGAAGGATTGGAGATAGCTAGTGGAGGTGTTGGAACCTCTGAAGTTGGAGGCATTGAAACCTCTTCTAAAATATGAGTAGGAAAAGGGGGAAAATGGAAATGGGAGTCAAATTTATGGGATTTGAAGATTTATAACCTTGTGTTGATGTTTTATCTTCAAGTGAAATATAAATTAGTTATTCTATAGCTTCTCCCTATCTACTTGATTTTCCTTTCTTTGTCTTCTTATTTTTCTTCTCTAGATCCTCTGATGATTCTATTGGGCCCTCTTCTAATGGAGTGATCCCCTTCACTTTAAGCTTTAGGATCTTCTACCTAACCCCAATTGTTTTTGTTATGACCTGCACTCCCTTACTCCTCAAGTAATTGGTAGTTATATTAATTACATGGGTTGTTCTATTAAATAGAGAGAAAGACTCTAGAACTAACCACTTAACTGGTGGTAAAGGTCTAGCAATGATTTGTGTCAAATATATTGGGTCTACCACTGAGCTCTCATCCACCAAGTAATCAAGGATTCGTGCCAAATCATAATCTTTTATTTATTATAGGGACATCCCAGAATAATCCCTCATCCTAACTCTCTCTTCATCTTTATAATCTTCACAATAATATTCATAATATGACACATGTTCATATGTTGCAAGTACCAATACACTGATGATTTTTCCATATGGATCAAAATATGGTCTAGAATTTAAAGTCCTTAGTGTCACTTGGCACATCTCAACCTCTACACATTTGGCCTTTAGGAGGGATTGACATGTGTAATGACCAATGGAAATCGGGAAATGTATCCCTACCTTATACCTATAAGAGATGAGTTTATGTGTCTCTAAAATTTGTCTAACCAATTCCAATAGTTCCCATTTATCATTAATATAATATGGAAGTGTTTAGGGATAACCACTAAATCTGGGTGCCCTAATGTAGGAATAAGTGGGGAATTATATGTAGAATGAACCCCATTTACTGATCTCATCATTTAATACTTTGGAGAATCTTTTTTCTCCCAAGCTCCTTATCAAACATGATAATGATGTTATAGATGAATGCATCATTGAGTATTCTAAAGTGTTGTCTACTAGCCTATAGTGTGAGATTAAGGTAGTAGTTGTATACTCTAGTTATCTCCTCAAGAACTATTTTGAGGAATTAGAACAATCTCCCTTTAGCTAAAATGTATACAATATAGGATGTCATATAGAATGTGTCAGTTGTTTGTACCTCTATCAATTGTTTATAGAGTGTGTCACTTATTAACTAGGCCCAATGAATGTATTATTATTTTTTAGATGACCCAAATATACTGATATATCCATTCTTGAAAATACTTGGCATCAAGATTGCCAGTGACCCTGTATAATAGTATGATAATGTCCCCTACTTCATTAATGAAATTAGGCCTATACATGGTCTTTGGTAACCTAGTAGGGGAATGCTTGGGGGACTTCATCCACTATTTATTGATTATTTTGATACCCTTCTCATTCTTTTTCATATAATTGTGCAATTTTTTTTTGAGTTATATCTAGATAACTTTCAAATTCAAGGATTACAAATATTGAGATGATAAAATCAAGGTCTAGATTCAGAATCTTATATACCTATATTCTATAATGATCATAGTGTTGGAATATTGTGAAGACCAACTCACGGCTTTGAATAGATAGTGGGAAGGTTACAGCTTATGGAGGGTGAGAGTCATAAATACTCTAGATCCAATCATTCTTGAACTTTACACCTATCCTAGTTCAAAAATAACCTAGGTCAATATAACCTAAATCTGTATATGTTATTTATGCAACATTAGACTCTAAACTAGGAGTCACTCTAGGACCCTTCAATTTGAAATCCATTTCCTTAGGAGGCATGGAGACTAAATTTGTTACTTGTAAGGAACTAATTGTGAAAGTTGGTGGAATCTACAGGTGACCAAAGAAGTTATATTCTTTGACAAATATGAGAGGTGTCTTGATCAGGTGAAAGTTATAGTGGAACTAGGAGGTGCTTGAAGCACATTGGGTTTCTAGTAAAAGTAGAAGTTATTAGAAACAATTTATATTTCAAGTAGTTTGGGTTCCCATAGGGATGGGAGGTGCTGGAAGGAGGTCCACTTTCCTCTAAGTCTTGAAGGGATTGAAGGTGATTTGAACAAGGGTAAAACCCATGGGGCTATATGGTATTTAATATAAGTCCTAAGTATATAGGGATGTTTAGAGGTATATTCTTAGGAATATTCTATTGGTTCAAATGGGAAAACTTGTATTTCGTCTGTGAAACCTAAAGAGGAAAACTAAGGGGTTTTTCTTGATGTCACAAGCTTTGAAAATAAAAAACCCTAAAAAATCCTAGACTAATCTTAGATTTCCCTTAGAATATAATTTTAGAAAATCACACAATTTTGACCTTCTAAATGATTTAAATGACAACCTAAAAAAAACCCTAACTAGCTAACTTAAAGTAAACTTCAATACTTAGAAAACTTTTAAAGAAATTTAAATCACTTGAAAAGGTATTAAATTGAATTAAAATGGAAAAAACATAAGGAAAGTACCTTTAAATAGGCAAAAATGGCATGGAAGTTGTTTTAGAATTCATGGATTGAGGTTTTAGGTACTTGTTTGGCACATGGTTTGAGGGTTGATGACTTGGAATAGGTCAGCAGAGCTCAAGGATTTGATTAGAAAATAAATAAATGATAAATAAAATACGTAATTTTCTTGGTTAAATAGTGAAAACCCCCTTCAATTAATGCATTTTAATGGTGTTTGGTGGTGGAGGTAGGACCTTCTTGGAGAAGGTCTAATTTTCATGGGAATGTCTTGGTTTGACAGGATCTAGAACTCTTAAAGCACTTCACATGCTTGAAAATGTCCAAAGTGCACTTGGGGTTCCACATCCCATAAAAGGATATTTGGTGGAAAATAGAACTTGACATGTACTTTGCATATATTCAAATGTGCAAAGTACACATGGGGTTTTGTATTCTATAGAAGGGGGGAACTATGTTTTGTAGGATCTCGATCCTATTTTTTGTAAACATGTAAATTGCACTCCAAGTTCTATATTCTATCAGCTTGTGTGCATGGTGGAATCCAGAGCTTGCCATGTATTTTTCATGTTTATAAATTTTCAAAGTGTATGATGCATTCTATATTTCATCATTATTTTATATGGGTGCTTTATAGGATCTAGAACCTATGAAGCAATTTGCACAAGTGAAAATTACATCTAGATTATGGATTTTATAGTTCAATAGGGAAAGATGGGGTTTTTGTGCTTTCAAGGAATTTTCAAAAAAATAAAGGGGGCTTCCCTTAGGATATTATATGTAATGATATTTTTGGGACAAAAATATCAACAATTCCCATCATTAGTTTCAGACATTTGAAGATGGCATAAGACTCTTCTTACATCCACCTAACCCTTTATACCACATTTGATGCTTAAATAACCCTTGATGACTATGAAGAATCACTATTTCATTTGATTTTTATAACAAAACTTTATAAATAATTCAAATATTGAAATACATGTTAAGTTTCCTTAAGTATAAATTAAATATAATATAGTTAGAGGAAATGATATTTGTAGAAGGGGTTTTGAACTTATCTTGTACCTTTAACTAGTAAGTGTTCTTATACTTTTATAGGATTTTTTTGTTCTTAAATGGTATGAAGTATTCAATAATGTCATCATATGGTCTAGGCATTGTATTTGATAATATCAAGGGTTCTTCCTCATTCATTTTAATGTCACAAAACTTAACAAACATGTTATTACTTGTCCACAAGTCTATGATTGATTGTATATCTACTACTAGTAATAAGAATAAAAATAGTATGAACTAGACCAATATTAAGGTGATTTATCCTCTAACCATGCATGTCATCCACAAGGGTCTTTGTGTATTTATTGACTTAGTTTCAATATATGAACAAGTTTTCACCATCTTGTATGCTTTATTGTTTCACACAAAGAGTGTGAATAGGCCTTTCATATTTTAATTAATAGGTCTTGTCACCTTGTTTTTATGTATAGACTCAAATTTTACAATACACAATGTATTTATAAATTTATTATATAATACAAAGACCCTTTGCATTTTTCATGTTTGTTGCTTGATGGAAATACAATAATACTGAGGTTTAAGGTCTTAATTAAGTCTGATTTGTTCTTTTAGAGGACTACAAGACAAAAATTAGACCTTGACAATCCAAAAAAAGACTTCACACCTTAATTCTCACATTATTAATGACAAGAATCAGTTTATTCACTATGATTTCATGTGGACCTCCAAGGAAAATGCAATAATTACCATTTTAGCCCTATTTTTAGGCCTTCTATGGGATTATCATACACATAGTACTCATTATCATTTCTTGTAATGAGTTTTGAGTTTTTAAAATACCTAGATCATTTACAAACAACCTTCACACATCTAACTATAAATATTATTGATATTTAGATGGTTCATTTAGGAATTATGCCATCTTTTATAGGTCAAAACTATGATTTAGGTAGGATTTAGGACTATAACAAGCTTGAGAATAAAAATTTGATGAAATTTAAAGTGTTATGGACTTTATAAGGTTATTTATAACTAATTTAAGATTAGTATATTCTCTTTTTTCTCAGATAACCATTATACAGGCTTGATCATCAGGAAAAATACATGAAAAGACACCTCCATTATGGACTATGTGACACAATTATTATGTATCTATAGAACTTTACAACCCTTTACAAATATTACTAGAATAACTTAAGAATAAACATTTCATTATTAATTATTAACATCTTATATGGATGTTTACAAGTGCAAACTCAATCCTTTTGTCTATTATTTTATACTCTCCAAGATATATATAACTTTTTAATAATCCTAAAAGCTTGTACGCCTAATGGTTTAAACTTGTCACATTTATTATGTTACTTTCACTTAGAAAACAAAATTCTTCAAACTTCCAATAGGATTTTTTTTCATTGACAAGACTGACATTATTCAATATAAATATTACTACCCTTCTCTACATTTGACCCATTCAAAAAGAACAAAAAAATAGAGATTCTTTAGGTCTATTGGAAGACCTTAACAGGGTTTCCTCTATTTTTATCTCTACAAACATATAAAATCACGAAAGTCTCTCTCAATAAATTATAAAATACTTGAACCATCTATTCACCAAGTTCTATACAATTATGATAGTGTATTGTCTATTTACTAAGATTCTTATCTAATTAGACCCTAGTAGAGGGTTTAAGCCCTTAAACAAACCTGAGTGTCATTTATATATTTCCTTACTAAATATACCCCATAGGTTCATTTAGGAATTATTCCAATTTATTTAGTGAACCCAAATTTTGGGTTTAACATTGAAACAATCCTGATTGTGGAAAACTATAAAAAAAAATTAATTTGTATGGACTTTAAAAGTTTCTTTCTAACTAATTTACAATTAATAGGTTCTCATTATCTTAAAAACTCATTGTAAAGGCTATAACATGACAAAAATATGTGGAAATATACATATTCTATGGATTGTGTCACATAAATATTATGTATCTCCATACCTTGGTAACCTTTACAATTATTATCATATTAACTTTACAATGTACCATTTCATTGTGAATTAAATGACTCAATAGGGTGAATATTTTATTGTACTTTTTAAAAAATTTATTTCCATATATCCCATTTTATATCAATATTTTAATCCAATTCCATGGTTCGAATGAAATTATGTTTTAAGATAGTGATTTAAATGTTGGGTATGCTTGTAAACAAATTATACTTGATTCATCATGATCATGTTAGGTATATTATTTCTTACATCATGAGAATATATGAAGTAATCCTAATGTGGATGATGAATAAAAAAATAAGTAGAGGAATGCATTGAATAATATTTATTAGGGATTATAAATTTATTCCTAATTTTATATGTGACACATAAGTTGAAGGTTTTATTTCATTACTTATACTCATTGAAAAAATTTGATAACAGTAACCAATATTTTTTGGAAATGATCACTAAATGATTTTTTAGTTATGTGGTAGGTATCATACATATTATAAGTTTACATAGTGTAAAAACAGTATAGTGAGATTTGATGAAATTAGATAATAAATCTATAAACACATTTTTTTTTAAATGTCTATCTTGGAGATGCAAAGTTTGTCATGTGATACGATGAGCTAGAACTTGTGTGTGGTGGCCACTACCATACATTTGAGGGGCCTAGTATATATTATGGATTTAGTCTAGCATGATTGTTTGTGATGGTATAATGTTCTTTTGAATTAAAACATGGGATATCCTAGGTTCCACATTCCATTTGAGTTATGATTTCCTAACATTAATAGAGAGGCATGGTTATAATTTCTTATTATACTGGTCATTTGAATGGCTATAGTAAGATGTGGTTTTCCTAATCTTTGGAATACTCCTGACACCATCCTAGAATACTTAAGGACCTTATTTTAAAATTTCTTACTAATGAAGGTGTCAAATGATCTATATGTGTATGTACACCTAAATCAAGTACAATTTTATTCATGGGGAGTGAAGATCACATTTAGAGTACATTTCAAACTATACAACATTTGAAATAACCATTATGATGCATCAAAACTTTGTCCAACCTAGTCATTTATAGAATTTTGGAAGAGGTAAACAATATCCCCTATCACTAATTTTCCTCTCTTTTGACTAGGACAAAAGACATCAATAAAAAAACCTTTGTACTAATTCACATATATAGAATACAATGATAGTGATGGTGACTACCAACCATTAGATGACAGTGTCAATTCTAAAAGTGAATCATCAATGAACATGGAATGAGATAATATTACTTTATAATATTGGTTAACCATTCTCTTAATTCTAGTTTAATCAAATTTGAGTTTATACTTGCAGACGTATAACATGATTTATTATTTTTAGTATTATAAACAACTATGTTTGATAGTGTTTAGTTTATGGATATATAAAGAACATTTTGGTTGGTGTCTTACTTTAATTTTGAATGAGTAGGTTATGTGAAAAAATTCCTATGTACTTTTTAAATATTCATTTATTATGTAATGATTTAGATGCATTCTATAAATCTGGAGTGAAATTATGTGTCTTTGGTAGCCCAAGAAGGATTATTGTAGTCGAAAGAGATATTATTTTTCATGAAGGTTATGATTGTTTTTGTACTAAATTTGGTTATCAGAGTAAGAGAAAAAGGTATGTAAGTTCCATTCCACTCCATAAAATTCTTAAACAATCCCTATAACTTAATTTATTATGAAGTATATAATCATAGTTTATGATAGTCAAGAAAAGGGTTGATAGTTTAGCAAATAAAGTTATCTTTGATCATTTAAATGATTGCTTATATAATAAAATTATGTGATAAAGTAATGTGAATGTGTGTAACATCTATCCAAAGTGAACATAACTATAATAAGCTGTCAAAACTTAATTTTCCCTTAAATGAGTGCTCTTAGCATTGTGATAGTCTATATACTAGGGTTTGTGAAGAAGAAATGACTATATATCACAAGTGAGCCATGTAAATTATCTATATTTTGGTATAATAGGATGTTAAGATATGTTCAAGGTGATTAATGTGATTCTAACTCTTTAAGGTACCCACAATATAATTTATTACTGATTGTGTTTGTACATATCTTCTACAAGGCCTTAAAATAGGGTTTTATTACTAGTTTTCTACATTCCTTGAAAGATCAAGACAGTAAAGGATTGTGATCTTGTTTTTTGGAATGAATGATTTAAAAATGAATGTATGAGAGCTATTTTTTGATTCCAAAAGGCTTTAATTGTGAATCATACTCACATAAGTAAATAATATCAGTATTAGAAATAGGATTTCAATTGCATAAGACTATTTTATGTTTATCTATAAGAATTATGATTGAATGTGACATGGTTTGGTTTGTTGATTCACATGATGTATCAGGAAATGTGAGGAACCCTATTAAAAAATTAAAGAGTCTTTTTTATTAAGATAACTCCAATTAATAAGGGTAAAATAGACTTAATGAGCAAAATGTGATATGACAAAATTATGTATTAACTATAAGAATCAAGTTGCTATCAAAATTGATCAATGTTTTCATTATATTAACACTAAAAAGGTCAATAAGTGTTTTCACATTAAATTAGGTTTTCAAAGATATAGTATTAGTCATAAGAGAGTGAACTACCAATAGTTTTTTTTATAAAAGGCTATAGGATCAAGTGTAAGAGTAATAAGTCTATGCATATTGTTTTTTATTGAGACAAACAATTTGAAGGAAGATAAGCTAAGTGTAAGACTGATATCAAACATATATAAGGAAACAAGTGTCATAATAAGACCTAAAATTCATGAAAATATAAGCATATATGTATCCTTACAAGACTACAAGGCCCTAGAGGAAAGTCATAAAAATGAATACAGGTTTATTTAACATGATGAATACTTGTGAATGCTTAAGTGGGTTTATTTAACAATAAATATACATAAAAATTTAATGTGGTGTGGTAAAAATTTAAACCTTCTCTTAGAATGTAGTAGCACATCTAAGAAATCACAAGTTTCCCTCACCCAAAAACTTCACAAAACATGTCATTTTGTAGAATAAAATATGAATAGGCAAATGTTGATAAAGAAATATTGATTTTATAGATTAAAATCTGAATAATAAAGTGTTTCAATTTCTTTACATACAAATTCATAATCATACATGAAATATTGGTCACATAAGTCATTGCACATAACTAATTTTCACTTTTTCTCTATAGAATGCCATGGCTATTGGGAGACATCCCATGAACTTGTGCAAGCAAGATCTCATACTCCTTCAAAATATACATTCTATGTTCATAAATGGAAATTATTCCTTCATGTTTTAATTGCATGTACTTGATGGTCTCTACCCTTACGCCATAGAGTGATTTTGTGTAGGTATGGGAAGATTCTATATTTATTAAAAAAAATTAACATCCATTTTCTCATCCCTCAATATGAAAACTGTACAATGTAAATTCTCAACCTCTCTTCTCTTCTCATCTAGTTCAGTTTCCAATTTATTAAAATTTTCCCTTGCACTATGAATAAACTTAGACAAAAACTAGTTTTACCTCTCAAGTGATTGTTTTTAGAGCCATAAGTGATAGTTTCAAAAAAAGATGATCTCGTGCAGCCATTACATTCTCAAATCTCATCCTTGTGATAAGCTCTTCCATGTACTCAAGAAATAGGGAATCCATATTATCATATGGATTATGGATTTTATCTATAAAAGTACATGTGAACTTCAATAATAACATTCATTTTTTTAGCAATGAGAAAGAAAAAAAGCTACTCATAAATGAGGCTCCATGAGAGTAATGATTTGTTTGAGAATATTAAAAATATAATAACATCCAAATTTTTGAGATTATGAATAATTTCTTTACACACACATAGTTTTTAACTTAAATTAAAATAATTAATACAATAAATTATCCCACTATTGACAAATGAGAAAAGTAATAAAGTGAAATCAAAAGTACTGCATGTTACACTAGCTAATGATGAATGCCCAAAATATTTACAAACATAAAATAAAAATAGAAAATAACATTATTCTTTACCTATGCCATTTTAATTTATACATATTTGACTATTTTATTACTTCTCGTCCCTCCTCCCCTACTTCTAACTGTGGCCAATATACATTGACATATGTTGTGTGAGTTTCCTAAAGAAACAAAGACATGAAATGAGATAAAATAAGGTAAAGGTGATAGTCCATGCTTATAAATCTTATATTTAACTCCTTCCCACCATTGTTACTTATCAACATACATATATATATGTAACCATGTGCACTTAGTCACCAACATGTGAAAAATTGAAAGGAGAATAAGGTAAACATGTGAACACAATAGATCACCTATCAACAACATCACATACCATATACATAAAAATGATTTCATGAGTACATGGTAAAATCATTACATCATTTAAATATTTAATATATTTCAATACATGATTATATTTAATATTAACCACCAAACCATTACTTAAGTTGTACATAAATGAAAAACTTTATATCTAGCACAAATTAAAAATGAAACACTTATATTGAAATCTCATGTTCAAATAATATGTTTGACCACACATCATACATGTCATAAATATTATAGAAAAATGTATGTATATAAATAATAATTTCCAATACATTAGTTATAAGTAAATATCAATGTTCATACCCTAGCCATGAAGCCTCTTTAGGAGGGCAAACAAGTGGAATTGGTCAACCATTGAATACATGTATATGCATATCTCACCATACCATGAATCCACCTACATTTAAAAATGTTTAAATTAGGTTTATTGATAACAAATTAATAATAAGACACAAAAATATACTTTTCATTTTGGTAAATAACAACTATCATACCTCTAAGAAATGGTTCATAATTCTTAGAATTACACCGTCTCATCTCTGGTAAAATCTTATATACAATATTAGTATACAACACTATAAAAATATTTAATGGTAGAGTTTAATGAAAGGTAGGGTGAAGAAATAATAGTTAATATAATATGTAATCATATCAATAAGTATAATAATTTTTTTGAGGTAACATTTCATGCAAAAATTTCTTTTTTTATGGTACCTTTGATAAACACTTTTACCATTCTGTAAAAGGATTTCCTTAAAAGGAATGTGATCATCATCAGTAGAATGGGATTTAGGGTCATCCATATGAAATGCAAATGGTGATTTTTACATAAATATAATTGTTAATATATATTAATCTAAATTTAACGTAACTTTAACTTCGTGAAAATCATTCAAAATATTACATCTAACCTAATGTCTAATGTTACATGCACCTTGTAGTTGTTCTACCTATTCTCTTTCTTGATCCATTTTTTTATGATATTATCTTCACCTAATATAGGATTCCATTATCTATGCCAATTTTCCACTCATATCATATGCAATCATCTCATCACTGATAGCATTCAAGGCTATTCACTGAGATAACATAAGTGGGAGACATTATCCTTGGCCGACCATGATCTTTCCAACTTGTCTCTCTTGTTGATGCAATATTTTTTTAATAGTTAGTCTATTGGATTTTTTTTTTAATGATTTATCTTCCATTAGGATTACATTTACCACTTTTGGCATGCCTTGGGGGCCTCCTTGGAATAGGCTACCGATCATGAAACTTATGATGGTGAGTGTTAATTTTTTCTAGTGACCAAAATGGATAAAAATCATAAGCACTAAATATGTCACATGTCCTAAACAAGAATTGATGCACATTATACCTCAAAATACCTAAATCCATAATATTATACTTATATACTATCATTTAACAAGGATGGCATGTGAGGTTATAAGCATAAATTAATGAATAAAATATAAAGTCCTTAAAGATAATAAAATGTTATTACAACATTTAATCCCTCCTCTATTTTATATTTTAAAGTGTCTAGAATCCATTTAGTGTCAACATCATCATCAAAATCCTCATTGACATTGTCATCAAGGCTATATAACTCCACCTCCTTCTGCCACAAATTTTGACATATATATGTCACTTCAAACATATATGGAACAATAAACATGTATGAACAAAATGAAGGAAAGAGAAAGCTACAAAAAAGAAGCAAATTTATAGGGACAAAGTCATTATTTAGGTGACTACTAGCCACATCCACATGGTTCTGCTCCACCCCATCAAAATAGAACACAAAAAACTAACATAGAAAAATAAACATGTGTCAAAAGTAGTCTAATGTTGACTATTGTAAGAGGGAAGAAAGAAACATTTTTAAACATGAGGAATGATTAAAAAATAATGGAAACCAAAGTTTATCATACATCTCATGAGACACATTCATTGGTTGCTTCATGATTACCCTCTTCACCTTCAGTTTGATCCACCCTCTCTTGCTACACTATTAAATAAGATGCAAAAAATTAAAAAAATTAGATATAAATTTTACAAATATTGATAATTATATATATGTGGAAATAATATTAAATTGAGTATGTAAAATATGCATACCATCAATAAAATCACCTATGTTATCTACTTGTCTGCATATTTATTTGATAAATAATTGATTGTGCACTAGGATTCCACCCTTGGTTATTCATGGGTAGTGGATGGTTATTCCAAAATAGTGGTAATACTATCCCAAATGGTTTATGTTCCATTAAAACCCTCAATATATCTCTGAGGAGTTGAGGAGAATGTCTAAAATGAGGATATGTATATAATGAGGACTGCCCACTAACTTCTTACTCCTAACACAATAGAGGTCATAAAAGATTATCATAAATAAGAAAGAATAGAAATCAAATTCACCTTTTAGTGTAGTAGCTAAAATTTCATATAGTTTATTCAGGCTCAACATAAATTTGTTACAAGCAATCATCTAATTCCTAGTCATCCTTCATAAATATGGAGTAGTCAACATTCATAGTATCGATTGCCAACATATAACAATTTACATATAAGCTAATTTGGAATATGATTTACAACACTCACCCTTACCTATGAAATTCTTAAATAATTCATCATATTACTCACCAAGAGAGTACAATGGTATGCCGATGGAAATTAAAAACCAAGTAGTTGGCCATGTAACATAACATTCATGGAATAATAGGGCAATCATTGTTCATGAAATTAACATCTTATATTGAAATTATACATTATGAGTCTCTAGCAAGGAAATGTACATATGAAAAGACATAAAAGTAAGTGTATATAGTGTAATTTTCCAAAGGAGGGATTGTATTTTCACATTATATAAACATTAAGTACCAATTGATTTGAAAACAATCTATATAATATGACACCAACTTATGTAGAAATTCAAGGACAAGCTAATAGAAAAATTGTGTGATGTAAATGAAATAAATAAAATGTAGTAGATGCATTAGATTTTGAAAACTTTAAAATAATCAAAACATGCTTTGTATAAATTTCAAAGGTTAGAAATGATATTTTTGAAGCAAGGAATATCAATTTCATGGAAATTTTATGCAAAAAAATTAGTTTAAGTTGGATATTATTCAAAGAGGCTGATTTCAATATTTAATTATCTCAATGAAGATTCTGAATGAATATGTCAACAATAATAAGAATAAAATATATATTACAATGGGTGTATAATAAACATGGACTCACACACTCTTAAAAAGTGGAAGTCTGCACAAACAAAAAAAAATATGATAAGAGTAACCCTTTCAATGTAATTATAAGCACACATACATGATGGCCCATTAAAAAGGAATTATGAATCTTCATCCACACACATCCTAAGCTAAAATGGAGTGCATTTAGGCACTTGAAAGTATAGATACACATGAATCAATGATAACTTCAACAACATGTTGGAATTATTAATACTATATTATAAACAATTGTCTTTTTTTCTTTTACTCTAAATTATAAGTGCTTCTAAACCATACAAAAGTGAATAAAACTTGTTATAGTGAATACAAGGGAGTATAATATTCAAATCTTAAAATCACATGATCAAAACACAATGCACTTAGGGGCCTATAAAAATAACACTTATGAATCAATCTCATAATTAATACTATGCTCAAATATATAACATTTATAGTGATATAAAATGTCTAAATTGGTAGCTTGAGTGTGGCTTGTGACACCCAATCTATAAGACCCTCTTACATGCTTTCATGACCCTTCTAGACACCTTTTTGCTTATAACTAGTCATCCATAGACTTCTAAACCCTATTTCCAGCTCAGCTAGGCTACATTTCCCAAGCCAATTCTATCCCCCCAAGTCCTAAGACTATAGGATAGGAACACTAGAATTGGACAATAGCGCTAGACCTTAGGGTGTCCCATTTTTAGTGCTCCTATCTGATCACATTTTGAACCTAAATGATCATTTCCATCTGATTCCTATTCTACATTATGTCAGCCTAGCATGAATATATTTAACCCATGACTAATATGTCCCTATAAAATTCCATTAAAATTTAATTTAGAATGAAGGTGACAAAATCTTACAAAGTAAGCAATAATATAAATAAACCACTAAGGAAAATTTTCCTATTCTCTACTACAGTCACCCAACACAGCTGCAACCATATTCAAACCCTCACACCAGTCTTTAGACACCTTAAGCACTCTTAGTTTGGAATTTTTGCATCCACATTACACTATTTCACAAATCACATCAAGTGGGAGAATTACATATGTCTTGATCCCTCTTCGAAGTATTGGTATGTAGGAAGCATGCCCACATAAGGGGTATGGATACAAGTTTAATGCATCTTACACACAATAAACCACCTCTTTCTTGAGTTTAATCAAGCACAATTAAGTTCTAAGGTTTCAAGATTAAATCATCTTTACAAGGAGCTCTATCGACATTCAAGATTTGTAATTTCATAAGCAAGCTCATACAGGGACATGGACAAAACCTAGAAAATTGAGATCTCTACGACCAGTTTAGACAACAATAGAAAGACATGGACTATAACACTAGAGCCCAAAGTGTTTTATTTTTGGAAATCCTATCCTTTAACCAAATTAAATCTAGATCCAATTTTATGACACTATCCCAATCCTACACAACTAGTTTTAGCCTTTGTATCAGCTGTCTTAGTCTAGTTTTAAGCTAAGTTGCATTTCTCCTTATTTATTGCTATTTTTAGAAAAGTTTAAAAGGCATGGTAAATTATAAAAATTAGTACTATACTTATTGCAATATTATTTACCAATTTATTTATTCTAGACCATTAACTAAATTAGGAATAAGACTCCAATATTCCTAAAATTGTTAAATCATTTGGTGAACCCAACTTACTTCATTTGTGCACAAAAAACCTAAAAACCCCAAGGGAAAAATTCCTTCTAATTTTTTCCACTATTTTTTTTAATTTTTATTTAATATTTAAATCAAAATTTTACATTTAAATTTTTAAATTTACCTTAATAATTTAAAAATAAATTTATTTCAAACCCTAGTTGCCTATACTAGGTCCCAGTTTTTTTTTAGTATTTTTTTAATTTTTCCTAAACATTTAAATTAGAAATTCACATTTTATCATTAAATTTACCTTAGTAATTTTAAAAATCATTTCCTTCAAACCCTAGTTTATTATACTAGGTCCTGATATTTTTCTAGTATTTTCCTAATTTTTTTATTGCATATTTAAATCAAAATTTCCCAATTAATTTTTAAAATTTACCATAGTAATTTTAAAAATCATTTTCTTTCAAACCCTAGTCACATATAATAGGTCCCTTTGCTTCTTTAGGTATCACCTTACATGTTTCTGAGCTTCGTATCTTTTTTATTCATATTCCAATTTATTATTTTGAAGACATTACATTTCTTTTATTCAGTACTTTGTTTCCATTTCATTTTGATTATTACAAATTATTACAAAAAATTCAATACATTTTCAATTTGTTTTCCTACTTTAACAATGGCCTAATATACCAATTTTGATGAAATTGATAAGAGGGAACTCTAAGACCTTTTAACTACACATCTTGATATGTAAGATGATATGCTTAAAATACTACAAGAAGAATTAAAAAAATCAAACAATGGTCAATCCTCTCAAACCATAGAACAATCGTTTGAAAATTACACTATGGGGGTAATTATGTCTCAACAACCACATATAATACCCCAACCTTCCTATCAAGCACTACCAGTTATGGCTAGTACATATTTGTCTTTTAATGTGGCTAGCCTTTCGTACAAGATAAAATCTCTTCAATCCAAGGTGTTACATTTTGAGAAAGGTACCTCTAGACCTACACAAGCTATGGATTATTTTGATCTACTTCATACACCATTGGCACATCATATTGCTTCTACACCCTTGCCACCAAGTTTTGTTCAACTCAAGGTCACTCTATATGATGGTAAGGGTGATCCAAAGACACACTTTAGAGATTTTCACACAATATGTTTGGACTATGTGCCAAATGACTAGTTACTAACCAAGTTATTTCCATATAGTCTATAGGATTATTCTTTAGTCTATTGAATCATTCAATCAATGCATTCAATCCTTTAGCTGACATTGTTCTTATCTCACTTCAACATTAACATTGGTGATAATGTTTCTTATGCCTAAGTTTCACAATAGAAATAAAGGTCAAATGAGCACCTCATAGATTATGTTCTTTGATATAAGACTATATTATCTAAAATCACTAGCCCCATGGCCAATCAATAATTATAAGATATTTTCAAATAGACTCTTCTACCTACTTTACATGAGTCAATAATGTTCAAAATATTCTCTTCCTTCATTGAGTTATGTCATACACTAAAGAAAATGGAAGTCAAAGTAATTTCAATGTTTAAACTCAAGTACACAAGCATATTAGAAAAAATAAACAAGAGTAATAATAAAGTCCCATAAAAAGTCAAGGTCAATGATAGAAAAATTCAAAATTAACATACAATTAATATAGATTAAAATCTCCCTCAATGAGTGGTTTTATTAGCACCTCCTCAGTGAACTTTTACCAATCTACCAATATCTCTATCCAGAGTATTACAATAGATTTTGCAATGTAATATCATATCTTTCCTTCCTATTCAGGAAGTTGATCCAATAAATCCTCTTCGATAGGGATATGATTATAATTCATTTTGTAATTTTTACAAGGCACCAATCCACACAATAAATAGATGCATTAGTGTGAAACATAAGATACAAGACTTAATAGATGGCAACATTATTGATCTTAACACTTTAGTTAAGCCTCCTTAAGTAAAGAAAACACAAGAAAAAGATTTGAAAATATTTTTATATCCTTTCCCACAACATTCTAAATAAGAGATAGGGGACACATTAGGTATTCACCATGTATATCATACATATCCTCCACCAGCTACATGCCAGACATTTTTAGCCAAGTTACACCCTTTGAGCAACATGATTGGTGTGTATAATTCTAGATTTCTAGCTAGACCTTCCATATCCTTCTCAGAGTAGGAGATAGTTGAGGATGATTTGGATTACCATGAACTCCTTATCAAAGCTTACATTAATCATCATCCCATTCATAGTGTTCCCATAGAAAATAGATCTAGTGTGAACATGTGCACTATAAAATTATTGTAACATTTGGTATATTAAGAGTATGTTATTATCCCAATGGACATAGTTATTTGTAGATTCAATGGGCACATATAGAGTTCATTGGGTGATATTTTACTTCCTCTATAGGTTAGACCTACGCATGTGGCCACACCATTTACTATTGTCCCTAGTGAAAGAGCTTTTAATATGTTACTTGGTTAACCATGGATTCAAAAACTTCAAGAAGTACATTCTATAGTTTATAAATATGTGATATTCATTCATGCTAATCAGGTTGTTATAGTTGGTGGAGTTCCATATGAGTTACCACTCCCCACTTTAGATCCATCTCCTACTTTGTAGTCACCAGTTTTAGCTCCTCCACTATTTATAGTTTTTCCTCTAGTTCAAATTCAGACACAATCGAGGCATTCCTTGCTATCATAGAGAGTTCATACCCTTCCATGGAAGGCTCATTTAGAGCAGCCATAGTCTTAGGACTCTAGATAGTTACCAACTATAGTGTTCACACCCAGGGTAGTATCATTGAGGTCTCATGCCTCTACACATAGAGAGCATGTTTAGAGATATTCTCCTAATACTAGATGGGTCCCTAAGAGCCCTATAGTTTCATCCACTTCTCAATGTTATAGGGGGACCCCATAGTCAGTTTCCACTATAGATATTTCAGAGCATTTACAACATACACAAATTTTAGAGCCATAGTCTCAGCCCTTTCATCATGCTTCATGATCATAGATGATCCTTATCCTAGATAAAAGACACCATGATAGGGAGTCTCTTATGAGACTCATTGATTAGTATCATTTCTTCTCATCCTTACTTGTACATAGTCCCTTTATGATTGACTGTATATAACTTCTTTTCAATTACTTGTATATAGTCTCATCATGATTGATTGTGCATAGATTCTTTTCAATTACTTGTACATAGTATCCTCATGATTTATTGTACATATCTTATATAAAAAATCCCAAAAACATTAAAATAACTCAAAAATATAAAAACATTCAAATATGTTAAAACACCAAAAACATTTCAATTGTATGAATTATCCATGATTTACATTTCTACTACCATGCTAGACATACATTTTGTTGTTCTATGCTATTTTTTATTGATTTATCTATATTACCATGCTTCACTTTATCTTCTTTGAGTGTGTGTAGTGACACCCTATTCTTTGGTTGTTTCACTCTACCCATTAAGGGGTCATTCTACTTTATATATTTGAGACATACATTGATATATCTACCCACTAGGGGCATATTCTACATGACTACACCATCTAGGTTGTGTCATTCATACACTACACACTCTAGTTATCATGTTTTTGTACATTACTTACTAACTTACATAGATTACACTATCGACATTCACTAGTATATAACACTTGTGTATTTCTTAGCATCTACCTAGTCTTGTACTACATGTTTTGCATACTTTCACTTCTTTCTTTGATTAGTTAGAGGTGATTATATTTATAGTATATTATATGATTTCCTTCCTTACTTTGTGTATCTAGATGTGATTGCATATCTTAGTTCCTATTTTGTCTCTTGTATGTGCCTTATGACGTTTGCCAATGTTATTTTCTTGTACTCTTATATGTGCTAGTGTCCCTAGTACCAACCTTGTTTATTTTTAATTATATTTGTATGTGGCATTTGAACATGCCTTTTATGCTTGATATTTAGTTTGAGTGACATGTGCCCATGTCCCTTGTTTGTTTGGCCCATTGGCCACTCTTGTATGTTTATTACATCTCACCTTACATGCTTGTTTGCTTGATTTCTTGTCAAATATTTGCAATGCCATGATCCATATCATGCATTATCTTGCTCTCTTAGATTCCATGATGGACATCATGCTCCATACCTCCTTAATAACTAACAACTAATAACTAACAACTTCCAATTTCAATTCAATTCTATACATTTCACTTGTTGTTACATTGTTACATTTATCTAGGCATACCCCTATTTATATAACAATATCCAATACAAACTATGCTATATTTTTAGACATCTTTTCAATTATCATTACTATATCATGTATTTCATAGCATAACACACTTGTAGGCTCTTTCTTCTGAGGGATGTCATTGCAGGGTCTTCATTCCTACCCTTAGAAGAGGGGGCAATAAATAGGAGTTTTGTCATAGAGATCAAAGCCTATATCGATCAAAAAATCAATTTTTAAAACACCCAAAACATCATTCAAAGATCAAACTAGGCATAATAGACCAAAAAAATAGTGATGATTATAGAATAGTCATCAAATTTAGTAAATGACAACAACGCTAGACCTAGACAATAGTGTCAAATAGTAGGGTGTCTTATTTTTGGTGCTCCTATCCAAATAGAAAAAAGCCTAGGTTTTATAGAGATAGGCAAAAAGGTAAGCTCAACTATAGTTTTGTCAGATATAGATCAATTTAGATTCAGTAGTTTTAGTATAATTTTTTTCAAAGAATCTAGATATAGGGGGCATCATGTAAGGCATGATGGCTCTCAATTTCAATTTTAGATTGGGTAGTTGGTATAACTTCTAGATAAAAATCCTTGTTATAGACAACAGTGATTGGGGTAAATATGTGTGACATATTTGACTTATCTTCTTTCTATGTTTAGTATATTACCTAGGGATTCTTAGTAGTTGCATGCCTTATTCCATCTATAGGTGGTTGGTATCATTTTAGAGTTGATTTCATATAAGTCTAACCTCCACACTCTTGAGTCACTTCCAAATAATCCTAGTTCCCTATTTTAGAGTGGCTTTCAAATAGGCATAATCTCCTCCTTTCAAAGTGGCCAAGATTTGCCTAGTTTCTAGTACGCATTCAAATATCCATGACACATTGTTATATTTTAGAGAATTCATGGGCTTCAAGAACCATCTCATATGACACACATTCATATTAGTATCAATTCATAGATTCAATTAGTGGGCAATGATGAAGCCAAAGGACTAACTAGCCTTTGTATTCTTGAGCCACCTACTTAGAGGGATTGGATACATAGTCCAAACATCAATTGGCATACACGTGATTACATAGCTTTAATTATTAAGTGATGATAGAGCCAAAGGGCTAGACTTTGCATTCTTGAAGCACTCTTGGGGAATTGAGCACTCAGCTCTATTCATGATATTACTCTTGGTATAACACATATCCATCATCACTTAGCATCATAACAGGTTTTGTATTGGTCCATGTACCATATGAGGTGTATTTTATCCTTTCTCTTCCTCTCTCTCTTACCCAAATTTTGTACATTATTATTTTTGATATAGCATATTTAGTAAGAACTGACCTACTCTTTTGTTTTTCTCTTGCATATTTACACTTCACAATGTGATCTCTCTATGCACATTAGCATCACACAACTTCATGGGTTTCACCCTTACAGGTAAGTTTAGGTACACTTTATACTTTTCATTTATCCTATTATTTTGAATTGCTGCATCACTAGAATAAAGGAGTATAAAATGTAGTCATATAAAATGTCTAAATTGGTAGCTTGAGTGTGGCTTATGACACCCAATCCATAATATTCTCTTCCATACTTTCATGACCCTTCTAGACACTTTTTTGCTTATAACTAGTCATCCATAGACTTCTAAAACTTGATTCTAGCTTAGTTAGACTACATTTCCCAAGCCAATTCTATCTCCTTAGGTCCTAATCCTATAGGATAGGAGCACTAGACATGGATAATAGTGTTGACCCCTAGGGTGTCCTATTTTTGGTGTTCTTATCCAATCACATTTTGAGCCCAAATGATCATGTCCATCTGATTCTTATTATTCATTATGTCAGCCTAGCATGAATACATATAACCTATGACCAATAGATTGCTATAAAATTCCATACAAATTTCAGTTATAAGGAAGGTGACAAAATATTACAAAGCAAGTAATAATACAAACAAATTACTAAGGCAAATTCTCCTATTTTTTGCATACAATCACCCAACATAACTACAAACATATTCAAACCCTCACACCAATCCCTAGGCACATTAAGTAATATTCATTTGGAATTTTTTCATCCACATTACACTATTGTATAAAGCACATCAAGTGGGAGAACTACATATGGCTTGATCAATCTTCAAAGTATTATGTAGGCATCATAGCCACATAAGAGGTGTGGATACACGTTCAATACATCTTACACACACTAACTCCCCCTCTTTCTTGATTTTCATCAAGAATAATGAAGTTATAGGGTTTTGAGATTAAATTAGTTCTATAAGGAGCTCCATCGATATTCAAGATTCAAAATTTCACAGGCAGGCTCATATAGGGATAGTGAATAAAACATAAAAAGCTTAGATATCTATGAATAGTTAGGACAATAGTGGTAGGACCTAGACTATAGTACTGAACCTTGAAGTGTCCTATTTTTTATGCTCCTATCATTTCATTGAATGAAAGCCAAATCTAGGTTCACAACATTGTCTTAGTCTTGCACAACCAGTTTCAACCTCTATATCAGTTGTTTTAGTCTAGTTTTAAGATAAGTTGAATTTCTCCTTATTTACTGCTATTTTTAGAAAGGTTTAAAAGGCACAATAATTTATACAAATTAGTATTTTATTTATTGAAATATTATTTACTAATTTATTTGTTATAGACCCTTAACTAAATTAGGAATAAGAATCCAATATTCCTAAAACTGTTAAATAATCTATCAAAATGCACATAGGATAAACTAAAAGAAGTGCACATTTTATTTGGTTGAGAATATGAAGTATTTATTATATGAATTATGTACCAAAAACCCATGTATGTATTTTTTAATATAATTTTTAGAATACATTTTGATAATGAAAATGAAAAATTGATTTAAAAGTTTAAATTCAAGTGTCAAATTTAAAAGGATATGGATAAAGATAATCAAAGATGGGAAATTGTGCTTATGTTTGGTGAATTCCCAATATGAAAAGTGCAAATGGTAATTATCCATGTCAACAAATAAAGTATAGTTTTTCCTATTTATATTAATGACATCAAAACATGAATGGTAGATTTGAAAATTTTCATGTTTATGATGGCCATATAACTCACTACATCCGATATTTTCACAATATATATTTGACACAATAAATATTAGTCAAAAATTTATAGCTAAAGGAATAGTAGACAAAAACATAATTATTTTATTAAAAAAAGGTTAAGTACATGAATCAATGTATATGATAAAATCTATTATACCTTGGAACCCAATTGTATGAAATAAAATTAACATAATTGTTGTGGGTTATACATGATCGAGTTGTGATTCATTATTTTTCACATCTTATTATAGTTATTGTGAAACCTACACATAACTAGAGAATGGGAAAACCATCCTTAGATTTATCAAAACCCTAAAATTGGTAGCACATTGTTGATATCACACTGATTAAATTTTAATAATTCTACAAACATGTGTGACATTATAAATCAAGGTTTCCCTAATCCAACAAATAAAAAATTGTGATATGGATACCAGGAATTAGAAATCTTCATGAATAAACCATAGATGAACATAGGGCATTATAAAAACAAAAATAATCATATATTGAATAATGGTTTACTCAAATGAAAAACATAACTCAAGATATTAAAAATGGGAAATACTACCAAAGATCCTAATCTTATATACTTATATATGGATATACCATATTATATGTATATGGTATATGCATATTTCAAACCACTACAGATATACCAAAGATCCTGATAGTGGTTTGAAATACACATATACCATATACATACACCCTATACTATAAACCATATACCATATACCCTATTTACCTTATTATAAAGGATTTGTTTGTCAAATTCCTTGTTGATAACAAAGTGTAGGGATATCTATAGGAGGGATAAAAGGGTACAAAATAGAATTTATAATATTAGATCTCAAACCTCATATGCACATTTATCCCATAGGATGGACTAGTATCCTAATAGTATTGTTTGAGACATTATATCAAACACATTATAGGAATTATCCATTACTAATATGGGATAAAATGTGGTACCAGTCTCGAAGCTTCTTTCAACCACTTGTGCTCGAGATGCATCCCATCACCTTAGATTTAGTAGGGATCGAATCATAAATTAAATAGACTTTAGTATTTAACCTTTATCCATGGGTTCACAGTAGTAGGTCAATGATATGGAGGAGAAGGGTTCCCCAATGTGCCCCATAAGGAATCATAAAATTAAATGGAAAATAAATGAAAAATAGTGTGTGTTTTTGAATGATAGATGAGTTCACATGTTTATGGCCCATGTTGGATGAGATATGTGGATGGTAAAAGGCTGTGAAATGAAAGTACATAGAAATGGTTTAACTTAGTTGGTGGTATAGTTAGTGGTGAAACATTACCTTAGATGGTTTAATAGTAGGGATAGTTAGTTGGTAGTGTGGTGAAGTTTGTTTTTGGTTTGAAAATTAAAAAATGGTGAGTTAATGCCAGCATGCACATAGTTTGTGTGTGTTGGTTAAGCTCTCCCATTCATAGGTACTCTAAAAAACACAAATACAATATTTAATTACCTTATAGAAACCCCATTTTTAAGTTAATTTAATGAATCCCTATGGGCTTGAGGTGATTCAAATAACTTTTTGAACATATGGGGTGATTCAAATAAAATTTTTAACATATGGGGTGATTCAAATTAGTTTTCTAACATATGGGTGATTCAAAAAGTATTATTCTTGGGATAGAAATGGTGTGGTCATTTATGTAGGGTTTGGATGATATGCTAATTTATGGCCTATTATTAAAGCTTGTTAGTATCAAAGGGTAACTATAGGATTCATTTTTTTAACATGAAATTAATATTTTATTTGGTAGCCAATCAAATGGTATTATTTTGTGTGATGGAAAATATTTCAATGTTCAACATAAAAACTTGCATTTTATTTTAAAAAATGTATGAAAAAATTATTTTGTCAATCTCTGATTGGATTAAAAAATTGCATGATATTGGAACCTTCATGTAAGTTGAAGTAGGGAAAGACAAATAATTATGAAAATATTAATTACACTATTATTTCTACGTAGTGATAAAGTTATTTTTGGTACTGAAGGTATACATCAAAATACCAATGCATATGAAACTAGGGGTAATATTTTAATCCTCGTGACACACAAAATATAGAATAATGTTAAAAAACTAATATTGTTCGGATCATTGAGAATTGATCAATGGTAGTAAGTGTTGATGTGTAACCTTTTAGTTATCCCCAAATAATTCAAAGTCTTTCATCTGTCCAAACCCACTATAATGGATAGGTGTAAATATGATTTTACCACTTGTCATTTTTCTATTGGTTTAGATTTATCTTATGTATCTTTGTTTCATGCCAATAATATGTCTTATGTATCTTTATTTCATGCCAAT
>JARHVA010006793.1:342500-425000 GCA_037957365.1 Torreya grandis
AAAATGTGTTTTTAGGTTCAATTAGCCCCCATGGCATCACACATTGAGTGAATTAATTAGTTGGCATAATTAGTGGTGTGATTTGGACAAAATTAAGCCTTGTGAACCTAATTCTTAATCTAAATGATGGTAATTGGAGTTAAAGTGATTTGTTAGGCATTTGTAGGGATTGGGGTATATGGATTAGGGCTTAGGTTTGAGGGTACAACATCTAAGAGACCAAGGTTTTAGTGTTAAGGGTTTAGGTTTAAGGGTGTTTATGCATACATCTAATATCATGTACATGGTAGAATTGTGTATGTGGTATTAACATGAATGTGGTTTTGTTAGTAGTAAAAAAACATTTACAATTTTCCTTTTTCAAATTGAGATTTATGTCCCTTGAGTACTCTAATTTTTCTTGTTCTACATGCTACAGGTTTGGTTTTTACTAATTTTATGTATCTCCAACCCTCAAAAGTAAAAACATTTATCAACTCATGGTTGACTAAATATTTAATGTATGTTTTTTAATAATTTGATCCTTATCCCTGCTTGGTACAACACATCAAGTAGATCTATTTTAAATAATTGGATTATTGTCCCCACCCTCAAAATATGATAACTTTATGAATCATGGGTGACATATTTTGTAATAGTAAGCATAATAAGTTAAAGTGCACAATGTTGGAGGACTTAGAAGCACAAAGATAAAAATAAAGGAAATGAATGTAAAAAAATGTGTAATTAAGTATACTATCCCTAATAAATTCAATGTCACAAATAATGATGAAATGAACAATGATATTATACCTTATTTTAAAAGTATGATTGAAAATTATAATAGTATACCAAAATATAATGCAAGTCAACATTAAAATTTTATGGTATTTAATTTTGGTGATGATGATAGAATGCATGATGATGTAAATTGCATGGAAACACTGATTGGTGAAAGTAACAATCAATAAAACACTATGGGAACACCATCAAATGAATAAACTAGTAATGAATAAAATAATATGGAAACACCAAATCAATCAAATTTACCACTAAAAGAACCTATTAAGATTTTAAAAACAAGACCCATGTATTTAATTGAAATTGATGAAAACATTTGGAAACCAATTCCTAAAAAATGTCTGGGTGCCATATGAGAAGAAAAGCTAAAATAAATTGGGGTTGGCACTTTCAAAAATTAAATGAAACCCAAATATGCCAATTGTTTGTTACATTAAGGAAAGTGATTAAGATGAGACCTATAATGAATAACATAGAATTAATAACATCTAATATTGATGGTTTAAACTAGTTAATTGTTTAAATTTTTCATAATATATACCATCAAGTATGTGTGAACAAACACACCAAAGATGGTAACATTGTATAACATGTTATTATAACTTATGCAGTAATCTATAAAACAAAGAATAAATGATTTAGTAGATAAACAAGTTGATAATTTCACATAAATAGAAAAACACTAATGAAAACAATTGGAAGATGTATAAGACTTGATGTTTCCAATAAAAATGGATTGTGGGCATTCTCTGGTAAACTCCCATATGAAGACAAGGCTATAATAGATTCCCTAAAATATTTACTTGTAGAATTTTGGAAATATAACACAAGGGCATTGATTAATATTAGAGATGTAGTGAAAATAAGAGCGGTTTTCATAATCGTGAACCACATCCTAAAAGTTTTTTGGATATGAATCCAGCATAATTGTACTCTAAATTTATAAGAAAAAAATATCCACAGATTTATATCAGTCAAAGATATTTTTAAATAGGAAAACCCTTATATGTGAAAATCACACACACACACACACACACACACACACACACACACACACACACACACACACACACACACACACACACACACACACACACACACACACACACACACAACTTATTGTTTTAGGTAACATGTTGAATTTTTAATACATTATGATAGTTACCATCATGTTCATCATACCTTCAATATTGATAACATTTTACAGGAGTGTGCAGTGGAATCCCCATCAAAATCAACAAGGTAATTTATTCCATCCAGTTTTTTTAAAACATGAGATGGACAATTTTTTTATAACAGGGCATGTTTGGATGGAACTTACAACATTTATAATGGATTGCAAAAATTGAAAAATTATCCCCATGAGGAGAGTACACACATAATTGGATAAGAATTGGTTACTTTTGGTAAATATAAAAATATGACATATTAATTAAAATATGGAAAGGAATCTAAAAGGTGTGAGTTTGATACAGAATAAATACCCATTTCCAAATTTATGGACAAATTCAAGGAGGAAATTATATATGAGTATGCAAGGCACATACATAGAGCTCGATGGATAGATGAATAATTTAAGTTATGTAAGGACACATTCCAACTTGGTACTATTATTTTATTATTTTAATTTTGTATATTAGTACACACTAAAACCACAAAGAGATTTTAAGTCAATACTACAATTTATAGTTTTTATTTTATGCTTGTCCAAAGTTTACCTAAAAAATAGCATTTTTTCCTTATAGGGACATGTCATCTTGAGGCCAAAACATGTGTTATATATCCTAACTAGGTGCACTCAAATGCCATTAATTTAGTCCTATATGTTAATTTCCACCCTTGACATGGTAGCTATGCTAGTTTTCATCCATGAGGCCCTAGAGATAGATATCTCCAACTACGGCTTACATCTTGACAACATTTCTTGTCAATGTTACTCGAGGCCAAAATTATTGAAAAAATGGTATATGCATGGATTATTAAGATATGGTTATGGTAAAACATGTAAATTACACATCCTAAGGTTTTAGAAGTGATAGATTTTAAATAGGAGGTCCTAGAAGCAAAAATGTCTCTTTGAGATTTTAAACTTGATAATGCACTTTGGAGGTGGTTTGGGCTATTTTAAAGGTCATGTTATTTATTCAAAGTATGTTTAGTGTTAATTCAGTTGGATTAAATGTAATTTAACCCCCACTTAAATTTATATTTAATTTAAACCTCATCTAGACTCATGTAACGTAGGAGGAAATCAATATTAGCATATTTGTTATAGAGATAAAGGCCAATAGAGTGATTTTTAGTCTTGAAATAAGACCAACTTAGTATTATACATGTTTCTAAAATTTTATAAGGATAAAAACAATAGAGTATGAGTTAATAAAGGAAATAAAGGTCAAATTATTTAATAATAAGGAAGTAGAAGGTCTATGAGAAGGATTTATGTGATAATGTAGCAACCAAAAATGTAATGGTAAAAAATATAGTGGTAAAAATGTAGTATGACAAAACATCACAAGGATAAAATGTAACAAGGAAAAAATGTAGTGGTATTGGTAATGTCATGAAAATATAGTAAGGAGCATAATTGGGACATTTTAGTGATTAGCACATTGTTTATTTGTTGTATAGTTCATTTTGGTGATAGTAGTTAACATTTCATGGTGAAAAAGTATTGCACCAAATTTATAAGCAAAATAATAGAGGAAAATGTGATTTCATGAGTTTTGACCTTTAGTTGAAATTTGTGTCATATTATTTGTGAGTGTATCCTTTGATATGTTTTATTTCTATGATGTTTTGTCATTGATACATTTTGTCCTTGCTACATGTTATCCTCGTTATGTTTTTTATGCTACATTTTTAACTGTTATGTTTTTGTCTACTACATTTTTATGGATACCCTATGAGAAGGCCTAAAGAAAAGTCTACCAAATACCTACAAATATCAAAGTGTATGTATTTGAAGTTCATATGAATAAAAAATGTTTACATGAATATATTTATGCTCTTATATACTTGTAAGTTTATATGTTTATATTTATTTGATATGAATTCATAATGTTATGGTGTTTTCAAGTTTTAAATGTCTATAAATACTTATTTTTGTTACAGAGTTTGATAAATGAATTTATTTCTATGTAATTTCATGATTATGTGGCTTGATGAATGATTTTAGAAGTGAAACACAATATTTAAACATATATTAAAGTAAAAATTAACCTTTGAAGGTCATTAAAGTTTGATATTTTTCCAAATTTGTGCTCTCAAGTCTGTCTACTCTCAGTTAAAACTATAATAGTAATGGAAACATTCATTATTTTAGCAATTACGAGTTTGTTAAAACACCAAAAGTGGTTGAAAAGGTTAGGTGAATGATAGAATAGGATAATAAAGTCTATAAGTGTGAAAAAATAGTGATAAAAAGTTAAATTTCCGTTTATGTTAGGCATTTGGACTATAACATACATAAAAAACCTAATTCAGGGTTTAGTTCATTAAAAGTGTTATAAATATCAAACAAACTAGTAAAATATTGATAAATTTGATAGGGAGATTATATATAATGTAATTTAATTAATTTAAGTGGTATAAGGGTTTTAAAGTCATTATGGAAAGAGATATTAATGATTGTGTCTAGGTAGGCCTATACAAAGACCTAAAATAGGGTTTTTTGGAGATCAAAAACATATAGGTCAATGACTAATCAATAAAATGCTATGAAATTTTGTGGATATTAGGAGGAAATGTAAAATGAGGTGTTTTAATTATTTTTAGGGAACCAAGGTTTTTATAATGAAATAAATTATCCCTTCTCAATCTATAGGCTGAAGATAAACAAACTTAGCCACGGTATGAAGTCTTTTCTTGTGTTTCCAAGATAAATTGAGGATAAAATCTAATTAATAGTGAAAGTTAAAATATAAAATATGTTTTTATTATTATTATTATTATTATTATTATTATTATTATTATTATTATTTAATAATAAATTTATAAATAGGATCTAAACTTAATTGATTACTCTTGGCTAACAATAGGACTATGTAAACCCACTCTAGGGTTTAAGACATTAGAATTATTCTAAAAAGAGTTTCAACCCCAAAAATGTTTTGAAATTTTAAGGAATGATAAAATAAGTTAGTTTAAAGAATATTTAATAGTTTTTATGTCAAATTAAAATATACCTTAAATATTACAAGATAATTTTTGAATGATTGAAACTTGGAATGAAGCTATAAATATGTATTTTAAAGGTAATTTAGGTGGTTTAAAATTGATAAGTGTCTTGAAAATAAATTATGGTAGTTTTAGACCTTGTAGACCTGCATATAGGCCAAGAACCTCACTAACTATCCTATAGAAAAATTCAAGCATTAAGAAGCTTAAAATAATTGTAATACATCCCTAAGAGTTTTTAAACCCATGTAAAATATAAATAATTATCTCATTGGTCTTAAAAATACCAATCTAATAATATTACTCATTTATTATGAATAGAGGTAAGTTGCAGACCTAATTGGAGACCTAAAAGAGGCCTACATAAGTTAGGATTGGATATTAATAGTGGTTAAGAGTGATAAAGTACTATAACTACATAAGTTTTGGAAAGTGTATTATTGTACATTAATTACATTAATTATTTTATTATATTCCAATTATTTGACAACAAACCCAACCAAAACATAAAAATAGTTGTCTCTAATTCAAAATATATATTCTATGATCACTTACCACACCTTTTGTAGTAATTTTGTAACTAATTCATATGTAAATTTCCCAAAAATTTCAAAAACATTCAATAGACTTCAAGGAATATTTTTAATGCTCAACAAAATTTTAAGGCACACAATAATGTGAATATGTAATAGAGTATGTATAAATTACAAAAAAATCTAAAACTTGAAATCCATGAGAATATTTAAAAAATAAAATGTTAAACAATATATAATGTATATAAACTCCATAAAATCCATATAAAAGTCCTAAAAAATGTGATCACTTGATATAATATCATGGGTCATTGCCATATAGGCATACAATTCCAAAAAACTATACATCAAGCCATATATGGATACAAAAAAATGTCATAAGACATGATTCTAATCATCAAAATGCATCACTCTCTTTGACTTGATTGTATAAGCCTGTCCTTTGGATGCCTTTGTCATAAATGGAGGTGTTAGATATGGATGACTATGAGTATTCATCCACTCAAAAATCACATGTAACTCTGACTATTCATATGCAGATATTGTCATAAAATTTACATGTACTAAAATAAGATTCTTATAAAATTAACAAGTTAAGTTTTTAAAATAATACAAAAATTATTCATAGGTGCACTTACCATAAACTAGTGGTCATGATCAATTTGGGATTGACACTTAATAGGGTCAATGACAGGTTCATGCTGGTGAACAAGAATGTGAAATGGATCACTAATAAGAGTTGGTGACATGTTCATGATGATGGAAGGGATGGCTCCCTGTAAATGTATATATATATATATATACAAAATATAAATTCAAAATTATCTCATAAAAATTTAATCCATCTGACTAGATCATTAAAATATAATAGAATATATTAATAATTCAATTTTCAATTATACCACATCATACTTGATAACCATTTCAATGGGACCATAATACATCACTAGAGGAGTCTACATATATAATTGTTTTGTGCATCAACTATTTGCACACGTACATATGACAATTACAAAACACACATCCATATTTACACTTAAACATAATAATAAATCTCATATACCTCAATGAGTTTTTATATAGAAGAAATCATAGTAGTATAACCTACATTTGCTCCCTCTCAAATATATGACAGACTGTTTAGTGTGTTCATCAACTAAACAAACAAAATATCATTATTAGTCACTTCAACATATACATACAACAACATACATGTACAATGAACCATAACATTAATTAATTATTAAAAATAACCTCTATATAGGTATATATATGCATATTAGTAGCATCACATGTGCCTTTGTGGCATTTAAAATCCTACTACAACATAAAAAATTCATATACGTTATTGAGATTTCTACATGAAAATTAAATATTAGATTTTAAATTGTATAGATATTTGAAATTTAACAATTCTAACCAATTTTTACAAGTAAAATATTAAAGCTACCTATCAATTTGTAGCCAAGGTGTCCCGATCAAATGTAAATGGCTAAAACATAGTGAGGTTGATATTGTATAGGCCCACAAAAATACTCCCATTAATGGGTTGCATGATATCCTCCTCCTCCTTAGGTCCAGTGCATATAACATCACATGATCTATAATAGTGAGTTTATTGGGTATCAATGCTATATGAATCCTTTCCATATCCACCCTTACCAGTAGGAGTATGATAAACCTAGCTCATATGTTTAACAAGGGTGTCAATAAGTGCCTTAACCACATGAAAAGTATCAATCTATAAAGTCTCCTTGATTATAAAGGTTAGGGTTTTAGAAGGATGTGGTTTTGTTGAGTTGTGGAGCTAAAAGCTTCACTAATGAGCTAATGTGAAGGTTGTTGGGCTTACACAATAACTGACATCAGTCAGAACCAACTGACATCGGTTAGGGGTCGACTGGCATCAGTCAAAACCAACTGACATCAGTTAGAGGTCGGCTGACATCGGTCATCTTTAGACTGACACAGACTTCTGTACGTTTCCAGAATTGTTATTTTTAGGAGAACAAATTTGAGACTTTGATTTAAGAGGTGGATCTAAGGGTGGTGAATGCATGGCTCATGAACCCTAGTGTTGTAGTATACTATATAGTAGGGTTAGATCCTCATAGCATGTACAATTTAGTAATTGAGTTGATTGTAATTGATTGAGAGAGAGAGAGAGAGAACTCTTGAGGGAGAATTACTGTACATCTGTGAGGTGTGAGGAGAGAGATTTCTTCATTGTATTTCCTTCCAAAAGATTTTAATACAAATTGGTTATTTCTTGTATATCCTATTATTTGTTGTTTCTAATTTCTAGTTACTTATTACTTCTAGTTTCAATTACGTGTTTAGTTGCTTATACAAAAGCAATCAATTGTACTCTGAGATCCTAACAACTAGTATCAAAGCGTGTTAGTGTTTGTTGATTACATAATTCACTCAAAGGGGTTTCTGATTGAGTGGGAGCAAAGCAATGGCAGAAGAAAGTAAACTAAGAATGGAGAAATTCAATGGAAAAAATTATCAATTATGGAGGATGCAAATTGAAGATTATCTATATCAAAAAGATCTGTATTTACCGTTGGGTGGGGTTTCAAGGAAACCCACAGATATGGAAGATGAAGAATGGAATGTTCTTGATAGAAAGGCTCTTAGATCTATAAGGTTGAGCTTGGTAGCTTCTGTGTTTTCCAACTTATCATAGGCAAATACAATGGTAGAGTTAATGGATACTTTGGAAAATTTATATGAAAAACCCTCAGCTTCAAATAAGGTATATCTTGTGAAGCAATTATATAATTTGCAAATGCAGGAAGGTGGATCTATATCTAGTCAGCTTAATGATTTCCATACAATAGTAAATCAATTAAATTTAGTCAAAATAGTTTTTGATGATGAAATTAAGGCTCTCTTAATCTTATGCTCTTTACCTGAAAGTTGGCATAGTTTGGTAATGGCAATTAGTAATACTGCATCTGCTTCAAATATCTTGAAAGTTGATGATGTTGTTAGTGTAATCTTGAATGAAGAAATTTGTAGGAAAATCATAGGAGAAACATTAGGTAATGCTTTAAGTGTTGAAAGTAGGGGAAGGAAAAGAGAGAAGGGCAAGCAAAGGAAATCAAGGTCAAAGATGGGAAGTAGATCTAAATCTAGAAATGGAAGAATACCCTACTGGAATTATGAAAAGAAAGGGCATGCAAAGAAAGATTGTTGGTTGAAGGATAACAAAGAAAATCAGCATGAAGGTAATAAAGAAGCAAAAGTTGTAGGTATTGTTGCACAAGATGTTCTTGTATTTTCTTTGGATAATAAAGTAGAATCATGGGTTTTAGATTCTGGTGCCTCTTTCCATGCAACACCAAATAGAGAATTTTTCAATGATTATGTCCATGGAGATTTTGGAAAAGTTTATTTAGGGGATGATGAACCTTATAAAATTGTTGGCAAAGGAAAAGTGTAGCTGAAATTGCAGAATGGAAACACATGGGTGTTGAAGGATGTCATGCATGTACCCATCTAGAAGAGGAATCTGATTTCTATAGGAAAGTTGGGTGATGAGGGTTACACAGTAACTCTCACAGCTGAATCTTGGAAAGTTTCCAAGGGTGCACTTGTATTAGCAAAAGGTAAGATAGTAGGTACACTTTATCTATCTATTTGTATTACTGATTATTCTCCTTCTATTTTATCTACTTCAGATGTAGATGAAAAGTTGTGGCACTGTAGGCTTGGTCACATGAGTGAGAAGGGAATGAATGTTCTTAAGTCAAAAGGTAAGCTTTCAGATTTGAAAAGCATAAATCTAGATTTCTATGAGCATTGTATTTTTGGGAAACAGAAGAAAGTGAGGTTTCTCAAAACTAGGTCAACAAAGAAGAAGCACAAGTTAGAGCTTGTTCACACAGACGTGTGAGACCAAATCAGGTAGCTTCTATTGGAGGATCACAGTATTATGTTTCTTTCATTGATGATATTACAAGAAAGGTATGGGTTTATTGCATAAAGAGGAAATCTAATGTTTTTGACACATTTAAGAAATGGAAAGCTTTGGTTGAGAATGAAATAGGTTTGAGATTGAAGTGCCTTAGATCTGACAATGGTGGTGAGTACTATAGCAATAAATTCAACAGTTATTGTTATATGAGTGGAATACGTAGGGAAAGGATGGTTCCAAGGACACCTCAGCAAAATGGAGTTGTTGAAAGGATGAATAGAATAATAATAGAGCGTGCATAGAGTATGAGGTTGCATGTTGGTTTGTCCTTACAGTTTTGGGTAGAAGCTGTAGATATTGTAGTTTACTTGATTAACAGAGGACCTTCTACTACACTGGATGGTGGAATTCCAGAAGAGGCTTGGACAGGTAAAAAGGTAGATCTTTCATTTCTCAGAGTTTTTGGTTATGAAGCTTTTGTGCACATTGATAAAGAAAATAGAAAGAAGCTAGATGTTAAATTTATGCGGTGCACATTCATTGGTTATAGTTTTGGAGATTTTAGATTCTGATTGTGGAATTTAGAAACTAAAAAAATTATTAGAAGCCATGCTGTAGTTTTCAATGAGAAGGTGATGTACAGTGATCAGCTAAAGAGGTTGAATAATTTTGCGTAGGGTAATCTTGATTTGGAAGAGGTTATAATCCAAAATGAGCTCACGGGTAAAAATCATCACTCATAGAAAAACATAGAGACTGATGTTGATCAGGTAGAGACTGACATCGGTTAAGTGGAAATTAGCATCGATTAGGAGGAATTGACATCAGTCAGGTGCAGACCGGGCATCGATTAGAGATGACTGGGATTGGTCACTATCAGAAGAAAATTTGGGCAGACAACAAGCTGTAAATGAGTCTCAAACACCCATAAGGAGGTCTAAAAGGGTAAGTAAACCTCCAATTCATTATTCCCCTTCTTTATACTACTTGTTTCTCACTGATGGTGGAGAACTAGAAAGTTTTGATGAGGCAATGCAGATAGAATCCAAGAAATAGTAAGAGCATGGCATGAATGAGGAAATTGATTCCTTGGAAGAGAACCATACGTGGGATTTGGTTGAGTTGCCAGCTAGAAAGAAATCACTAAAAAATAAATGGGTATAGAGGTTAAAGGAAGGAGAGAATGGAAAAATGAGACATAAGGCTAGGTTGGTAGTAAAGGGATTTGCACAAAAACTAGGTATTGATTTTGGTGAAATTTTTTCTTCTGTAGTAAAGATGACTTCTATTCAGACTGTATTGTCTTTATTTGCTATTAAGGATTTGCATCTTGAGTAGCTTGATGTTAAGATAGCATTTCTTCATGGAGATTTGGATGAAGAGATATATATGGATCAGCTAGAAGGTTTTGAGGTCAAACGTAAGGAGAAACTTGTGTGCAGGTTGAAGAAAAGCTTATATGGTCTTAAGCAAGCTCCAAGACAATGGTATTTGAGGTTTGACAAGTTTATGATAGAGCATGGCTTTAGTAAATGTCAATCTAACCATTGTGTTTATTTTAACAGATTAGATAATGGTAGTTATATTATCTTGTTACTGTATGTAGATGATATGCTTGTTGTGGGTTCACACATGCAAGAAATTATTGAGCTTTAGGTAAAATTACCTCACACATTTGACATGAAGGATTTAGGATTAGCAAAGAAAATCCTTGGCATGAGTATTAAGAGAGACAGGAAAAATCATAGTTTGATTTTGTCTCAAGAGGATTATGTGAATAAGGTGTTGGAGAGGTTCAATATGCAGGATGCAACACCGTTAAGCACACCTATGGCTAGACACTTCAAGTTGAGCAAAGAACAGTGTCCTAAATCAGATGATGAGGTTGATTACATGAGTAGAGTTTCATATGATTCAGTACTTGGGAGCTTGATGTATGCAATGGTATGTACTAGACCAAATATTGCCCAAGCAGTGGGAGTTGTCAGCAAGTTTATGGCCAATCCAAGAATGGAACACTGGAAATCAGTTTAGTGGATTCTCAGATATCTGAGAGGGACCAATAGTAGGCATTTATGCTATGGAGGGTCAAACACTTCTCTACATGGGTATGTAGATTTGGATATGGCAGGTGACTTGGATGGTAGGAGAAGCACCATAGGATATGTGTTCACTATTGGTGGAATGGCGGTTAGCTGGATTTCAAAGTTGTAGAAGGTTGTTGCCTTGTCTACTATAGAATCAGATTACATTGCAGTCACAGAGGCTAGAAAAGAAATGATTTAGATGACTCGGTTCATGGAAGAGTTGGGAAAGGAGCAAGAGAGTTTCAAATTGTATAGTGATAGTCAAAGTGCAATTCATTTGGCAAATAATTTAGCCTTTCATTCAAGAACCAAACATATACAGCTTAGGTACCACTTCATTAGATAGGTATTAGAGGATGGACAATTGAAGCTGGAAAAGATCCATATGGATAAGAACCCTGCTGATATGTTAACAAAGCCAGTAACAAAGGAGAAGTTGAATCTTCATTCAACTTTTGTTGGTCTTCAAGATTGAACTTGAAGAGGGAGAAATAAGCCAAAGATGTTTAGAGGATGTTGTTGTATAGGTATAGGTGTAGCTATTTATCTCCAAGTGGGAGATTATTGAGTTATGGAGCTAAAAGCTTCACTAATGAGCTAATGTGGAGGTTTCTGGGCTTACACAGTAACCAACATCAATCAAAACCAATTGACATCAGTTAGGGGTCGACCGGCATCGGTCAGAACCAATTGACATTGGTTAGGGGTCGGCCGACATCGGTCATCTTCAGATCGACACCGACTTCTATACATTTCCAGAATTATTATTTTTAGGAGAATAGATTTGAGCCTTTGATTTAAGAGGTGGATCTAAGGGTGGTGAATGTATGGCTCATGAACCCTAGTTTTGTAGTATACTATATAGTAGGGTTAGATCCTCATAGCATGTACAATTCAGTAATTGAGTTGATTGTAATTGATTGAGAGAGAGAGAGTGAGAGAACTCTTGAGGGAGAATTATTGTACATCTGTGAGGTGTGAGGAGAGAGATTTCTTCATTGTATTTCCTTCTGGAAGAGTTTAATATAGATTGGTTGTTTCTTGAATCTCCTATTATTTGTTGTTTCTGATTTCTAGTTACTTATTACTTCTGGTTTCAATTTCGTGTTTAGTTTCTTATACAAAAGTAATCAATTGTACTTTGAGATCCTAACAGGTTTTTCAATATGTAATATCATATGTTGATTAGGTGTATGACATGTACTTGGCCTATCCTATGTAGAGCCTTTCCTCAACTAAAGAACTCCCAAAAATAAAAATAGTTTCGAACTTCATTCAACATAAACTCAGAATACAATTTTAAAAAAAAAACATTGGGACCTCATTATTGTTGTAAGTTGGTGATCAAATACCATCCACCATCGACCCCAAAAATTCTATTTGATCAATTCGTGAGTGTACTAGTGGATTATAATTTTTTTGGCCATCAAATGTAGTGTTTCCTTAGTTTTCACATCAATTAATAAGGCACAAATTTGGGATTTGATTATATTTTTATATTTCACAGTGGCTATAGATAATTTGTTGGAATAATATTCCCTATATTTATTTTTATACTTATCCCACCTATCAATTTGACATGTTAACGAGTTAATTTCACCTAATAATGTCTATAATGTATTTTCCATAAAACATTGGTGAAGGTTGTTTGCATAGGGATCCCTCAATGTCATAATCAAATTCTCAAGTTGGATCTTATTTTCAAGGATATGGGATGTTAAATCCTCTTGATTACCTTGGGGGCCTTGAAGAACTATAGGTGGGATAAGGATTTTTTATGGGTGAGGAGGGATATGAGGGTTTTACAGGCGAGGAAAGATAAGAGGGTTTTGTGAGCGAGTAGGGATAGGAGGATTTTGTGGGTTAGGAGGGATAGGAAGGTCAAGTTATTTTTTAATATAAATTGCCTCTGCATGTGTTAAAAAATTTAAAAAAAACCAAGAAAAATGCAACAAAATTAACTATTTTTTTATAAATGCTCTAAAATGTGTTTGTATACCTCCCTTTCAATGTGACATTATCGAATTTGGGTTGATAAAGTGTTTTTTCCCTTTCACTGGTCTCACTCAACTACGTATTTCCTCTTGCTATCTTTTAATCATAGTTTACATTGATGTCAAATGAATGACATTGATGATTTTTATTTGGTTTTAAAACAAGAGAACCACGTATGTGGTTATGTTGTTTTAAAACTATGTACACAATTTTCACATTCAACCACATATATGGTTCTAGCTTGGTAATACAGAACCTATGTTGTATAACCATGTACATAGTTTTTTAAAATTGCATATGAAGTTCTTATAAACTTTATACAAAAAATCAATTTCATTAATTTATGTCCACTTTTTGGCCCCTCATCTCCATACACTTACCCAGATATGGACCCTTATGATGGCACCATGTTGCACTTCATGGGCCTTTGGGTCATTAAGGACTTTTTAATCTAATTTACCTTAACATTATTTTTGATCTAAGACTGTACACACCATGGGGCATTATCATTATGATCCTACCTTTCTCTTTATGCTTTATACCATGGTGACCCCTATCAAGTCTTGGGTTCCCATGATGGTGCCACATGGCACCATCACAAGACTTTGTTCTTAGAAGGCAAATTCTAATTAACTACAACCCCATCGAGATCTAATTAAACATGATCATGCCATGTGGCATGGTCTTAAACTTCATGTATTATGGGGTTTGAACTACTCGCTAAGTGGTATTAGGCCCAAACTCTCATAATCATGACACATGTCATAATTGTGGGGGTCAAGGGTCATCTAAATGTTCAACATCATGACATGTGTCCATGTTTTATTGACTAAGAACTGCTAAAGATAATTTCATAGATGATTTTCAAAATTTTCATGAGAGACAAATATTGTACCATGTGCCATAATCATGGTGACTTGAAGCTCTCTAAGTAAAAGTACACAATCACTTTTCAAAATATCCCAATATCCCCCAATTGTGGCACATGTCTTCATCATAATGACTTGAAGACCACATTGAAAAAACATGGTTGATTTTCAAAATCCCTTGAGATCCCAATAACCATCCACATGTCTTCATCATGGTTACTTGGAGCTGATAGAATCAAAAAATAGTTTATAGTTTATAGTTTCAAAACAAGAATAATTATTAATGTGTTGAATTTTTGTACACTTTAGTATTGTACATTCACATAGCATTTGTTGATCAATTTCATATTTTTGTTTTCAAAAAACTACATGGATACTATAATCTTTTCCATAATCTCCTTGTCTATATTTCATTGCTTAGATTACACATGAATAGATTTTATTTTATTGCTATGATTGTGAATTACCTCTTTCTTTAGTGCTAGTTTAGTCACTCCTAGATATTAAATAGGGATTTAAGCTCTTTTATTCTAAATCCACAATTTATTTGACATCATAATTACATGTCCTTTGTATTTCATTTAATGCTTAAACCTTTTACTTCAACAATTTTGACCTTTCATACAATATGCATTGCATCTACTACATTTATCTATTTCCATTCCACATTCTGACATAAAATATAGTTATTTCATCTTAAATTCAAAGCAATAACTTCTTGCTTTAAAATTATTACAAAGTAATTAGATGGAAAACTAAAAGAGAATGTAATCTTTTGTAGATTCTATTAGTGCAGGTTTTTATTTTTCCCTATTTATTAATTAGGGAAATTGTATTTCTTGTGCATACTTGGAGTTTTCTTACGTTTGTGGGATAGGCTAGCTTATGTGGAGGTGTGTGTCATAGATGTGTCAGAGGTGTCATAAGAATGTCATAAGTAACTCCCTTGATGAGAGTTACTTATCTATTCTAAGTGCCTTGTCACCACCTTTCATGGAGGAGTTACTGACTATTCTTGGTGTACGTTGTCCACCTTTTGTGGAGGAGTTACTTTTGTACTCTCCTATTTGTAGTCCTCACTTTGGCCATCTCATGCTAATTCAGATTTGGTTTTCTCCATTTTGTCTTGTGTAATTTATCTTCTTGTGTTATTTTTAAATTACTTTAGCATCTATGTGGTGTGCACTTGCTTCAACTTGTGTGATCACGTCTCCATTGCACTCGCATTATCCAGATTCTGGTAACAACTCTAATATGGTATCAGAGCAAGAATAGTAATCATGTGTATGGTCATGCTTTTAGTTCATTTTGAAATCAAGAGGAGTGGAGTTCTCTTTGTTTTTTATTTTCTAGATCCGATCTAAAATAATGATAAAAAATATATCATTTCTTGTATTATTTTCTTGGGAATCCTTGGCCTTTGGGTGTCTTGGTTGTCTTCACTTCAGGGGCTGGTTCATCAGTTAGCCTGGGTGCAATTGTTGTGTGCAAGGAGCAGAGGGAGGAGCATCGCTAAGCAACTTCAATTTTAGTAGCAGAAGTCCTTCCTTCCAGCCACGCTTTCAGCTGTACGGCGTCTAAAACAGCCTTCCTTTCTAGTGAGGTGCAGCATTAGTAGTCAAGGCGCAGTAGTAGCAGTCCTTCCAGCAAGGTGCCTTCAGTCGTACAGCGCCCAGGGTTGTAGGTTGTTTTTTGTTTTTGCAAAAATTCAAAACTACACCCTTTTTTGGATGCCACTTCCTATTTTTGTTTATTTTCTTAGCAGATCACCCTTATTCTTTGTGAAATTATTCTTCCACAGTCTTCTGCTATGCCTCAGACAAGCCGTACAACCAGCAGGTCTGCATTGTTTTTTGTCTTTTCTGCTGCAAATTTGGACTGTAATTTCTTGAAAATGGTGCTCCTCTTCTTGTTTAGCATCCCATGTGGACCCTTGGACACTTGGCCATTCTGTCCATTCTATCTTTAACTTAAAATTTTTAATGAAAATTGACTTTTCAAAACAAAAATCAATCAATTTGAATGAGTATTTAGTTTTTTAGACAGTTTGGTATTTTGGAGGTTTTCAATTAAAACTTGTATCTTCGCCTGTCGAAGACGAAGGGTGAGACCTAAGTTGGTAGGAGACCAATTCCCCCTCACACAAACCTCCTTTGGATTCCTCATTCTGTTCTGAATCCAACGAGTGGTTGGAAGACCACTTTCTTTCTCATAACAGGCATTTTTTTAATATTTTAGTGTTTTTTTGCAAAAACACTAGTTTACGGGAAAATTGTACCTTTAATATCTTGCAAACGGTAGCTCAAATTTAGGTCCCATTTTTTTCAAAAGTATTTGTAATACAATTCTCCATAGTGTAGGCTTGTTATTTTTTAAAAACACGCTAGTTTATAAAGTGCCAAAAATTTGGGTCTCTCGGGACACATTTTTGGTTGAGTCCGACGTCCTGCTTGCTTTAGTCTTACACTGATTGCTCTAAGATGCATTCTCGACTGAGTCTGATGTATTTTGAGTATGTACTTGAATATTTGGGGGGGGCTCAATATTTTGGGGGGCGTGTGATTGCTTTTCACAACTTGCTTTCATTCTCCTTTCTGCATAAATTCACAACTTACAATCAACACAACTTCACCTAAATTCAGCTAAAAATGGATTCTTTTCAACATAAACCCCTAACACCCTTCAACTATCATGAATGGAAAGTTAAAATATCAATCATTCTTAGAAGCAAAGGGTTGTATAGGATCACCATGGGTACTGAAATAGAACCCAACACTGATGCTGAAAAGGTCAAGTGGTACAACCGTAGTGATGAAGCCTTTGGATTACTGAGCTTGTCTATGTCTCCCAAACTTCTCTTCCATCTAGAATCCTCCCAGACTCCCAATTACATATGGGACACCTTATAAAAGTTATTTGGGAAGCTTGATGAGATGAGAGGTCATGAGCTCAAAAATGAACTCATAAGTCTAAGTCCTAGCAACTTTGACACCCTATAGGACTTCTTCACTAAGTTTAAGGCCCTTAGATTAAAATTGAAAGAATACAAGATAGAGAAAAAATATGATCAACTCATCCTTTTTATTCTCACAATGTTAGGTCCAAGCTATTCAGTCTTTGTCTCCACTTTCCATGCCACAAAAAGTGCCCTTGGCACTACATGGAAAATGCCTTCTTTGGATTCATTAATTGCCAACTTGACTAGGGAGCAAGATAAGCTCATTCAACTGGACACAATGAAGTCTACTCAACCCCAAGCCTTGATAGTTGGAAATGGTAAGGATAAGACTTCAACAAATGAGAAGAAGAAAAAGAACAAGGACTAGGAGAAGAAGAAAGAAAACATCAATCCTGCCAAATACAACACTAAGTCTTCATCCTCCAATGCTAAACCTAAGAAGGAGAAGGTTAAGTGTCCCTATTGTAAAAAGATAAGGCATGATGAACACAAATGCATGAAGAAACAAATAGATCACCTAACTCATCTTCTAGAAAAGAACAACATAGGTGTTCCTGAGTCCATCAAGCAGAATTCATCTACCCAAGATTATACTAAACAAAAAGGCAAGGGTAAGGAGAAAGAAAAGGGCAAGGCCCTTATAGCAAATGCAGCTTCTAAAACATCATGGGTAATTGATTCAGGTGCTTTTCACCACATGGGATCTTCACTAGTTGAGTTTTCATCTTTAGAGCCTTATAGCATGACTTCAATTAGTTTGGGTGATGACACATCAGTTTTTGTTGCAGGGAGAGGGTTAGTTGATATGGAAGGAGGAACATTCAGTAATGTTCTAAGTGTTTCTTCTCTTTCAACCAATCTCCTATCAGTGTACCAAATCACTCACAATGATCAGGGCATGAGAGTTGAGTTTTCACTAGATTCAGTGTCTATCAGGGAGTTGCATAGTGATACTATAGTGGCAGTGGGTAGGGTAGATCACCAAGCCAAGTTATACACCTTCTCACATTTTTCACCAGATTCTTCTCCAACAACATTATTGACTCATTCAGATGGAGTTAGCAAATTATGGCATGAGTGGTTTGGCCACCTTAACTACCGCTACCTTGAGCAACTTTGCAAACATGACATGGTTATTGGCTTGCCTCGTGTCCAATTATCAAAAGGACTTTATGAGGGGTGCTCCCTTGGGAAGCATTCCAAAGAAAAATTTGACAAAGGCAAAGCTTGGAGGGCTACACAACCTTTGGAGTTAGTCCACAGTGATGTATCAGGACCCTTCCCCAAACCATCATTCACAAGGGCCAAGTACATCCTCACTTTCACTGATGATTTCTCTAGGTACACTTGGATATATTTTCTCAAACAAAAGTCTGAAGTTTTTGAAAATTTTCTAGACTTCAAAGCTCTTGTTGAGAAACAGAGTGATAAATCCATCAAGGTTATTCCCACTGATAATGGAGTGGAGTATGCCAGCATCAAGTTTGAGCAATTTTTCACCATAGAGGGGATAAATTTGTAGTGCATAGTCACTTACAGTCCTTCACAAAATGGGGTTGTAGAACATAATAATAGGTTCTTGAAAGATATGGGTAGCTATATAATTCACTCCAAATCCTTAGCACCATAGTACTAGGCCGAAGCCATCAATTGTGCTTGCTACATTCAAAATAGGGTTCCTCACAAAGATTTGAAAGGGATAACACCCTTTAAAGCTTGGCATAAAAGGAAACTTGGTGTTGAGCACCTCAGAGTTTTTAGATCCCTAGCCATGGCCCACATTCCAAAGAAGAAATGAAAAGCTATGGAATGTCAGTCCAAGCCTTACATCTTTGTAGGATATCCAGATGGTATTAAGGGATATCACCTTCTAGATCCAGTCACTCTTAAGTTGTTCATTGAGAGAAGTGTCCATTTTTAGGAGAGTCCTAAAGACTCAACACTTGGCACTTCTTTTCCCTCATTGGATCTACTTCTTCATGATGATTCCTCATTAGATTTAGATTAGCCACAGCAGGTTCTTAAGCTAGAGACATCTTCTTCTTCTTTGAGTTCAGATAGTGAGGACAATGATGTAGTGTCATCCACCTCTATTCAGTCAGAGGATGAGGAGTTAGCACCTAACTCGCCCACTTCTAGACCACTTTGGGCCAAACAGACACTTGAGTGTGCTAGCACTTGGGTAGGAGATCTCACAAATGACAAACGTACTAGGAGGGATTTCTAAAGAGATCACATGCCTTATTTGCTTTAGTTTTAGATCCATAGACTTTTTGAGAGGCATCTGGGGTACCTGAGTGGGATAGTGCTATGAAAGAAGAATATTCTTCCTTAATCAAAAATCACACTTTTGATTTGACTTCACTTCCTAAGGGAAGAAAGATGGTTTGATGTAGGTGGATATATCAGACCAAGTTTGCAGTAGATGGATTGGTTGATAAGTACAAGGTGCGATTGGTCACCAAGGGTTTCTCACAGGTGGTAGGCATTGACTACTTAGAGACCTTTACACCCATTACAAAGATGAATTCTATCCAAGTCACCTTGGCTATTGCTGCAACACATGGTTGGAATGTGCATCAGATGGATGTGAAGAGTGCCTTTCTTCATAAAGACCTAGAGGAGGAGATCTACATGGAGCAACTGCGAGGATTTGTTCAGGATTTTTCCTTAGTATACAGACTTAAGAAATCTATTTATGGCCTCAAATAGGCCTCTCAGGCTTGGTATGCCAAGATGGATTCCTTCCTTCTCATAGTGGGTTTCACTAGGTGCCATTCTGATCCCAATATCTACTTTTTGTGGTAGGATGATTCACTCTTGATTTTGGTTCTATATGTTGATGACCTTTTGATCAGTGGGAGTTCTTCATCAGCTATTATAGCAGTGAAGGCATCTCTTCAAGATAGATTTGACATGATAGACTTGAGTTTATTGCACTACTTCCTTGGCATCAAGATCTCATAGTCAAATTTAGAGATTTCTCTTGCACAATCTAAGTATGCTCTTGACTTATTGTCTCAGTTTCACATGGTTGATCGCAAGCCATCTCTGACTCCCTTTCTATCAAGAGTCAATATTGAGGCTAATTATTCTTCACCATTGGTTAATGCCACTCGGTATCACCAACTTATTGGTAGTCTCATCTACTTGACTCACACTAGGCCTGACATATCATATACAGTGGGACTTGTCTCCAAATTCATGTAGGAACCTCATGAGCTACATTGGAAATCAGCTACGAGGATCTTGCATTACATATAGGGTTCACATAGATATGGGATTCATTACATATTTGGCATAAAGGTTGACTTAGTTGGATATATAGATTTAGACTAGGCTGGCGATTCACGGACTCACAAGTCGACTTTTGGTTACAGTTTCTCTCTAGGTTTAGGTCCAATCAGTTGGTCTAGCAAGAAGCAGAATGTTATTGCTATATCATCCATAGAGGTAGGATATAGGGGAGTTGTTAATGCAACTACTGAGGCTATTTGGCTTTAGGGGATTCTTTTTGAGTTTGGCATTCCTATTAGACAACCCACCATCATTTATTGTGACAACTAGATGTAGACACTGAAATCATGTCGACTCCCCTGGTCATCCCCCATCTTATTCTTCTTCACCTATTTAACCCTTGTCGATCACTTTTTCCATTAACCTTGACCTTGGCAGCATGTAAAAATGAGCACAGAGCTAAAGCTAGACTCTATCCCCATTGTGCATCTGCCGATGACGGTCGTTACCCGACCGATGTCGCCGACGTCGATCACTTATCGGCCGACGTCGAGAATCCTGCCAACATCGATCACCTTACCGTTATTCGTTATCAGTTATCATTCGGTTCCCAATCGGTTTCCCGAATGGTTATCGAACCATCTCTCGAACCACCCCTTGTCTTCATCAGCATCCGCCGATCAATCCCGAAGGCTAATCGATTAATCAATCGATCAATCGACCCCCGAACTCAGACATTCACAAAACTCTGGCAATCAATCAGCTCTGGCGATCAACCAACTCTAGCATTTGCTTCGATCAACTTACGGCAACGCTTCAACAACTTCAATCATGGCTTTTATCATGTCTTCTGGCAGGTAAGTATTTACTCTGTTTGTTTTATTTCTTTCTGGTTATTATTTATTTGTTATTTCTATCATCTCGAATCTTTAGACCATAGACCTGAGCCCTGAATCCTTTCCTTACATCTCTGCCCACTATCCCAGTCTATAACTCCATCCAGACTCGACCAAAACCCCCAGACCCTGTCCAGACTCGACATTACCTTGATTAGACCTTGTTCAGACCCTGTCTAGACCCTGTCCCGACCTTGACCAAACCCTATCCCAACTCTGTCAAACCTTCTGCAATCCATCCAGACTCTGTCCAGAACTTGCCCCGACCGATGCCGATCACTACCCCTACCGACGTTGGTATCTTAACCGACGTTGGCACCTGTCCGATCGACATCGACAACATAGAGACCGACATCAGTGACTGCACAGAACATTTAACTTCATTATCAGGTATGCATTTTACTTTCTGTCCTTTATTCCTGTCATTTTATCTTTCATTATATCTACTTTAGTCTAATATTCTGCTTTTTTATCAGTGGGTTGATATCCTTCTAGGAAGTCTTCATACTTCCGGGATCGGGCGTTCGCCTGACAGCCCACCATATCCTTTGACTAACATTTTTCCGTGTTTCAATCTCTTTTCTTCACAGGTGTCATTCCTCCACAGCCAAAGAGGAGAATCTTCCAACATCTAATTTCGGTGTGCACGACTTTATCAGGTATCTTCTAGCCTTGACCAGTTCTTTTAGTTTCTTATTTCTTCTTTGAATGTAGAAAGCAATTTAGCATAGAAACATTCTGGCACGCCCGGTGGGACCCTAGGGCCTTCCTTGGGTTCTTTCTTTCTTTTGTTCATATAGGTGCATTAGGTTCCTTCCTTTTTGCCTCCTTTCGTCTCTTTTTAAATGACATCATAAGCAGGACTAAAACAAACTTTTCTTTTCTTTCTTGCACTTCTAGACTAGCTAAAACTCATATTCTTTGACTCTTTCTCCATTCGTCTTCATACGAACAAACATTTCGACTTGGGCATTAAAACACTTTGCATTCATTTTTGTTTTCCTGCATCTCTTAGATCACACATAGTAATTAAACCGCATATTGAATTAATCTAGATCACTTGATGTTACACGACCAAACCACCTGCACAAAACAAACATTTTAACTTACCTGAGACAAGGCCCGACTGGGATTTCATCCCCTAGCAGATACCTTACCCGTCCTGGCGATCTTACTTGGATTTCATCACCAAGGGGAGAGTCAACTCTGTTCTCTGGCAGAGTCTAAACTATAGTGGAAGTATATTTTGGCTAAGCGAAACCAGCTAACCACTGGAATCGTGAAGTGAGGGGAGCTTGCTCCTTAGCACCAGGCCTGTACGGAAGCTAACACAGACTTCTTGAGCACCATAACAAAACCCGAAACCATCCATAGACTGCTTCTTCTAGGACCTGACTCAAAATCCAATCTTCCTCTACACACATTCTAAGGCATAAGCCACTATAATCCTAATAATTTATTTCTAGGGTTTTAGGATCTGCTTGTGTCTTCATCCTTTTTTTTTTAGTTCTTATCTGCTTGTTTGAGCTTGTGAGGATGTTCTTCCTTGCCTTGAATGGTTCTGACTCATAGCCAAGCCAAGGCTCTAGTCGATCACGTGAGGCATTATCCTCTTCCGTCTACCCCACCTACAACCAACCCTATAATGGAGTTCAACTCAGAAACTGAAAGAACTCCTACCAGACCGTCTCCGACCCAAACGCCTATTATCCCAGAAGGAGACCAAGATTTCGCATGATTCTTGGACCTTTATGTAAAAGCCTTGCAACACTATCTCGTGAATAGCCGAACGCGAGACCCCTTGGGCAATCTAATTTACGGAATGCCAACTTCTTTCCTCGAGACTGCGGCCGTATCAACGGTGTTTGTAGTCCAACCCTTAGATACCCAGGCTGTTGCCTCAACCAATGACCAACCTTTTACAAATCATCCAAGTGTGGCCTCTCCTTCTATCGTTGGGCCCACTTTCACCAGGGTTTTGGCCCCCTATCAATCTCAGCCCACTCAACCACTTTCTACCCCCTTTCAAAACTTGGTCGTCTCTATTCCGCCTACCCTTACTCCTATCAACACTAGGGTGGCTACGTATCCATTGGCCCATGTTACCTCTAACCAACCTCCCATGACAACATCAAACCTAGCCATGCCTTCTATCCAACCATCCTTAGTCACTTCTTCTGTCCCTATGACTAGTCATCCGTACGTTGCGCCCTTATTGGTACAACTGACTACGTCGTATACCTCTTCTAACCTCTTTCAAGCGCCTTACAATTTAGGAGGTGTTCCACCCGCCAATCCGTCAGTAGATATTATCAAGATGCTGATGGATAAAATGTCCAACTTAGAGACCTCTATTTCTAGATCACGCAACACTCTCTCGTATGAACAAATCTGTAACAAGCCCATCCATCCTTCTGTCCCCATCAGACCATATCCCAGCCAATGGGAACTTCCTAAGTTTTCTCATTTCCAAAGCAAGGAAGACCCATAACAACACTTATGGGCATTCAGACACGCCTGTTACCTTATCGCCCATGATGATGCGTTGCTCTTACACACATTTCCCATGTCTCTCTCGGGTGCTGCACTTGACTGGTACAGCTCTCTTCTTAGCCATTCCATCTTCACATTCACTTAGCTAGCCCAGCTCTTCGTGGATCATTTCTCCATCAATATCACCAAGAAGGTCTCCATCACAAACCTTTATTCTATTCTCCAGTTCGAGGATGAATCCATTGCTTATTTCGTCGCTCGGTGGAGGGGCCTTATCAATCAACTTTCATTTTCCTTACCCCAGCCTAAGCTTATTGAACTTTTCTCTCAAGCCTGCTGTAGACACCGAAATCGTGTCGACTCCCCTGGTCATCCCTCATCTTATTCTTCTTCACCTATTTAACCCTTGTCGATCACTTTTTCCACCAGCCTTGACCCTGGCAGTATGTAAAAATGATCACAGAGCTAAAGCTAGACTCTACCCACATTGTGCATCTACCGACGCTGGTCGTTACCCGATCGATGTCACCGACATCGGTCACTTATCGGCCGACGTCGGTAATACTGTCGATGTCGGTCACCTTACCGTTATCCATTATCAGTTATCATTCGGTTCCCAATCAGTTTCTCGAATGGTTATCGAACCGTCTCTTGAACCCCCCCTTTGCCTTCATCAGCATCCGCCGATCAATTAATCAACTAATCAATCGACCCCCGAACCCAAAACATTCACAAAAACTCTGGCGATCAATCAACTCCAGCATTCAACCAATCTGTATTCGCTTCGATCAACTTATGGCAACACTTCAACAACTTCAATCATGGCTTTTATCATATCTTCTGGCAGGTAAGTATTTACTCTGTTTGTTTTATTTCTTTCTGGTTATTATTTGTTTGTTGTTTCTATTTCTATCACCTCGGATCTTTAGACCATAGACCTGAACCTTGAGTCCCTTCCTTACATCTCTGCCTACTATCCCAGTCTATAACTCCGTCCAGACTCGACCAAAACCCCCAGACCCTGTCCAAACTCAACATTACCTTGATTAGACCTTGTTCAGACCTTGTCCAGACCCTGTCCCGACCCTATTTAAAACCCTGTCCTGACCTTGACCAGACCCTATCTCCACTCTACTAGACCTTCTGCAACTCATCCAAACTCTGTCCAGAACTTGCCTCCACCGATGCAGGTCACTACCCCTATCGACGCCGGCACTTTAACCGACGTCGACACTTTTCCTAACTGACGCCGGCACCACAGAGACCAACATCGGTGACTATACAGAACATTTTACTTCATTATCAGGTACGCATTTTACTTTTTGTCCTTTATTTCTATCATTTTATCTTCCATTTTATCTACTTTAGTCCAATATTCTACTTTTTTATTAGTGGGTTGATATCCTTCTAGGAAGTCTTCATACTTTTAGGATCAGGTGTTCGCCTGACAGCCCACCATATCCTTGACTAACATTTTTCTGTGTTTCAGTCTCTTTTCTTCACAGGTGTCATTCCTCCACAGCCAAAGAGGAGAATCTTCCAACGTCTTATTTCGGTGCGCACGACTTTATCAGGTATCTTCTAGCCTTGACCAGTTCTTTTAGTTTCTTATTTCTTCTTTGAATGTAGAAAGCAATTTTATATAGAAACATTTTGGCACGCCCGGTGGGACCCTAGGGCCTTCCTTGGGTTCTTTCTTTCTTTCGTTCATATAGGTGCATTAGGTTCCTTCCTTTTTGCCTCCTTTCGTCTCTTCTTAAACGACATCATAAGCAGGACTAAAACAAACTTTTCTTTTCTTTCTTGCACTTCTAGACTAGTTAAAACTCATATTCTTCGACTCTTTCTCCATTCGTCTTCATACGAACAAACATTTCAACTTGGGTATTAAAACACTTTGCATTCATTTCTGTTTGTCTGCATCTCTTAGATCACACATAGTAATTAAACCGCATATTGAATTAATCTAGATCACTTGATGTTACACGACCAAACCACCTGCACAAAATAAACATTTTAACTTACCTAAGACAAGGCCCGACTGGGATTTCATCCCCCAACGGATACCTTACCCGTCCTAGCGATCTTACTTGGATTTCATCACCAAGGGGAGAGCCAACTCTATTCTCTAGCAGAGTCTAAACTATAGTGGAAGTATATTTTGGCTAAGCGAAACCAGCTAACCACTGGAATCGTGAAGTGAGGGGAGCTTGCTCCTTAGCACCAGGCCTGTACGGAAGCTAACACAGACTTCTTGAGCACCATAACAAAACCCGAAACCATCCATAGACAGCTTCTTCTAGGACCTGACTCAAAAGCCAATCTTCCTCTACACACATTCTAAGGCATAAGCCACTATAATCCTAATAATTTATTTCTAGGGTTTTAGGATCTGCTTGTGTCTTCATCCCTTTTTTTTTAGTTCTTATCTGCTTGTTTGAGCTTGTGAGGACGTTCTTCCTTGCCTTGAATGGTTCTGACTCATAGCCAAGCCAAGGCTCTAGTCGATCACGCGAGGCATTATCCTCTTCCGTCTACCCCACCTACAACCAACCCTATAATGGAGTTCAACTCAGAAACTGAAAGAACTCCTACCAGACCATCTCCGACCCAAACGCCTATTATCCCAGAAAGAGACTAAGATTTTTCACGATTTTTGGACCTCAATGTAAAATCCTTGCAACACTATCTCGCGAATAGCCGAACGCGAGACCCCTTGGGCAATCCAATTTATGGAATGCCGACTTCTTTCCTCGAGACTGCGGCCGTATCAGTGGTGTTCGTAGTCCAACCCTTAGATACCTAGGCTGTTGCCTCAACCAATGACAAACCTTTTACAAATCATCCAAGTGTGGCCTTTCCTTCCATTGTTGGGCCCACTTTCACTGGGGTTTTAGCCCCCTATCAATCTCAGCCCACTCAACCATTTTCTACCCCCTTTCAAAACTTGGTCATCTCTATTCCGCCTACCCTTACTCCTATCAACACGAGGGTGGCTACCTATCCATTGGCCCATGTTACCTCTAACCAACCTCCCATGACAACATCAAACCTAGCCATGCCTTCTATCCAACCATCCTTAGTCACTTCTTCTGTCCCTACGCCTAGTCATCCGTACGTTGCGCCCTTATTGGTACAACTGACTACGTCGTATACCTCTTCTAACCTCTTTCAAGCACCTTACAATTTAGGAGGCATTCCACCCACCAATCCGTCAGTAGATATTATCAAGATGCTGATGGATAAAATGTCCAACTTAGAGACCTCTGTTTCTGGCTCACGCAACACTCTCTCATATGAACAAATCTGCAACAAGCCCATCCATCCTTCTGTCCCCATCAGACCATATCCCAACCAGTGGGAGCTTCCTAAGTTTTCTCATTTCCAAAGCAAGGAAGACCCATAACAACACTTATGGGCATTCAGACACGCCTATTACCTTATCGCCCACGATGATGTGTTGCTCTTACGCACGTTTCCCATGTCTCTCTCAGGTGCTGCACTTGACTGGTACAACTCTCTTCCTAGCCATTCCATCTTCACGTTCACTCAGCTGGCCCAGCTCTTCCTGGATCATTTCTCCATCAATATCACCAAGAAGGTCTCCATCATAGACCTTTATTCTATTCGCCAGTTTGAGGATGAATCCATTGCTGATTTTGTCGCTCGGTGGAGGGGCCTTATCAATCAACTTTCATTTTCCTTACCCCAGCCTGAGCTTATTGAACTTTTCTCTCAAGCCTGCTGTAGACACCAAAATCGTGTCGACTCCCTTGGTCATCCCTCGTCTTATTCTTCTTCACCTATTTAACCCTTGTCGATCACTTTTTCCACTAGCCTTGACCCTGGCAGCATGTAAAAATGAGCACAGAGCTAAAGCTAGACTCTACCCCCATTGTGCATCTGCCGATGACGGTCGTTACCCGACCGATGTCACCGATGTCGGTCACTTATCGGCCGACGTCGGTAATACTGTCGACATCGGTCACCTTACCGTTATCCATTATCAGTTATCATTCGATTCCCAATCAGTTTCTCGAATGGTTATCGAACCGTCTCTCGAACCCCCCCTTTGCCTTCATCAGCATCCGCCGATCAATTAATCAACTAATCAATCAATCAATCGACCCTCGAACCCAGAACATTCACAAAAACTCTGGCGATCAATCAACTCCAGCATTCAACCAATCTGTATTCACTTCGATCAACTTACGGCAATGCTTCAACAACTTCAATCATGGCTTTTATCATATCTTCTGGCAGGTAATTATTTACTCTGTTTGTTTTATTTCTTTCTGGTTATTATTTGTTTGTTGTTTCTATTTCTATCACCTCAGATCTTTAGACCATAGACCTGAACCCTAAGTCCCTTCCTTACATCTCTGCCTACTATCCCAGTCTATAACTCCGTCCAGACTCGACCAAAACCCCCAGACCCTGTCCAAACTCAACATTACCTTGATTAGACCTTGTTCAGATCTTATCTAGACCCTGTCCCGACCTTGTTTAAAACCCTATCCCGACCTTGACCAGACCCTATCTCGACTCTACCAGACCTTCTGCAACTCATCCAGACTCTGTCCAGAACTTGCCTCGACCGATGCCGGTCACTACCCCTACCGACGCTGGCACTTTAACCGACGTCGGCACTTTTCCTAACCGACACCAGCACCACAGAGACCGACATCAGTGACTGTACAGAACATTTTACTTCATTATCAGGTATGCGTTTTATTTTTTGTTCTTTATTTCTATCATTTTATCTTGAATTTTATCTACTTTAGTCCAATATTCTACTTTTTTATGAGTGGGTTGATATCCTTCTAGGAAGTCTTCATACTTTTGGGATCGGGCATTCGCCTGACAGCCCACCATATCTTCAACTAACATTTTTCTGTGTTTCAGTCTCTTTTCTTCGCAGGTGTCATTCCTCCACAGCCAAAGAGGAGAATCTTCCAACGTCTTATTTCGGTGCGCACGACTTTATCAGGTATCTTCTAGCCTTGACCATTTCTTTTAGTTTCTTATTTCTTCTTTGAATGTAGAAAGCAATTTTACATAGAAACATTCTGGCATGCCCGGTGGGACCCTAGGGCCTTCCTTGGGTTCTTTCTTTTCTTCGTTCATATAGGTGCATTAGGTTCCTTCCTTTTTACCTCCTTTCGTCTCTTCTTAAACGACATCATAAGCAGGACTAAAATGAACTTTTCTTTTCTTTCTTGCACTTCTAGACTAGTTAAAACTCATATTCTTCGACTCTTTCTCCATTCGTCTTCATACGAACAAACATTTCGACTTGGGCATTAAAACACTTTGCATTCATTTCTGTTTGCCTGCATCTCTTAGATCACACATAGTAATTAAACCGCATATTGAATTAATCTAGATCACTTGATGTTACACGACCAAACCACCTACACAAAATAAACATTTTAACTTACTTGAGATAAGGCTCGACTGGGATATCATCCCCCAGCGGATACCTTACCCGTCCCGGTGATCTTACTTGAATTTCATCACCAAGGGGAGAGTCAACTCTATTCTCTGGCAGAGTCTAAACTATAGTGGAAGTATATTTTGGCTAAGCGAAACCAGCTAACCACTGGAATCGTGAAGTGAGGGGAGCTTGCTCCTTAGCACCAGGCCTGTACAGAAGCTAACACAGACTTTTGAGCACCATAACAAAACCCAAAACCATCCATAGACTACTTCTTCTAGGACCTGACTCAAAAGCCAATCTTCCTCTACACACATTCTAAGGCATAAGCCACTATAATCCTAATAATTTACTTCTAGGGTTTTAGGATCTGCTTGTGTCTTCATCTTTTAGTTCTTATCTGCTTGTTTGAGCTTGTGAGGATGTTCTTCCTTGCCTTGAATGGTTCTGACTCGTAGCCAAGCCAAGGCTCTAGTCGATCACGCGAGGCATCATCCTCTTCCATCTACCCCACCTACAACCAACCCTATAATGGAGTTCAACTCAGAAACTGAAAGAACTCCTACCAGACCATCTCTGACCCAAATGCCTATTATCCTAGAAGGGGACCAAGATTTCGCACGATTCTTGGACCTCAATACCGCAGCCTTGCAACACTATCTCGCGAATAGCCGAATGCGAGACCCTTTGGGCAATCCAATTTACGGAATGCCAACTTCTCTCCTCGAAACTACAGTCGTATCAACGACGTCCGTAGTCCAACCCTCAGATACCCAGGCTGTTGCCTCAACCAATGACCAACCTTTTACCAACCATCCAAGTGTGGCCTCTCCTTCCATCGTTGGGCCCACTTTCACTGGGGTTTTGGCCCCCTATCAATCTAGCCCACTCAACCACTTTCTACCCCCTTTCAAAACTTGGTCGTCTCTATTCCACCCACCCTTACTTCTATCAACACTAGGGTGGCTACCTATCCATTAGCCCATGTTACCTCCAACCAACCTCCCATGACAACATCAAACCTAACCATGCCTTCTATCCAACCATCCTTAGTCACTTCTTCTGTCCCTACGACTAGTCATCCGTATGTTGCGCCCTTATTGGTACAATCGACTACGTTGTATACCTCTTCCAACCTCTTTCAAGCACCTTACAATCTAGGAGGCATTCCACCCACCAATCCATCAGTAGATATTATCAAGATGCTGATGGATAAAATGTCCAACCTAGAGACTTCTATTTTTGGCTCACGTAACACTCTCTCGTACGAACAAATCTGCAATGAGCCCATCCATCCTTCTGTCCCCATTAGACCATATCCCAGCCAGTGGGAGCTTCCTAAGTTTTCTTGTTTCCAAAGCAAGGAAGACCCACAACAACACTTACAGGCATTCAGACACACCTGTTACCTTATCGCCCACGATGATGCGTTGCTCTTACGCACGTTTCCCATGTCTCTCTCAGGTGCTGTACTTGACTGGTACAGCTCTCTTCCTAGCCATTCCATCTTCACGTTCATTCAGCTGGCCCAGCTCTTCCTGGATCATTTCTCCATCAATATCACCAAGAAGGTCTCCATCATAGACCTCTATTCTATTCACCAATTCAAGGATGAATCCATTGCTGATTTCATCGCTTGATGGAGGGGCCTTATCAATCAACTTTCATTTTCCTTATCCCAGCCTGAGCTTATTGAACTTTTCTCTCAAGCCTGCGCTAAACATATTTCTTCTACCTTGAGGGTTCAGACCTTCCGCACTTTTGACGAAGCCTTCACAATGGCTCGTAAACTTGAGTTAAGTGCCGTCGAGGAGAATAAAGTCAAGTTGCAGAGTAAGAATCCTAACTCCAAAACCAATGACCCCTCTTCTAAGCCTTCCTCGTCCAATCCTAAATCTAAAGCTTCAGCAAATACTGTGGTTGTTAGATCTTCTTCCTCTTCACCTTCAACTAATCAACCTAAACCATCCACAACTATGAGTGCCACTCGCCAATTTCAGCAGAGATACATACAGCGACAGTTTACTCCACTTGGAGAATCATACGCGTTTGTGCTGGAAAAACTCATCAAACAAGGGGCCATCAATCTCCCTCAGATCCGACAACCACCACAATTTGATCCCTCACACGCTATCCCTGTGTGGTATAGGGAAGATGACTTCTGTAACTACCACCGTGTTAAAGGTCATGACACGGGCAACTGTAAAACCTTTAAAAACAAAATTCAAGACATGTTGGAAAAGGGTGATCTCATCCTCGACAATCCTAATGCCCCTCCTAATCAGGGTATCGATATCTTCAAAAAACCGTTCCCTAATCATCCACCAATCCAAAACAACATCCAGACCTTGACTGACAATACCCATGAACATAATATTCGAACAGTCAATACGGTCTCGCCCCTCATTCCTAACCAACCTCAAGAGGTGAATTCATCCATTAGTCCATCACATGTGGACGAACCTCTTTCTCCGGTTAGTTTTCCCTCAACATCTCTCATCTTGGAGGATGCCTCGACCTTACTAGTACTGCCAATTTCACCATCTTCCTTCTTGTTACCCATGGAGGACCCAACCTTTCCTACTCCTTGACCATAAGTGGAGGGCACTATCATCCCTGCCCTTTACCCGCTTGAGGAGCTTCATTCTCCAGTTTCTTCTCCACCTAGGGAAGAACCTATCTCTCCTTCGTCTCCAACCAAACATGAACCTGTCACGACCTCACCATGCTTTGGGGCTGAAACTACCATACCTTCAGTCCCATAACCATCAGCATCTTCTCAAGAGCCCAAACTTCATCCCACACCTTCTTAGCCATTTTCCCAACTAGTGGAGAGACTCTAACTTCTCCCTTCTAGGAAAGTGGAAGATCAGGGATTGTGGGACCGTCTCACAGCTCTTCAACAAGCCCGGGCCCTCTCATCTCATGCTGCTAATCCTCCCATGGCAGAACCTCCTAAGACTATCAACAAAAATCAAACTTTCGCCTCTAGACCATCTACATCTCCATCAACCTCATCAAAACCAAAACCCTCATCTACTCCGCCTAAACCGATCAAGTCGCTTGGCGTTCGCCCCGTCTCCAACCTCACTCATCCACAAGTGAAGGTGGACTTAAACCAGACTTCAACCAATAGTAGTCTTCAACCCAAATCACAAAAGACTGCCAAACCACAGAGGCAAATGCCTCCTCTTCCATCACCATTGCCCTCCATTTTGGGCCCGCATCCTTCAACCTTAACCAGAATCCTTCCCACTTCGACCTCTAATCAAAACCGGTTGCCTCCTTTGCTTCCTTTACCTATCACTAGCCTACCCTTTCCCAAAAGGGTGGTACCTCTCATGAAGAGTGTACCGTCCCCGCCTGCCATCGCACCAGCAACCCAGAAGGTGGTACGAAAACCCCCTCCAACTTCCCCTAAGCAAAAGTCACCGATATCGCATACATCGATGAGCACGGACCCTTTAGTGGGCTCATACTCTTTAATCTTGCAATGACTTTTACAAAATTCTAACATAACTCTTCCACCCATCAAGCCTTTCCAACCTCTCGGGTCTAAACCCTCCTGGTTTGACGACACGAAGATTTGTTTATATCATCGTACACCAGGACACGACACCGAGACTTGCTTTGCCCTCAAGGCTGTCATTCACCATTATCTAGAGAAAGACACTCTTCTCTTTGAGGACACTTTCGACCGACCCCTGACTCCTTCTCATAACCCTTCTACCTCTTCAAACCCATCCACATCTCATCAACCGGTTACAACTCCTTCATCACCTTCACCTCCCATCTTTGAAATCAATGCCATTCACATCACCACTAGGTCACAAAAGGACAAGGCAAAAGAAAAAGCCGCCATTCCTTGGACCTACCCTTTTGTCAATCCACCTCAACCGCCTAAGCCTAAGATTTCTATCCTTGGCGCGCCTCAACCCTCCTCTTCTTCTTCTTCTTTCGGACCAATCCATGACTCCATGTTGAAACAGCTTCACCAGACGCCTGTGAAGATGTCCCTCTACGATCTCATCCAAACCTCGCCCCAACATCGCCAGGCCCTCATCCAAGCCCTGCAGGCAGCGGAGGTCCAACCCGAGGACCCCCAACCACTTGTTGCCCTTGTCCACTCCTTAGCCCCTGTTGCCTCCATTACATTCAGTGATTATGAGATTCCTACATCCAACACAGAAGATCAGGATGCTGCCCTATTCATCACTACCTATATCGATCAAACACGCATTAAACGCATTATGATTGATGGGGACGATAGCATCAACATCATCTCCACCCATGCCTTTGATCAGTTGGCTCTTCCCAAGAATTATGTCTCCAAAACTGACATGATCTTGCGCTCTTTCAATGACACTACTGCCACGACCATTGGCACAGTTGTTCTTCATATTCGTGTTGGTCCACGCACAGTCCCAGAGCTCTTCTACATCATCGAAGGAGAGTTTCAATACAACATCTTGCTGGGCCAACCCTGGATCCGTGCCATGGCCTGTGTCCCCTCCACCCTGCACCGTTGTGTGAAATTTGAGCATGACGGACAAGTCCACACCATTCCTACTGACCCTTCGCCCTTCAAAACATGCAATACCACCTACCGTCCAAATGATGTCCTTATCCCTATTAAGCCGTTAACCCCAGCACTGCCTCCATCCGTAGAAGCTTCGACCAGTTTGCAACAGGCAGTCACCCTTACACCTCCCCTTCAAGTGACGACCACAGACCCCATGAAAGATGTCTTCCAAAGACTTTCATTGGGAGAGTATCGCCTGCTGACTTTAGACATGTTCCAAACTCCACAAGAGTATGGACGCCTTCATCATAGCCCCAGCTATGACCATCAGATAGGGATGCTCATAACTTATGGTCCCCCTCACCTCCATACTAACCTCATTTATGGGGGGCTTAATCAAGCTCCTACTGATAGTAATCCTCTTTCTTCACCTCAACCTTTCACATCAGACTTTTCGTTTCTTAGCAACCCCATTTTTGCACACACTTACCTTTACAGGTGTGCATGGAATGGTTTTGGTTTCGGACGCTATGAGCAGGGCTCCCATCAGCCTATCCAACTGGTCAACGATGACAATGCCAAGAAATGATATGGTCTGGGATATCACGACCCCACTCAAGACCCTGTAGACCTTTGTCCTGAACCAATCATTGACCAATCTCCTCCACACTCGCCTATTTCACCCCCTTCACCTACGGAGTCATTGGTTTCCATTCCTCCTAGTTTTGTTTTTCCATAAACACCATCCGCCTGGACCCCTTGACTTATCAGCTCAATGGGGTGTCCATTTCTCTCCCTCTCATTTTTTCCAGCATGATCGAAGATGAGTCAGCAACCATTCACACTGTTCACTGCGTTGACGATGACGCCATTCTTTCTTACATGGGCATTGATGATTCTTTCATCCAGCGCTCCCTCCCTTCTGAGACCCAGGTTATGTTAAATGAATCAACCATTGACATCAACCTTCCTTCTTCTGATGTTCCTTATGTCTTAAAGATTGGCCAATCTTTAGATGCTTAGGAGTAGCTTGACTATACCCAATTCCTCTCCGACCAAAGCAAGGCCTTTGCCTGGACTTACAGTGATATGCTTGGCATCGACCCCACCATCGTTACCCATAACATTGTCACCAAACCAGAGGCTAAGCCTATAAGGCAAAAGCTTTGAAAGATGCATCCTCGCATTGCCCTCCTTGTCAAAGAAGAGCTTCAGCGCCTCCTTTCTGTCTACTTCATCCAGCCCATCAATTATCCATAGTGGGTCTCTAACATCGTCCCAGTCACCAAGGCAATTGGGGGGATTCGGATCTACACAGACTATCGTGACCTTAACTTAGCTTGTCTTAAAGATGACTTTCCTCTTCCTAACATTGACCAGCTTGTTGATCTGACGGCTGGCCATGAGATGCTATCTCTTATGGACGGGTTTTCAGGATACAATCAAATCTTGATTACTCCAGAAGATCAGCATAAGACCACTTTCATTACCCCATGGGGGACTTTCTGCTATCGAGTCATGCCTTTTGGCTTGAAAAACATAGGCGCCACTTATCAACGTGCCATGACCTACATTTTCCACGATCACCTCCACAAAATCATGGAGGACTATGTGGATGACCTGCTCAGCAAGTCCAAGCTTCGTCGTGACCATCTAACCATTCTCAAAATCATCTTTTCTCATCTTCTTTAGTACAATGTTTGTCTTAACCCCAAGAAATGTGTCTTTGGGGTCCTCTCTGGCAAGCTTCTCAGCTTCATTGTTTCCTTCTGTGGCGTCGAGATAGATCCCGCCAAGATTCACGCTATCCTCAAAATGCCTCCCCTGACCAATCTCAAGCAGCTTCGCAGTTTGCAAGGCAAGCTCCAATCCATTCATCGTTTCATCTCACAACTTTCTGACCGCTACCAACCTTTCATCATCTCCTTAAGAAGGACGTCTCTTTTACATGGGATAAGGACTATCAAGAGGCTTTTGAGGCCCTAAAATGCTATCTGGTCTCTCCACCAGTTCTCATTCCACCTAAAGATGACCAACCTTTTTACCTTTATATCTCAGCCACCCATCAATCGTTAGGTGCCATGATCGCGCACCGAGATGAGCATCATCGTGAGCAAGTAGTCTATTATATCAGCCAAACACTGGTCGACTATGAAACTCGGTATACCCATATCGAGAAACTCTGTTTGGCGTTAGTCTTTGCTGCTACTAAGCTTTGCCACTATCTTCTTAGTCACAAAACCTTTGTCATCACCCACACCGACCCTCTCAAGTACATGCACTCCAAGCCATATCAGAATCAACGTATGGCTCAGTGGCTCATGCTGCTTGCTGAGTTCGATCTTGAATTCATCGAGTATAAATCTATCAAGGGGCAAACCATTACTGATCAACTAGCAGATGCCCCTCTTCCTGACAATCAACCTTTGTAGTGTGAATTCCCTGATGAGTCTATCGCTGCGCTTTCTTTTGACGACACCACCTATCAGATGACTATGTTCTTTGACGGTTCCAAATGTCAACTAGGTGGGGGTGCTGGGGTCATTCTCATCCCACTCGAAGGGGAGCCCATGCCTTTGTCTTTTAAACTCGACTTTGATTGTACCAATAATATGGCCGAATACGAGGCCTTAATTTTGAGACTTCAGACCACCCTCTCTCTTAGCATCAAGTCCATTAACATCTTCAGCGACTCGCAGCTCGTCGTCAATCAGGTCAACGATTCATACCTTTGTAAAAATAAAATTTTGCAAAGGTAAAAAAATTGTGATGACATTCTCCTTGCATCTTTCGACCACTTCCTCCTGTAGACTGTTCCTCGATCCACAAATAAGTTTGCTGACACCATGGCTTCTCTCGCTTCACATATCCCATCTTCCTCATCTGCGTCCAGACTTTTTGTCACGGTGCGTCGTGTGCCGTTGCCTTCATATATCTCTTCTCACATTCATCATGTCAACACTATAGACCCTAGCCCACAAGATGCTTGGTATAAGCAACTTGTAGACTTCTTATCTTTCTCTGTCATTCCTCCCAACCTCTCTAGTAATGCACGATGAGCTTTTATCAAGTGTACCGCTCGCTATACCATGCTAGGGGGTCTTCTCTATAAGCGAGGCTTCGACGGCCTCCTTCTTCACTGTCTCACCTCCACTGAAGCATCTCAAGCCATTCAACAAGTCCACAATGGGATTTGTGGCAGACATTTCAGTGGGAATTCGGTTATTAAGCGCATCTTTTGTTTGGGCTATTATTGGCCTACCCTTCATCAAGACTGTAGCGACTATGTTCGGCGTTGCATCAAGTGTCAGCAGCACTCTAACTTGCTTCATCTTCCTAGTCATGCCTTACAAATCGCTCAAGATTTCTGGCTCTTTTCTCAGTGGGGTTTAGATCTCATCGGTGAGATTAACCCTCATTCGTCTCTTCGTCATCAATCCATCATCACAACCACTGAATATTTCACTAAGTGGGTGGAAGCCATTCCTCTTGTCTCCACAAAAGCCGACAAGATCGTCAACTTCATCACCACCCATATCATCTGTCGTTTCGGTGTCCCTCATAAAATCATCACCGATAACGGCAAGTCCTTCAAAAACAAAATTGTCCAAACACTATGCGACTCATTCAGCATCAAACTCAGTTTTTCTTTGCCTTACTACCCATAAGCAAATGGGTAGGCCGAGGCTTCCAACAAAATTCTCACCAAAATTCTCATGAAAGTAGTCAGTGACATAGGCAGGGATTGGCACATTCACATTCCCTTCGCTTTGTGGGCTTACCGCACTAGCATTCGAACCTCTACGGGTGCTACCCCTTTTTCTCTCATGTACGGAACAGAGGCTGTCTTACCTCTCGAAGTATAGATCCCGTCTCTCCGCATTTCTCTACATGATATTCTCTCCAATGATGACTTTCGTCAAGATCGCTTAGCTCAACTTGAGTTACTTGACGAACGTCATCTTGCTGCCCTTAATCATCTCCATGTCTATCAACATCGCATCAAGCGCACCTATGACAAAAATCTGCGAGAACGAGATTTCAACATCGGAGACCTCGTCCTCAAAGAGAATCAACACATGACCAATATGGAGTGAAGTAAACGAGGCAAGTTTGCTCCTAATTGGCTCAGACCTTTTATTATCATGCACAAGTATGGATCAGGGACTTATCGTCTGTCTTCTCTTGATGGACGCCCAGAACCTAAGCCTCTTAATGCATTGCATCTGCGACCATTCTACTGCTAGTCGAGTATTCGTCCACTTGACACTTAACTTGAGCTCGTCCCTTGAGCAATCCCCGTCCTCTTAATCCTACTTCCTTTCAACCCTATTCCTCTTAACAATTCCTATAACCCTTTTATGCTGTATGGATGCTTTGTCCTCATAAAAGGGAGCCCTTGACCTTCTATAATCTTGTCCATGACTCACATTTCTGTAAAAATAAATCAAGATGTCACAATATCCATGGTCACTATATCAATATCAAAATCAAAAAGCAGACTGCTCCCTCGAAGGACAGCTGTACTATCATTGCTGTAAGTAATAGACTGCTCCCTCGAAGGACAGCTATTCAAAAGCCCTTATATTAAACAAAAATCTAGACCACTCCCTCGAAGGATGGATATGACTAATCTGGCAATAAACAACACTATTTTAGAAGCTTCTCGCATTGATCAGCTTCACAACTGACCACCAAGCAAATGACATCTTTATGCAGGCTTCCCGCATTGATTAGTCTAACTCAAAAAAAAAAAAAAAAATGAGTCATGGACTTGACTTATAGTTTTCTCAGGGTCTCCTATAAAAAGAGGCATAGTTATCTCTGCTCTTAAAATGGGTTACCCTCTTTCCTCTTCCTATCACCTGCTCAAGGGACTTCAAGCTCACTTTAATGTCGAAGTGATTCGATTACCGCTTTAACATACCTATGGTCAACGACGTCACGCATGAATGGGGCCCTTGGTTCTCATAACCCCTATCTATGCTATCTTTTTTGTCCTTGTCAATGAAAGAGCAATATGCTTTTTACTTCTTCTACACTTTGGTCACATTCACCTTCATCACTTATCAATCAACTCAACTCTCTTTTCAGACCACCCCCATAACCTATTCACTCTAGTTTCTATGGACACCAATACACATGGAAACTATTGACCTACTGCAATTTATGTTAAGCATAAACCAATACTTGTTGAAGCGTAAATAGACCTCAATTCATTTTTAGCATACATCCATCACAAATATGGAATATTGCTAGGGATGAAAGACCTCTCAACTAATGTTGCAGAATACACCATTTGGAAAAGGCTACAACATCTCTTCCCCTCATCATTTCATCATAACCATGACCAATTTCATCCTTTTTGACCATTCCTCCCTGTTAGGGAGAACTACATTGGCCTGAGGCCCTTCACACCAGGGCTATGTAGGCAGCACTCAGTTGACATGGGGTCTTCTGGGGTTAGCTCGGCCACATCCTTTTGTCCATTCCTTCCATCGACCACCAACCATTGGAGATCATGTCTATCTCCTTCGACCTCGACCACTTCCAAGACACTATTGCCTTGGTTGTTTTTGCATGTATGCTACCTCATGACTGGTTAGCAGAATTGTGCGCAGACCTTTTTTGGACCCTCACAAGTATAGGATCGCAAGCCGGTTGATCCACACTACTTGTGACTTTTTCGTGTTTCTAGGAGCACTTCTTGAACCCGAGATACCTAAAATGCGACGACCCATTTGGAGCTTCAGCTTAGATTGAATAACCCAATCATCAGATGACTAAATGCTAGGGCCCGATTATTTCAATTTTGGCACTCCTCGACCCTTGACCTGTGACACTTTTGACTTGACCATCTCATGCAATGGTATGTGCGCAATCATGATTTTTGCAGAGTTCACTCTCACCCCTTTTCCATCCACTCTTTGTCAAATCAACACCCAATTCCCGGTTCCCTTCCCTCGACTCCTGCTTTGAGGGGGAATACCTTATCCATCATCGGGGCAATCTGCTACCTGTTTTTGTCTTGCAGTTCATTCAAACAACCAACAAGACGAAATCGACTTTATCCCTCCCTTGGGGCAATCACTCCTATTTTTGTCTTACAGTTCGTGCAGAACAACCAACAAGACAAAAAGGGGCAAATGTAGACACCAAAATCATGTCGACTCCCCTGGTCATCCCCCATCTTATTCTTCTTCGCCTATTTAACCCTTGTCGATCACTTTTTCCACCAGCCTTGACCCTGGCAGCATGTAAAAATGAGCACAGAGCTAAAGCTAGACTCTACCCCCATTGTGCATCTGCCGACGACGGTTGTTAGCCGACCGATGTCACCGACGTCGGTCACTTATCGTCCGACGTTGGCAATACTGCCGATGTTGGTCACCTTACCATTATCCGTTATCAATTATCATTCGGTTCCCAATCAGTTTCTCAAACGGTTATTGAACCGTCTCTCAAACCCCCCCCTTTGCCTTCATCAGCATCCGCCGATCAATTAATCAACTAATCAATCAATCAATCAACCCTCAAACCCGAAACATTCACAAAAACTCTGGCGATCAATCAACTCCAACATTCAACCAATCTATATTCGCTTCGATCAACTTACGACAACGCTTCAACAACTTCAATCATGGCTTTTATCATATCTTTTGGCAGGTAAGTATTTACTCTGTTTGTTTTATTTCTTTCTAGTTATTATTTGTTTGTTGTTTCTATTTCTATCACCTTGGATCTTTAGACCATAGACCTGAACCCTGAGTCCCTTCCTTACATCTCTGCCTACTATCCCAGTCTATAACTCTGTCCAGACTCGACCAAAAGCCCCAGACCCTGTCCAAACTTGACATTACCTTGATTAGACCTTGTTCAGACCTTGTCCAGACCCTGTCCCGACCCTGTTAAAACCCTGTCCCGACCTTGACCAGACCCTATCTCGACTCTACCAGACCTTCTACAACTCGTCCACACTCTGTCCAGAACTTGCCCCGACCGACGCCGGTCACTATCCCTACCGACGCCGACACTTTAACCGACGTCGGCACTTTTCCTAACCGATGTCGGCACCATAGAGATCGACATCGGTGACTGTACAGAACATTTTACTTCATTATCAGGTACACATTTTATTTTCTGTCCTTTATTTTTGTCATTTTATCTTCCATTTTATCTACTTTAGTCCAATATTCTACTTTTTTATCAGTGGGTTGATATCCTTCTAGGAAGTCTTCATACTTCTAGGATCAGGCGTTCACCTGACAGCCCACCATATCTTTGACTAACATTTTTCCGTGTTTCAGTCTCTTTTCTTTGCAGGTGTCATTCTTCCATAGTCAAAGAGGAGAATCTTCCAACGTCTGATTTCGGTGCGCACGACTTTATCAGGTATCTTCTAGTCTTGACCATTTCTTTTAGTTTCTTATTTCTTCTTTGAATGTAGAAAGCAATTTTACATAGAAACACCTGTGCTAGACATATTTCTTCTACCTTGAGGGTTCAGACCTTCCACACTTTTGACGAAGCCTTCACGATGGCTCGTAAACTTGAGTTACGTGCCGTCGAGGAGAATAAAGTCAAGTTGTGGAGTAAGAATCCTAACTCCAAAACTAATGACCCCTCTTCTAAGCCTTCCTTGTCCAATCCTAAATCTAAAGCTTCAGCAAATGCTGTGGTTGTTAGATCTTCTTCCTCTTCACCTTCAACTAATCAACTTGAACCATCCACATCTATGAGTGCCACTCACCAATTTCAGCAGAGATACATACAGCGACAGTTTACTCCACTTGGAGAATCATACGCATCTGTGCTAGAAAAACTCATCAAACAAGGGGCCATCAATCTCCCTCAGATCTGACCACCACCACAATTTGATCCCTCACGCGCTATCCCTGCGTGGTATAGGGAAAATGACTTCTGTAACTACCACCGTGTTAAAGGTCATGACACGGGCAACTGTAAAACCCTTAAAAACATAATCCAAGACATGTTGGAAAAGGGTGACCTCATCCTGGACAATCCTAATGCCCCTCCTAATCAGGGTATCGATATCTTCAAACAACCGTTTCTTAATCATCCACCAACCCAAAACAACGTTCAGACCTTGACTGACAATACCCATGAACATAATATTTGAACAGTCAATACGGTCTCGCCCCTCATTCCTAACCAACCTCAAGAGGTGAATTCATCCATTAGTCCATCACATGTGGACGAACCTCTTTCTGCAGTTAGTTCTCCCTCAACTTCTCTCATTTTTGAGGATGCCTCAACCTTACCAGTACTACCAGTTTCACCATCTTCCTTCTTGCTGCCCATGGAAGACCCAACCTTTCCTACTCCTCGACCACAAGTGGAGGGCACTATCATCCCTACCCTTTACCCGCTTGAGGAGCTTCATTCTCCAGTTTCTTCTCCACCCAGGGAAGAACATATCTCTCCTTCGTCTCCAACCAAACATGAACCTGTCACGACTTCACCATGCTTTGGGGCCAAAGCTACCATACCTTCAGTCCCATAACCGTCGGCATCTTCTCACTAGCCCAAACTTCATCCCGCATCTTCTCAGCCATTTTCCTGACTAGTGGAGAGACTCAAACTTCTCCCTTCTAGGAAAGTGGAACATCAGGGATTGTGGGACCGTCTCATAGCTCTTCAACAAGCCCGAGCCCTCTCATCTCATGCTGCTAATCCTTCCATGGTAGAACCTCCTAAGACTATCAACAAAAATCAGATTTCCGCCTCTAGGCCATCTACATCTCCATTAACCTCATCAAAACCAAAACCCTCATCTACTCTATCTAAACCTATCAAGTCACTTGGCGTTCGCCCCGTCTCCAACCTCACTCATCCACAAGTGAAGGTGGACTTAAACCAGACTTCAACCAATAGTAGTCTTCAACCCAAATCACAAAAGACTGCCAAACCACAGAGGCAAACGCCTCCTCTTCTGTCACCATTTCCCTCCATTTTGGGCCCGCATCCTTCAACCTTAACCAGAATCCTTCCCACTTCAACCTCTAATCAAAACCGGTTGCCTCCTTTACTTGTTTTACCTACCACTAGCCTACCCTCTCCCAAAAGGGCGGTACCTCTCATGAAGAGTGTACCGTCTCTGCCTGTCATCACACCATCAACCTAAAAGGTGGTACGAAAGCCTCCTCCAACTTTGCCCAAGCAAAATTCACCGACATCGCATACATCGATGAGCACGAACCCTTTAGTGGGCTCATACTCTTCAATCTTGCAATGACTTTTGCAAACTTCTAGCATAACTCTTCCACCCATCAAGCCTTTCCAACCTCTCAGGTTTAAACCCTCCTGGTTCGACGACACAAAGATTTTTTTATATCATCGTACACTAGGGCACGACACCGAGACTTGTTGTGCCCTCAAGGCTGTCATTCACCGTTATCTAGAGAAAGACACTCTTCTCTTTGAGGACACTTTCGACCAACCCCTGACTTCTTCTGATAACCCTTCTACCTCTTCAAACCCATCTACATCTCATCAACCGATTACAACTCCTTCATCACCTTCACCTCCCATCTTTGAAATCAATGCCATTCACATCACCAATAGGTCACAAAAGGACAAGGTGAAAGAAAAAGTCGCCATTCCTTGGACCTACCCTTTTGTCAATCCACTTTAATCGCCTAAATCGAAGATTTCTATCCTTGGCACGCCTCAACCCTCCTCTTCTTCTTCTTCTTTCGGACCAATCCATGACTCCATGTTGAAACAGCTTCACCAGACGCTTGTGAAGATGTCCCTCTACGATCTCATCCAAACCTCGCCCCAACATCGTCAGGCCCTCATCTAAGCCTTGCAGGCAGTGGAGGTCTAACCCGAGGACCCCCAACCACTTGCTGCCCTTGTCCACTCCTTAGCCCCTATTGCCTCCATCACATTCACTGATTCTGAGATTCCTACATCCAACACAGAAGATCAGGATGCTGCCCTATTCATCACTGCCTATATCGATCAGACACACATTAAACGTGTTATGATTGATGGGGGCGCTAGCATCAACATCATCTCCACCCATGCCTTTGATCAGTTGGCTCTTCCCAAGAATTGCATCTCTAAAATTGACGCAATCTTGCACTCTTTCAATGACACTACTATCATGACCATTGGCACAGTCGTTCTTCATATTCACGTTGGTCCACGCACAGTCCCAGAGCTCTTCTACATCATCAAAGGAGAGTTTCAATACAACATCTTGCTGGGCTGACCCTAGATCCGTGCCATGGCCTGTGTCCCCTCCACCCTGCACCGTTGTGTGAAATTTGAGTATGACGGACAAGTCCACACCATTCCTACTGACCCTTCACCCTTCAAAACATGCAACACCACTTATCGTCTAAATGATGTCCTCATCCCTATCAAGCCGTTAACCCCGGCACTGCCTCCATCTGCGGAAGCTTCGACCAGTTCGCAATAGGTGGTCGCCCTTACACCTCCCCTTCAAGCGATGACCACAGACCCCATGGAAGATGTCTTCCAAAGACTTTCATTGGGAGAGTATCACTTGCTAGCTTTAGACATGTTCCAAACTCCACAAGAGTATGGACACCTTCATCACAGCCCCAGCTATGACCATCAGATAGGGATGATCATACCTTATGGTCCCCCTCACCTCCGCACTATCCTCATCTATGGGGGGCTTAATCTAGCTCCTACTGATGGTAATCCTCTTCCTTCACCTCAACCTTTCACATCAGACTTTTCATTTCTTAGCAACCCCGCTTTTGCACACACTTACCTTTACACGTGTGCATGGAAGGGTTTTGGTTTCAGACGCTATGAGCAGGGCTCCCATCAGCCTATCCAACTGCTCAACGATGACGACGCCAAGAAACGATATGGTCTGGGATATCACGACCCCACTCAAGACCCTGTAGACCTTTGTCCTGAACCAATCATTGACCAATCTCCTCCACACTCGCCTATTTCGCCCCCTTCACCTACGGAGTCAGTGGTTTCCATTCCTCCTAGTTTTTTTTTCCCATAAACACCATCCACCTGGACCCCTTAACTTATCAGCTCAATGGGGTGTCCAATTCTCTCCCTCTCATTTTTCCCAGCATGATCAAAGATGAGTCGGCAACCATTCACACTGTTCACTGTGTTGACGATGATGCCATTCTTTCTTACATGGGCGCTGATGATTCTTTCATCCAGTGCTCCCTCCCTTCTGAGACCCAGGTTATGTTAAATGAATCAACCATTGACATCAACCTTCCTTCTTCTGATGTTCTTTATGTCTTAAAGATTGGCCAATCTTTAAATGCTCAGGAGCAGCTTGACTATACCCATTTCCTCTCTGACCATAGCAAGGCCTTTGCTTGGACTTACAATGATATGCCTAGCATCGACCCCACCATCGTTACCCATAACATTGTTACCAAACTAGAGGCTAAGCCTGTCAGGCAAAAGCTTTGAAAGATGCATCCTTACATTGCCCTCCTTGTCAAAGAAGAGCTTCAACGCCTCCTTTTTGTCTCCTTCATCCAGCCCATCGATTATCCACAGTGGGTCTCTAACATCATCCCAATCACCAAGGCAACTGGGGGGATTCAGATCTGTATAGACTATCGCGACCTTAACTTAGCCTATCCTAAAGATGACTTTCCTCTTCCTAACATTGACCAGCTTGTTGATCTTACGGCCGGCCATGAGATGCTATCTCTTATGGACAGGTTTTCAGGATACAATCAAATCCTGATTGCTCCAAAAGATCAGTACAAGACTACTTTCATTACCCCATGGGGGACTTTCTGCTATCGAGTCATGCCTTTTGGCTTGAAAAACACAGGCGCCACTTATCAGCTTGCCATGACCTATATTTTCCATGATCTCCTTCACAAAATCATGGAGGACTATGTGGATGACCTACTCGGCAAGTCCAAGCTTCGCCGTGACCATCTAACCATTCTCAAAATCATCTTTTCTCGTCTTCTTCAGTACAATGTTCGTCTTAACCCCAAGAAATGTGTCTTTGGGGTCCTCTCTGGCAAGCTTCTTGGCTTCATCGTTTCCTTCCGTGGCATCAAGATAGATCCCGCCAAGATTCGCGCTATCCTTGAAATGCCTCCCCCAACCAATCTCAAGCAGCTTCACAATTTGCAAGGCAAGCTCCAATCCATTTGTCGTTACATCTCGCAACTTTCTGACTGCTACCAACCTTTTCATCATCTCCTTAAGAAGGACGTCTATTTTACATGGGATAAGGACTGTCAAGAGGCTTTTGAAGCCCTAAAACGTTATCTAGTCTCTCCACCAGTTCTCATTCCACCTAAAGATGACCAACCTTTTTACCTTTATATCTCAGCCACTCATCATTCGTTAGGTGCCATGATCGCGCACCGAGACGAGCATCACCGTGACCAAGCAGTCTATTATATCAGCCAAACACTGGTTGACTATGAAACTCGATATACCCATATCGAGAAATTCTGTTTGGCATTAGTCTTTGCTGCTACTAAGCTTTGCCACTATCTTCTTAGTCACAAAACCTTTGTCATCACCCACACCGACCCTCTCAAGTATATGCACTCCAAGCCATATCAGAATAAACGTATGGCTCGGTGGCTCATGCTGCTTGCTGAGTTCGATCTCGAATTCATCCAGTAGAAATCTATCAAGGGGCAAACCATTGCTGATCAACTAGCAGATGCCCATCTTCCTGACAATCAACCTTTGTAGTGTGAATTCCCTGATGATTCTATCACCGCGCTTTCCTCCGATGACACCACCTATCAGATGACTATGTTCTTTGATGGTTCCAAATGTCAACTAGGTGGGGGTGCTAGGGTCATTCTCATCCCACTCGAAGGGGAGCCCATGCCTTTGTCTTTTAAACTCAACTTTGATTGTACCAATAATATGGCTGAATACGAGGCCTTAATTTTGGGACTTCGGACTGCCCTCTCTCTCAGCATCAAGTCCATTAACATCTTTGGTGACTTGCAGCTCATCGTCAATCAGGTTAACGGTTCATACCTCTATAAAAATAAAATTTTGTAAAGGTACAAAAACTGTGCTGACATTTTCCTTACATCTTTTGATCATTACCTCCTGCAGACTGTTCCTCGATCCACGAATAAGTTTGCTGACACCATGGCTTCTCTCACTTCACATATCCCATCTTCCTCATCTGCATCTAGACTTTTTGTCATGGTGCGTCGTGTGCCGTTGCCTTCATTTATCTCTTCTCACATTCATCATGTCAACACTATAGACCCTAGCCCACAAGATGCTTGGTATAAGCAACTTGTAGACTTCTTATCTTTCTCTGTCATTGCTCCCAACCTCTCTAGTAATGTACGATGAGCTTTTATCAAGCGTACCACTTGCTATACCATGCTAGGAGGTCTTCTCTATAAGCGAGGCTTCGACAGTCTCCTTCTTCGCTGTCTCACCTCCACTGAAGCATCTCAAGCCATTCAGCAAGTCCACGATGGGATTTGTGGCAGACATTTTAGTGAGAATTCGGTTGCCAAGTGCATCCTTCGTTTGGGCTATTATTGGCCTACCCTTCATCAAGACTGTAGCGACTATGTTCGGCATTGCATCAAGTGTCAGCAGCACTCTAACTTGCTTCATCTTCCTAGTCACGCCTTACAAATCGCTCAAGATTTTTGGCCTTTTTCTCAGTGGGGTTTAGATCTCATCGGTGAGATTAACCCTCATTCATCTCTTCATCGTCAATCTATCATCACAGCCACTGAATATTTCATGAAGCGGGTGGAAGCCATTCCTCTCGTCTCCACAAAAGCCAACAAGATCATCGACTTCATCACCACCCATATCATCTGTCATTTCGGTGTCCCTCATAAAATCATCACCGATAACGGCAAGTCCTTAAAAAGCAAAACTGTCCAAACACTATGCGACTCATTCGGCATCAAACTCAATTTTTCTTCGCCTTACTACCCACAAGCAAATGGGTAGGCCGAGGCTTCCAACAAAATTCTCACCAAAATTCTCATGAAAGTGGTCAGTGACACAGGCAGGGATTGGCACATTCACATTCCCTTCGCTTTGTGGGCTTACCGCACTAGCATTCGAACCTCTACGGGTGCTACCCCTTTTTCTCTCATATACAGAATAGAGGCTGTCTTACCTCTCAAAGTACAGATCCCATCTGTCCACATTTCTCTACATGATATTCTCTCCAATGATGACTTTCATCAAGATCGCTTAGCTCAACTTGAGTTACTTGACGAACGCCGTCTTGCTGCCCTTAATCATCTCCATGTCTATCAACATCGCATCAAGCGCACCTATGACAAAAATCTACGAGAACGAGATTTCAACATCGGAGACCTCGTCCTCAAAGAGAATCAACACGTGACCAATATCGAGTGAAGTAAATGAGGCAAGTTTGCTCCTAATTGGCTCAGACCTTTTATTATCATGCACAAGTATGGATCAGGGACTTATCATCTGTCTTCTCTTGATGGACGCCCAGAACCTAAGCCTCTTAATGCATTGCATCTGCGACCATTCTACTGCTAGTCGAGTATTTGTCCACTTGACACTTAACTTGAGCTCGTCCCTTGAGCAATCCCCATCCTCTTAATCCTACTTCCTTTCAACCCTATTCCTCTTAACAATTCCTATAACCCTTTTATGTTGTATGGATGCTTTGTCCTCATAAAAGGGAGCCCTTGACCTTCTATAATCTTGTCCACGACTCACATTTCTGTAAAAATAAATCAAGATGTCACAATATCCATGGTCACTATATCAATATCAAAATCAAAAAGCAGACTGCTCCCTCGAAGGACAACTGTACTATCATTGCTGTAAGTAATAGACTGCTCCCTCAAAGGACAGATATTCAAAAGCCCTTATATTAAACAAAAATCTAGACCACTCCCTCGAAGGATGGCTATGACTAATCTGGCAATAAACAACACTATTTTAGAAGCTTCTCGCATTGATCAGCTTCACAACTGACCACCAAGCAAATGACATCTTTATGCAGGCTTCCCGCATTGATTAGTCTGCCCAAAAAAAAAAAAAATGAGTCATGGACTTGACTTATAGTTGTCTCAGGGTCTCCTATAAAAAGGGGCATAGTTATCTCTGCTCTTAAAATGGGTTACCCTCTTTCCTCCTCCTATCACCTGCTCAAGGGACTTCGAGCTCACTTTAATGTCAAAGTGATTCAATTACCGCTCTAACATAACTATGGTCAACGACGTCACGCATGAATGGGGCTCTTGGTTCTCATAACCCCTATCTATGCTATCTTTTTGGTCCTTGTCAATGAAAGAGCAATATGCTTTTCACTTCTTCTACAATTTGGTCACATTCACCTTCATCACTTGTCAATCAACTCAACTCTCTTTTCAGACCACCCCCATAACCTATTCACCCTAGTTTCTATGGACACCAATACACATGGAAACTATTGACCCACTGCAATTTATGTTAAGCATAAACCAATACTTGCTGAAGCATAAATAGACCTCAATTCATTTTTAGCGTACATCCATCACGAATATGGAATATTGCTAGGGATGAAAGACCTCTCGACCAATGTTGCAGAATACACCATTTGGAAAAGGCTGCAACATCTCTTCCCCTCATCATTTCATCATAACCACGACCAATCTATCGACCATTTTGACCACCTGTCTATTACTCGGACCCTTTTCATCTGAACTACATTGGTCTGAGACCCTAACGACAAGGGCTATGTAGGCAGCACTCAGATGACATGACTGTCTTCTGGGGTTAGCTCGACCACCCTCGTTTGTTCGTCTCTCTGATGGACAAACCTTCTTTCCTTCTTTTAACCATAACCTTGCCCTTGACCATGACCAATTTCATCCCTTTGACCCTCCCTCCCTTCTAGGGAGAACTACATTGGCCTGAGGCCCTACGACAAGGGCTATGTAGGCAGCACTCAGTTGACATGGGGTCTTTTGGGGTTAGCTCGGCCATTTTCTTCGTCACTTTCTTCCATCTCCTTCTCTCGTCACCTGTCAATCACATCACAATCAATAACATATTCACATAATCATTAGTATACTCTCCTTTTCATTATAACATCATAAGTCATTAGTCATAAATTTCATTCATCATAACTCATTAAACATTCACATCATCCACAAGTTAAACATTCAATATCACATCTATCATCATCTAATCTAAAGTCATCATCATATACTCTATCATCATTTAACCTAAAATCATCATCATATAAATCATTAAACATCACATAATCATTTACATCATTCTCATCATTAACATCATCATAAAACATCATTGCCTTAATCATTAGCATCATCATTAACATCATCAAAATCATATCAAAACATGCATCATGAAACACATGAAAAATGCTGCAAACATCTACAACATCTCCATAACACATCAATAGCCAAAATCTCATCATATATATATATAAAATAGTTTTATACAAAAAGACACAATTTGTGTCTGTCTCTCTCTCTCATAATACATCTCTTGTCTTCGGCTCGTAGGCCGGTATATACATTAAAATAATACATCTCTAGGACTGCCCTCAAGGCTGTGGCTATGGTGGTGGTGGCGGTGGTCGAGAAGAGGCTGTATCCTCTCCTCCCTCTGATCTCTACCATCTACGCGACCCTAAAGCTGTCACTCGTGACATCGACCTCTGTCAGCTCTGCTCCGCTCTCATCTCCGAGTATCGTTGTATCTGCAGGAACCCTCTGATGGCCCTCTCATAATATGTGATCTCATCCAGCGCATCAGTGTATCTAACCATAGATACGGTCTGCGGTGGACCCATCTGCCCTTCTCCTGTGGCCTATCCTAACCTCTGTGGTTGTGGCTGACCTCGGTGCACTGATACTACTGGTCCTACCCCATGCGAAAATGCTAGCTACTGAGATGGTTGCTGCCATGGGCCCTGCCCTCCAAAACTCTGCCCTGCCACTGCCTGTGCCTGGGCTGCCGCCAGCTGTCCCTATAGTAGGGTGACCTACCCACCTTCCTAACTACCCTCCCCCTCAATTTCTACCTCAAATAACAACAAATTTCAAAAACAAATTCAAAACCAAAATAACTCAAATTAAGGTTCAGAATCCTCCTACCTCGTCTCAGCGACGCCGGCGTGGTGGCACGATAGGTGCCGCTAGTGGTGGACCTTCTGCGGGTCCTCTACTCCCCTCCACCATCTCTTCTATCTCAATGGCTCTGCACGCTCCTGCTGACTCACATGCATCCCTATAGTGTCTAATCAATTCCTTCTCTCCACCAATGCTCCTCTGCCACCTCGCACCACTCCTTGGTCAACTCCGGGTCACTTTCACTCAACACATCCCAGAGCTCTTTTTCTCTCTCAATCAAATAGCAAATGACTTTTGGTGGGCCGCCAATCTAGTTTTGTCAGATTTGGCAGGCCGCTGACGTCAGCATCAGCGTGCCCTAGGCCGCCGACATCGATCGATTTATGCCAACGTCGAGCCCTTTTAAACACCGACGTCGATTATATAGCCGACGTTGGTGGCCTTCAAATCTTTTATCCCTCTTCAAAATAACCAAAATCATGTCCCTAATCAAGTCAAGTCCTTCAAACCATGTCATTTTGACTCCTTTTGGGGCACATTTTGATCACTTTTACATCCATCCATCGACCACCAATCATTGGAGATCATGCCTATCTCCTCCAACCTCGACCACTTCCAAGACACTATTGCCTTGGTTGTTTTTGCATGTATGCTTCCTCATGCCTGGTTAGCAGAATTATGTGCAGATCTTTTTGGATCCTCACAAGTATAGGATCGCAAGCCGGTTGATCCACACTACTTGTGACTTTTTCATGTTTCTAGGAGCACTTCTTGAGCCTGGGATACCTAGAACGTGATGACCCATTTGGAGCTTCAGCTTAGATTGAATAACTCGATCAACAGACGACTAAATGCTGGGGCCCGGTTATTTCAATTTTGGCACTCCTCGACCCTTGACTTGTGACACTTTTGACCTGACCATATCGTGCAGTGGTATGCGTGCAATCACGACTTTTGTAGCGTTTACCCTCACCCCTTTTCCATCCACTCTTTATCAAATCAGTACCTGATTCCCGATTCCCTTCCCTCGACTCCTACTTTGAGGGGGAATACCTTATCCATAATCGGGGCAATCCACTACCTGTTTTTGTCTTGCAGTTCATTCGAATAACCAACAAGACGAAATCAACCTTATCCCTCACCTGGGGCAATCACTCCTATTTTTGTCTTGCAGTTCGTCCAGAACAACCAACAAGACAAAAAGGGGCAAATGTAGACACCAAAATTGTGTCGACTCCCCTGGTCATCCCCTGTCTTATTCTTCTTCACCTATTTAACCCTTGTCGATCACTTTTTCCATTAACCTTGACCCTGGCAGCATGTAAAAATGAGCACAGAGCTAAAGCTAGACTCTATCCCCATTGTGCATCTACCGACGATGGTCGTTACCCAGCCGATGTCACCGATGTCGGTCACTTATCGGCCGACGTCGGCAATCCTACCGACATCAGTCACCTTACCGTTATTCATTATCAGTTATCATTCAGTTCCTAATCAGTTTCCCGAACGGTTATTGAACCATCTCTCGAACCGCCCCTTGTCTTCATCAGCATCTGCCGATCAATCCCGAAGGCTAATCGATTAATCAATCGATCAATCGACCCTCGAACTCAGACATTCACAAAACTCTGGCAATCAATCAGCGCTGGTGATCAACCAACTCCAGCATTTGCTTCGATCAACTTACGACAACGCTTCAACAACTTCAATCATGGCTTTTATCATGTCTTCTGGCAGGTAAGTATTTACTCTGTTTGTTTTATTTCTTTCTGGTTATTATTTGTTTGTTATTTATATCATCTCAGATCTTCAGACCGTAGACCTGAGCCCTGAATCCTTTCCTTACATCTCTGCCCACTATCCCAGTCTATAACTCCGTCCAGACTCGACCAAAACCCCCAGACCCTATCCAGACTCAACATTACCTTGATTAGACCTTGTTCAGACCCTATCCAGACCCTATCCCGACCTTGACCAAACCCTATCCCAACTCTGTCAGACCTTCTGCAATCCGTCCATACTCTATCCAGAACTTGCCCCGACCGACGCCGGTCACTACCCCTACCGACGCCGGTATCTTAACCGATGTCGGCACCTGTCCGACCGACACCGGCAACACAGAGACCGACATCGGCGACTGCACAGAACATTTAACTTCATTATCAGGTACGCATTTTACTTTTTGTCCTTTATTCCTATCATTTTATCTTTCATTATATCTACTTTAGTCCAATATTCTGCTTTTTTATCAGTGGGTTGATATCCTTCTAGGAAGTCTTCGTACTTCCGAGATCGGGCGTTCGACTGACAACCCACCATATCCTTTGACTAACATTTTTTCATGTTTCAGTCTCTTTTCTTCGTAGGTGTCATTCCTCCATAGCCAAAGAGGAGAATCTTTCAATGTCTGATTTCGGTGCGCATGACTTTATCAGGTATCTTCTAGCCTTGACCATTTCTTTTAGTTTCTTATTTCTTCTTTGAATGTAGAAAGCAATTTAGCATAAAAACACCAGAGTACCATTTAGATTTGCAAGAATTCCATTCAGCACCAGTGGACCAAGCAAATAGAGATTCACATACATTTCATTTGAGATCTTATTCATAGTCAGGTCATTATCTTGATATTTTGCTAGTCTTTAGAGCAAGTTGTAGACATCTTCAGCAAACCTTTCACCAAGAGCAAGTTCATTCATCTATGAGCTCTTCTTGGGGTACAATCTACATTTGCAGTAGCATCATCTTCAGGGGGCCTTCTAGCCTCTTATTTTCTTTAATGTCTCTCTTTTTGGGGGAAGTTTTTTCCTATGGGTTTTCTCCTTTTCTCTATCTTATGGGAGATTGCATTTGTACATGGGTACCTCATCAGGCCTAGTTTCTAGGACCCATTTTATATTTCCACACTGCCCACCTAAGTTGCACTTATGGAGGGTATTAGTGTAGGTTTTTATTTTCCCTATTTATTAATTAGGGATTTTTTGTATTTCTTGTGCATACTTGGAGTTTTCCTACATTTATGGGATAGGCTAGCTTATGTGGAGGTGTGTGTCATAGATGTGTCATAGGTGTCATAAGAATGTCATAAGTAACTCCATTGATGGGAGTTACTTCTCTATTCTTAGCACCTTGTCACCACCTTTCATGGAGGAGTTACTGACTATTCTTGGTGTGCCTTGTCCACCTTTTTTGGAGGAGTTACTTTCTTACTCTCCTATTTGTAGTCCTCACTTTGGCCATCTCAAGTTAATTCAGATTTAGTTTTCTCCATTTTTTCTTGTGCAATTTATCTTCTTGTGTTATTTTTAAATTTCTTTAGCATCTATGTGGTGTTCACTTGCTTCAACTTGTGCGATCACGTCTCTATTACACTCGCATTATCCAGATTCTGGCAACAACTCCGATAGATTCAAAGAATATAAATCAATAATTATAATCTAAACAATAATAACATGATATGTTTTTAATAATTAACATAATTTGTATAGATTTGAAACCCAATAACCTCACCATGACTATCTAACTTTATTCTTAGCTTCAATTAACTTGACACATAGAATTCATATTTTGAATTGCAAAAAAAATTCTTGTGCAATATATTCACAATAATACATGAGATTTTACATTTGAGTATCCCAAGGAAAATCTAAACCAAATTTGCATATCATAGTTTATATTCTTTCATGACTCATGCTTCTTTCTTATTTTTTGATGTTTTTGAATGTTAAAAGAAACAAAAAATACTAAAAGATTTTGGTTGTGAACAGATGTTTTACATTATTTTCATATTTTTAGCCTAATGCAACCACTTTTAATGATGTGTGTATTTAATTTATATTAGATAGGTGTTACTATTTTTGTAACTTTTTCATTATTTTTTTGGGCTATATGTTTTTATTTATTTATTTATTATGGATGTTTTGTTTTATAGAGTGTAATGATATTCACTAATTTTTATTACATTGAGCTACATGTGTAACACAATTATGTTTTGAATGATGTTTGATGAGAATAGAATATATTTTTTAGTTTTAAAACACTTTAAATTGTTAATATAACACTACAATTATAAATCTATTTTAATTTTTGGATTGTTTTTCCTTGCATTCATATTTTATCTAGTCTCATATTAATAACAATTGTTTGATTTTAGATTCATATTCACAAATGTTCAAAGATATAATGTGTTTTTTGTCTAGACATAATTTTTTATCATATTTTTCAAAGTAAAATATAAAGTCTCCTATAGTATAATTTTGCATATTTCTAATTAATAATTACCACAATGTTAAAAGATGCAATACAATTTATGTCTAGACATAGATTTTTTATCATGTGACTCAATCACGGTGACCTTTATATAATGATCTATCTAATTTGACTTAATGAGATGATGACATGTGGCTAAATATCAAAGCCTTAGAATCACATATGATTTGACTATTGTGTATAAAGTGTTGAGCCTCGAGTTAATGAGATGATGACATGTGGCTTAATATCAAGCTTGTAGGAGTATGTGTGCACTTTGAGTTTTTATAAATGTTGAAGTATCCGAGTAAATTAGATGATTCTACATGGAAAATTATTATAAATACAATGAAAGCACTAGAAAAATTATTTAATCTATCATTTTTAAAAAAAATTCTTTTACATTGAATGGGAAGAGTGGGGTCCATTACCACATAACACATTTTAAAGGAGAAACTTTTTTATTTTAAAATAGCACCCACTTACATTTACATGATTCAACTCTATTAAAAGTCATCGATTTGATTTATTTTTAATTAATCATCGTGATACTCATAAAATTTAGTATTTATATTATAATGTAAAAATTCATTGATTTGATTTATTTTTAATTAATCATTGTGTTATTGATAAAACTTAATATTTATACAAAGACAAGTTTGTTATTTTTAAATATATTTTAAGTATTTTTTATAATTTTATTAAAAAGACTTTTCTTATAATATAAATTGTGAAATTATTAGATCTTTAATCAATTATATTATATTTATTTCAAAAATTGTTTTGTCTATATTGGATTGATTATTAAGTTTGATTTTTATTAGACTTTCAAGTTATTATTTGTTATTATTTTTATAAATTAATTTAATTTTGATTAATTTTTTTATAACTTTAACTAATTTAACTAATTTTAGTATAGCGTATACAACTTATCTGAAAGTAAATTTCTTAAGCTATATTATACACCTAAAATAGAGATATTTGTTACTCTTTCCAAGGAAATTAGCATTCACAAACTTCAAGATTTACCAAGTCTCAAAAACATAGGACTTATGTTTTATCTACTATTTTTTTTATAAGATGTTTTTTAAAAATGTAATTTTATTGCAAATCTATCCACCTATTATGGTTATGTTTGAACAATAATATATAAAATTATATATTCATATTCATATTCATATTCATATTAGGCATCCCATGTCTTATGGTCTTGATATAAACCAAAATATAATTCAACTATAAAATAGGTCTCCCTAAACATAAATATATAAATGATCAAACATAAATATATAAATGGTCAGGATTCTTTTTGTAAGAGTTATAGTTTTTAGACCAAATCATTTATTATTCACTTTTGTGTTATGTCTAAAGTGTAAACATTTCACACATAGGTCTAACACAACATATCTATATTTGTGAAATTTATTATCTATTTTAAACCCATATTAATATACTTTAATATCAAATTTATACTTATTATGTTGAACCTATCAATTTTCTATTTAATCTGCATAGCTATCTAAATTCACATTGGTTACTAAATCATCATCAGATAGAAAACATGAAAATAGTGTAGAATAGAGCCAAGGAGGAGATTGAAACCCTATGTAAATAACTATATATTATTTGGTATCTTGTAAAAATTAATATAAGTGAAAAGTATAATAATAAACATGTATAACTTAACATAAACACAACACTCATGTCATTGTTTCAAGGAATTTTAGGGGTTTTGATACCTAGATTTGAGGTTGATGATTCAATCTAAGGTGTCATAGAGGTAAATGAAGATGAATAGGTGTTTTTCATGAGATAAAATGGTGGGGATAATGGGTTTCAAATGACATTATAGTGATTTATTTAATAGGTACTCTAAAAAGTACAAATACACCTTCTATTACAAAATAGAGAGTGATTTATATTAAGGGATTCACAGGTACTCTAAAAAGAAAAAATGTAATGTCCAAGGCTAATCCCCTTTTTAAAACCAAAAAAATGTAGAGATTTTGAAATATTTCCTTGCCTTAATTTGCCTAGTTATAGAATCCATATAAAAAATCCCATTTTGAATGGAATTTAATGAAGCCCTATGGGCTTGGGGTGATTCAAATAACTTTTCTAAAATATGGGGTGACTAAAATAAGTATTATGTGTCTAGGATGGGATGGTGTGGTCATTTATGTAGGGTTTGGATGATATGCTAAATTTTGGCCTCATATTTAAGCTTGTTAGTCTTGAAGGGTAACTATAGGATTCATTTTGTTTTAACATGGAATTAATCTTTACTTTGGTGGCCATTTAAATGGTATTATTTTTCATGCTAGAAAATATTTCAATGTTCAATGCAAAAAATACATTTTGTTTAATAAAATATATGAAAAAAATATTTTGTCAATCTTTGATTGGCTTAAAATTTATATGATATTAGCAACTTCACGTAGGTTGAGGCAGGGAAGGATAAATAGTAATGAAAATATTAGTTAAACTATTCATTCTATGTAGTGATAATGTTATTGTCATTATTGAAGGTGTATGCAAAAATATTGATGCATATGAAACTAGGGTAATATTTTGATTCTCATGATACATAAAATATAGATTAATGCCAAAGAAATGATAGTTGTAGAATCATTTAGAATGAATTAGTGGCAACAAGTGTTGATGTGGCAAATTTATAGAATCCCCAAACATGTTAAGAATTTGTATGCTAAAATATATAAAATAATATAAATATTGAATATATTAATATTTTATTCCTTTTATGGAAGGAATCACTCCAAATCACTTTCCACTTTGAGGTGGATACCTCCTTATCAGAATAATACTCTAATTGAATCGATATTTGCTTGGATATATTACAATATCTTATGTGCCTCTATTTATACTATTGTAATATATCCCATCCTTCCATTGTATGCATGTGGGATTATTTATCTATAACTTTCTATTCACTATTCTACTATTTATACTTCTATTCTACCCCTCCCTAGGCATATTACATTCCATTCCCCTTGAAAAAATTTCACCCTCAAAACATGCAAAAATTACATTAAAATATGTGGAGGACTAGATGGAAGCATAACCATGCATCCTTTTTTTCTTCCCCTTACTCTTATGCTTGGAGATGAGAAAGTACAATATGAAATCAAGTACTATAACATGAGAGTAAAGTGTACAAATAAATATGGATGGAATAACCTCAACTTGAAACATGAAAGTCACGAAGTTAGATTTGAGCATTAAAATTTGAAACTTGAAAATCATCACCTCAAATCTAAAATAAATATGCTCAAAATAATCTATTTGGTGAGACAATGCAGGATACATGTCATCCCCTTTAGCATTGTTATTTATACACATTTTTTGGAATGTCTGACAACAATAAAAATTTATAATTTTTTTTGAAGCATTAGTGGCCAACGTGGGCTCATCGGTGGCATGCTTAAGTGTTTACTTGGGTGCATTCAAATGTGAAGTAGTCATGACCAAAGAAAGGAAATAAAAATACCAAGTATTTTAAGAATCCTCTAAATCAATCCATGTAGTTATTTCCATCTCATATGCTTAAACTATAGGAAATAAATCCCCATACCATTCTCTATAGTTATTTCCCAATCTAGCCATGCATTAATTTCCTTATCATACTTTGTTGGTATATGTGAGTGAAGCTCAGATATTTATAAATTAGCATGAATATTAATGATTAATTTAACCATATTAGTGCTTAATTGATATATTTTTCTAGATAAAATAGAAATTTCCATTTTGTTTCTTTTTCTTTTCTTTTTTTCCTTTATTTTTTTTACAAATAACAGTTAGTAAAACTGCAATAACTTTTACAATACTAAATGCAAATAAAAAATTCAAAATGCTATAAAATTTTGGAAATAAGGTTCATAAAAATAATAATTTATTTGGCATAATTATTTATCATTTGAGAACATTTTAAATAAGAACAACCATTATTTTAAGGGCAAAAAATTAAAATCTGCACTTGTAAATGACTTTTAGCTTTAGATTCTAATTAGAACAAGAAAGAAAGATGTGGATCTAACTTTTGAAAACCTCCAAGATGAAATGAAGCTCCAAAATATGCCTTTTCCAATTTTTCCTGAAACAAATATCAAAAAAATGGCCTTAGAAAGTGCTTTGATACAAAATGTTAAAAACTTATATGCTAAAATATATAAAATCATACACATTAAATATAATAATACTTTATTCCTTTTATGGAAGGAATCACTCTGAATCACTTACCACTTCAAAATATATACCTCCTTAATATCAATCATCAATTAAAATTCTTCTTCTTGGATGCCTTATAATATCTTATTCCCCTTTATTTATACTATTTCTCATCTACCCAACTCCTCATTCTTATGCATGTGGCACTAAACTACTATTCACTATTCTACTAGTTATGCTACTATTCTACCCCTCCCTAGGTATATTACAATCCACCCCCCTTAAAAATGTGTTGCCCTCAAAACATGCAAAGAATTACATATTGAAAATATGTACAAGACTAGATAAAGGCACTTTCATCTGTCCTTTTCTGCTTCCACTTCTTTCTCATGTTCTTGGATATGAGTATGTACATCAACACTGTGAACTCAAACACTACAACATGAGGGTGAAGTGCATAGAGATATATTTATGGATTCGCCTCAAATTGAAACATGAGGTTAGATTTGAGCACTGAAAGTTGAAGCTTGACAATCAACACCTCAAAGTTAGAACAAGGAGCATAAAATAGGCAGCTTGATGGGCCAATTGAGGATACATGCCATTCCAATTAGCATTATTATTTGATGGATTTGAAGCCTAAATTATTTTATTACACTCTTTATTGGCTAGATTGGTCATGTTGGTTTATTTATTGGGTTTTTTTATGGCTCAGACACTTTTGGTACTTGCTCGAGCTCTATTGGAGGTGTTGGGGTGCATCTAGGTCCTATTTGGGCTCATCAAGTGTTTCAGGATGATAGTACCAAGTAATGTGATATTTTGAGAGATCTAAGCCCCATTATTTCATCAAGTATTTATGTTATAACATTATAAACTCTACTATAATCTCATCCTAAAGTCCATCGATGAGCATCTTTAATGGAAATCATTTAATAGGTCATCAAGTAGATTGATGAGTTTGTTAAACTCTAGTTGATATTATTTAACTATTTTAATTTGATAAATATTATTCAAGGTGTTAATGAAATAACCTTTATATAAAATAAGAATCCCATGTTTACAATAAATTGGATGTTGACTTCAACTGAAAATGCATCCTTACACAAAGACTTCAATTTTTCTTTTTCTTTTTTTACATAGAAATAGTTGCTAAAATTGTAATAACTTTTAAAATACTAAACAAAAATTTAAAATTTAAAATGTTATGAAAATATGGAAATGAGGTCCATAAAACTAAGAAATGGTTTGATGTGATTAATTATAGTCTAAGAGTATAATGTAGAAGAATATTTGGCTATTTGTTTTACAATAGTATACTAGATAGGGAGGGGTATAATAGTAGCATAAATAGTAGAATGGTGAATAATAATAAATCGTAAGGAATCACTCTAAATGACATTCTATTTCGAGGGGGATACCTCCTTATGAGAAATGTTCAATTACAATTCTTATTCTTGGATGCCTTAGAATATCCTATGCCCCTTTATTTATACTAGTTATTATATACCCAACTCCTTATTCTTATGCATGTGGTACTAAACTACTATTCACTAATATACTAATTATGATACTATTCTACCCCTCCCTTGGTATATTACAAAACAATGTAAAGTATTCCACCTTTCTAGAGCCAAAATAATCGATAGGTGTAAACATGATTTTACCAATCGTCAATCTTCTAATTGTTTAGATTTATCTTATGTATCTTTTTTTCATGCCAATACCCAAGATTTTTTATCCCTATTCTTTATGCTTAGAAAATGGATTTCTCTTTGTGTATTCAGGCCCAATCCTTTTGTATACGCTTTGATATTACCCTTCATGATATTTAGGCCTTTTAGACTTAACTTTACTTTGCTTTTTCATCTCCACCTTTAGGTTCTTTGGGGATCTTTGATTTATTATGCCTTTGCCTTGATTTTGAGCCATAAATACACATGATCATGACACATGGCACAATCATAGATCTCTTTCCCTCCTCTTGTTTTTTTGTACTATGGTGACCCCTACCAAGTTTTGGGCTCCCATGATGGTGCCATGTGGCATCATTATGGGCCATTGGGCCTTGGAGGTAACTTTACTCAAATTTCAACCCCTCCTAAGCTCTAATTTAATGTGATCATGCCATGCGACACAATTATAGAATTAGAAGCTTGAGGGGATTCGAAATAATTATCAAATGCTATTAGACATGAGCTCCAATGATCATGACATGCATCATAATTGTGGTGGTTGAGGGTCATCAAAGACTTATCTAAAACCTTGATTTACTGAAAGCTAATGGAGTGAATAGTTGATAGGTGTAAACAAGAGTTTATCACTTATCACTTTTTTAATAGTGCACCCATACCTAGGCTTATTATTATCCTTATTCTTCATGATTAAGAAGTGGATTTATCTTTCTTTATTCAAGCCCAATCCTTTTTCATATGCTTTGATATGAACCCAATAAGCTTTAGTTGTGTGATTATGCCATGATACATAATCATGTGACTTTAGGGGCATTATGAATTTTAGAATCATCTTTTTTTTGCTTTATCATCTCACTAATCTATTAATCCTCATGATGGAACCACATGACACATTATGGGCCTTAGGTTCAGCAAGGGATATTTGATCTATTTTTACTTTACCTTGTTTTCAATTTATGATTATGCACAATCATGCCACAAGGTATGATATTTGGGATCCTACCCTCTTCTTGATGCTTTATACCATGGTGACCCTTATCAAGTCTTGTTCTTCCAAGATGGTGCCATGTGGAACCATTGTTGGCCTTTAAACCTAGGAGGAAAATTCCATCTAATTATGACCCCAACTAAGCTTTAATTAAATAGGATCATTCCTTATGAATTTATCATATACTTTGTAGTTTGAGGCTTTGAAGTACTCATTGATTGATATAGGGCCTAAACTCCCATGATTGTGACATGTGTTATAATCATAGGGGTTAGGGGTCATCTAGATGCTTAACATCATGACATGTTTCTAGATTTTGTTGATTGAGAGCTAACATAGATAAGTACATACCTAATTTTCAAAATAATTGTGAAAGCCTGAGATTGTGTTGCATGTCATCATCATGCCAACTTAGAGTTCACCTAGTAAAAGTACATAGTCTCTTTTCAAAATCTCATAAGATCCCCCAATTATGCCATGTGTTTTCATCATAGTGACTTAGAGACCACATTGAGAAAACACAATAAATTTTCAAAATTCCCTAAGAGGATGAGAACCATCTACATGTCCTCATCATGGCGACTCAGATCTAATAGAATCAAAAAATAGTTTACAATTTGTAGTTTCAAAACAAGAATAATTATTAGTGTGTTTAATTATTCTACATTATAACATTATACATTAACTTAGTATTATTAGATCAATTTCATATTTTATTTTTAAAAAAACTACATGGATACTATAGTCTTTTGCATAATTTCCTTGTCTATATTTCACATCTTAGATTACACATGAATAGTTTTTATTTTATAGCTATGATTATGAATTGCTTCTTAATTTATCATCAATTTGGTTTCTCCTAGGTATTAAATAGGGATTTAATCTCCTTTATTCTAGATCCATAATTTATTTGACACTATAATATTACCTGTCCTATGTATTTTACTAAATGCTCAGACCTTTTTCTTCAACATTTTTGACTTGTTGTATAATATGTATTGCACTTATTGAGTTTATTTGTTGTTATTACATAGTCTAGCACAGATTTCATTATTTTATCTTAAATTCAAAGCAATAAATTCTTGATTTAAAATGATTAAAAAATCAATTATATGGAAAACTAAAAGAGAATGCAATGGTTTGTAGATTCAAATAATGTAAATAGACAATTATAATTTAAATAACAATAACATGATATGTTTTTAATTTAATTGACATAATTTGTAAAAATTTGAGACCTAATAACCTCACCATGACTATCTAAATTTATTCTTAGCTTTAATTAGTTTAACACATAAAATTCATATTTTCAATTACAATAAATGTTCTTAGTGTAATACATTCATAACAACACATCGAATTTTGAATTTGAACATCTTTACTTTTTTTAACAAGGAAAATATGAACTAATGAAAATCTAATCAGATTATTTAATGATTTAACTCATTCAATAGAGCTAAACACAAATTATAGAGATATTATATTATATTTTTATTCATTGCACTTAATTATTTGGGCATAATACATAAATATATATAGGAAAAGCCTTTCTTATAAATATGGAGATTCATGTCTCCATAAATAACCCACCATGTCCCTATGATTATGCAATACTCTATATGCATAATATTATTGTAACATATAATAATATATATAAAAACCAATATATTATAATAGCTAACCAAATTTAACTCCTAGTGACTTATTACAAGTGTAATTATTCACATTACAAATCAATATGAGGACTAACATTTCCTAACATTCCCCCCTTTAGGCCTTACATGGTAGTTTGTGTTTCACATGACTTAATGAAAGTAGAGAAGGAACACATCGATCTCTCATCAACCATTCACTATCAAGAACATGTCAATAAAATTAGTGTGGGAACTTTGAACAAGAACCACCTTTCATTAACCATTCGCTGAGGGAACCTCATCAACCTTTATAGTGTTGGAACTATAAGCAGTAACCATCTCTTCAATTTTCACTCCTGCATCTCCATAACATTTTTTTATGTAGTACACTATGTGTGAAAATAAGAAATACACCTCTTATTTATCAAACATATAAGCATGTGATAAAAATTAAAAAAATGTGTCACTTTAGTATAAGCAGCCCTTCATTTGTGGGTCATGAGAGGTGTGGAAAGCCTCCATACCCTAGTGCCTCTAACCTCCTTTGTCTTTCTATTTTAATCGACAAATGTGTCAATGAAGCTCAAATTTTTACACATTAGATTTACTTCCCCCCTCAATGTGAAACAATATATTTTCATAGGATGTTAGGGTCACCCAAAAATGCATCCTTTTACAAAAATTTATTTTGACTTTGACAATATGACACAAATGAATTTTTGACAATTTTAAAATTAAAAAATGACTCTAACACTTGACTCATTGTTCTTTTTATTTTGAAAATTAACTAATGACTCAGAAATACCAATGAATAAATACTTTTTATATTCACATCTAACTATCAACTTATAATATACCATATTAGGATATTAAAAGTATCAAATACTATGCTAATGGAAAAACCACTCTAGTGAAAAAACATTATCAACCAAATAACATTTAAAAATAGTTAAATTTAAAGAATATACTTAATACTAAACTAGAAAATATGTGACTTTCTCCTTCCCTCATAAACAATAAAGTAATATTTAATTACTTTCTTAAATACTTAGACAATATGAAATAAGACTCCAATCCTTATAAATATTTTGACTATAACTCAAATAATACCAAAACCTAAAAATGTGAACTTACAAGCAGGTAGGTTTTGCCAATGCACAGTTTGAAGACATGGTGGGATTTGGATCTATGTTGAATGTCAAAATCATAAATAAGAAATATGTTCATATTAGTGGTCTTTATTGACATGATATATTGATCAAAGGTAATGTAATGGATAGTAGATTATATGACATGTGCATGAAATAAAACAACAATGCCAATAGCTAAAATATAACTCTATAGGTTACAATTACTCATTAATGTAAGATGATGCAAAAACCATTGCAATACAAGTTTGAATGTGGAGATCAATTATGTGGCATAAATCAAAACAAGTCAATATTATTTTTTCCAATCGAATGTAGTTATATATGAGTTGTTCCTCAAGATTGAACAATCATGTTAGAGAAATATGCAGACTAGACATGTGTAAGATCTGATATAATGAGTAGCTGAGTGGATTTTAAAATTGTCTATAGTCTATTTGAAATCTATTTTGAAAACCAATACAATTCATCAATAAAGATGAGAACTTTAATTTGCATAATGTCTTATCTAGAATTAGGATGCAAATTTGTAGCTGAATCTCATAGATTGAGTACAAACTTAAATCCATGGTATTTGATCCTATAAAAATATAAAGAGGTGAATGAAGAATGAACTTTTTATAATTTTACATGAGTATCTCAATTCTTTTATTGAACAACTGACACAATGGAAGAATGAATGGACAATTTAATATTAATATAAATAAATCATGCATAAAATTTTAGTTACATGCAATGTGCAAGTTTAAATATTTCATGTGCACAGTCTCACTTATTTAAATTAAAAAAAAAAAAAACTCTTATTTTTGAAAACCTTACCACTCATAAACTACCATTAGCAGGGGCAATGAATAATCTAATAACTCTTATCAAATTATTAGGCTTTCATGAATTGTATAATCCTACTCCGATACCAATAATGTAAATCCAATGAGATTATTTAATGATTTAACTCATTCAATATAGCTGAACACAAATTGCAAAGATATTATAAACACACGCTATAATATAATTTTATTCACTACACTTAACCATTTAGGCATAGTACATATGTATAAGAAAATTCTAAACTATAAACAAGGAGACTCATATCTCCACAAATAACTCATTGTATCCCTATGATTATGTAATATCATATATGTGTAATATTGTTGAAACATACAATAATATATCTAACAAATAATATATTCTAACAACTAACCAAATATAAATCCTAATGAATTATTACTCACATAATTATTCACATTAAAAATCAATGTGAGGACTAACATTTCCTAACATAAACTACTAATGACTCTTGCTTATATTCTCTCATGACTCTTCTTTCTTATTTTTTGATGTTTCTGAATATTAAAAGGAAAACACAATATTGAAAGATTTTGGTTATCAATAGATTTTTTTCATTATTTCCATATTTTTTGGCTTGATTCAACTAATTTTATTTTTGTCTATCTTTAACTGATATTAGATAAGTGTTACTATTTTTTGTAAAATTTTCATTATCTTGTTTAGCTATATGTTTTTCTTTATTTTTGACTATGGATGTTTTATTTTATAGAGTGTAATGATATTCAGTGATTTTTCTTATGTTGAGATACACATGCAAAAAAAATATGGTTTGAATGATGTTTGATAGGCATAAAATATATTTTTTTAGTTTTAAAACACTTCAAATTATCAATATAACACTGCAATTTTAAATTTATTTTCATATTGTTTTTCCTTGCATTTAGATTTTGTCTAGTCTCAAATTAATAATGACTATTTGATTTTATATTAGGTTCGAAAATGTTTAAATATATAGTGTGGTTTTCATCCATGAATAATTTTTTAAAGCAAAATATATAGTCTTGTACAATAGAATGTTGCATATTTTTAATGAATACTTACCACAATGTTCAAAAATGCAATATAGTTTATGCCCAAACAAAGTTTTTTTTATCACATGGCTTAATCTCAACAACCTTTATAAAATGCTCTATCTACTTTATATTAATTAAATGATGACATGTGGCTCAATATTATATCTTTAGAATACCATATGCTTTTATGACTATGTATAAATTATTGCGCCTCGAGTTAAAAATATGATGACACGTGGTTGAATCTCAAGCCTTTGGGAGTCTATGTGAACTTTGAAATTTTAGAAACATTAAAGTATCTAAGTGAACTATATAAAAATATAATGAAATCACTAGAAAAAATATTTAATCTAACATTTTTTCAAAATTTCACTTTTACATTGAGCGGGAAGAGTGGGGTCCATTACCACATAACACATTTTAAGGGAGGGAATGTTTCTTTTATAATTGCACCCCCTTATAGTTACATGATTAAACTCTAGTAAAAGTCATTGATTTTGATTTATTTTTAATTAAGAATTATGTTACTCACAAAAGCTAATATTTATATTATAATGTAAAAATTCATCGATTTGACTTATTTTTAATTAATCATTATGTTATTGAGAAAACTTAATATTTATACTAAGACAAGTTTATTATTTTTTGAAATAAATTTAAGTGTTTTTGATAATTTTATTACAAAGACTTTTCTTATAATATAAATTGTGAAATTCTTAGATCTTTAATCAATTATGTTATATTTATTTCAAATATTATTTTATCTATATTGGATTCATTATTAAGTTTGATTTATTATTAGACTCTTCAAATAATATTTGTTATTCTTTTTCTAAATTAGTTTATTTTCAATTACAAATGTATAACTTTAACTAGTTTTTAGTATAACCTATACAACTTATCTCAAAGTAAATACCTTAACTTATATTATGTACCTAAAATAAAGATATTTGAACTCTTTTTCTAGGTAAATTAGCATTTATATACTTCAAGATTTAGCATGTCTCAAAAACATAGGTCTTATGTTTTATCTACTTTTTTCCTATAATATGTTTCTTGGAAATGTAATTTTATCATAACCTTGTCCACTTACTATGGCTATGTTTGAGCAATACTATATAAAAATATATATTCATATTCATATTCATATTAGACATCCCAAGTCTTTTAGCCTTGATATAAACCACAGTATAATTCAACCATATAATAGGACTCCCTAAACTTAAATATATAAATGATCAAGATTCCTTTTGTAAGAGTTATAGTTTTTAGACCAAATCATTTTTTATTTACTTTTGTAATATGTCTAAAATTTAAAATTTCCACACATAGCTCTAAGAAAGCATGTCAATATTCATGTCATTAATTATCTATTTTCATGCCATCTTAATATACTTTAATGTCATGAGTAAAATGTTACACTACATCATAACATATTTTTTGTAATCAATAAAATAAAATTATATGAACTAGCACAAGTATTAATGGCATAGGTATACTTATTATGTTGATCATATCAATTTGATATGCAATCTACACAACTTTCTAAATTCGCATTAGTTATTAAATCATTACAATATGGTTCCATGTGGCATTATCTCAACATTACAGGTTATTGAGGGATCTTGACTTGTCAATTTTCCTCTCATAGGCGCAAGTAGCTAGGATGTTACCACTTGGAAACATCTTAGGAGGCTAGGGATATGAGGTAATTTGTGTTTTACTTTCAGCTTATTTATTCCTCAAGTTCTCATGATTATGGCATGTGGCATGATTTCAGGTACTTAGTGTACTAGGACTTAAATTTATTTTGAATTATCCCTTGCCTTACACTAACCTAACTTAGTAAAATTTCACCACATAGGGTAATATTAGATCACTAATAATGTGCCATAATAACATGATACAATCCTTGAGAGAGTATCACATGGAAACATATCAAGGTCTTAGAACATATGAATAGATTTCAATAGAGACCCTCTAGAACACAAAAAGTATGCCACATGGAGAATCTAGTGTGATCATGTCATATTCTCATGTATAACTATCAAAAGTTTTTATGTAAAGATCCTAAATGCCTATAAAAATAAAAACACTATCTTTACATAACTAAAATAGGTGTCTTAATGTCTTCATTATTTCCTCACAATATGGCACTATGTGGCATCATCCTAGTTCTCTAAACTATCGAGCTATTTTGCTTCTTTTAAAATTCCTCTGAGGTACTATCTTTCACAATGGCACCAAATGGAAATATCATAAATCTTCAGTTATCGAGGGATTTTAGCTTGTTAAATTTCCTCCTAAGGACTCAAATTTATAGGGCATTTCCACTTGGCAACATCTTGAGTGTCTAGGGTTGTGGGGTACTCTACTTTCTACTTTAAGCTTATTAAGGCCCCAAGTCACTAGGATCATGCTAGGTGGAATGATCTCAAAGATTCAATGTGTCAAGATTTAGAGTTATTTTGAATTGTTCCTAGCCTTTTATCAACCTGAATTAGTGAGATCATATAAAGTGGCATGATCTCAAGGCTCTATAAGCTCCATCTCTTTTAGTTCAGTGATCATGAGACCTATTACAATATCAATTTTGGGGAAATATCAGGCTTCATAATGTTAATTCCATACATTTTGTGGGCCTAATCCATGATATCATGCCACTTAGCACAATCTTAGGACTATGGAAAAACTTCCACTATCAACCTTATGCTTTGTTATCCCCAACTCCAAATGTTTGAACACCTACCACATGTACAAATTGAAAAAATAGTGGTCTTTGACCATGTTTTGATATGTATTATCCTCCTCAAGGTTTGAAATGTTAAGATATGACTATGTGTCTCAATCATTAAAATCAAAAAGTTATTAAACATTTGAATTGTTTAAGGCCCTCCTGAGATTTGAATGTCTGAGATGTGACCATGTGTCCCAATCTCAAAATATCAGGCTTAGAACACCCAAAAATGTTAATTTTTCTCTATAAAGTTTTGAATACTTTCTAAGTTTCATGTATTTTCCACTTATCTTTGGGTATGAGAAAATCTACCACATGTATGGCTTATAAAAATACATAAATCCATAAACCTTGAACTGTGTTTACTATCCTCCCTTGCTCCAAATGCATAAGATGTGACCATGTTTCACATTATTAGAATTTTGGGCTCATGGAGGAATTTTAACTATTTTTATAATCCACTAAGTACCCAATACCTGATTTGTTGACATGTAGATAGCTCTGAAAACACATAAGTCCTCAAAACTTTCAACTATTAATATAATCCAAAAATGACTAAGTATTTCATATATTAATTAAAGTGAAACATATGTTAGAGTCAATTTTATTATCATGGTTAGTCAAAGAACCTAAAAATTGATCGAGGCATAAATAAAACCCTAGTAATGCATATAAAGCTTAAAACTAACCATTGAAAATGACTAGGATGTAATTTTGAAAAAATATTAGTCATAAATCAAATGTGACTAAATTTATGATTAAATATAAGCTAAAATCCAATTATTCATTTAAAATGGATAATTATTTAATGTAACCCATAATAAAAAAGATTATGATTTAAAAGCATAATTAAAATTGCATGATAATAACTAGTTTGATTAAATTATAAACTAAATCATATCAAAACCAATAAAATCATAATTTGAACTCAAATATTCCAAAGGTAAGGTTTAAATTAAAATAAAATTATTTTTTTAAATATCCCATTTGAATTTAAACATAAAAATTAGATGGTCTAAGAACTACAATTAAATTATTTCAAATTAAACATTTTGAATAATTGTTTGAGTAAGAGGCCAATGCTTAAAGATTAAAAAATATTTGCTATAGGATGCTTTTCATCATATCATATGTTAAATATTATTTATTAGGACTAAAATCAAAGGAAACAAAACTTTTATCTTTTAAAAAATATTATTTTCAAAGTTCATAATAAAAGCTAAGTAATTAATGGCAACTAATTGAACAATAATTAAACATGTGTCTAGTTGCTATGTATCTCCAAATGAACACCTTTGACACTTACAAATCTCACTAGAATTTGTAAAAACTTGTATAGGCTTGGTGCATGGTGACCTTGTTATTTAATAGTTGCCCATTTAGGTTGTGTATGCCTTTTATTATAATAATCAAAATATTTTTTACGAGTAATTTCCTTTTTCATTGATTGGGTTTTTGGTGTGTTTGTGGGAAAAAATTATTAAAATATATAGTTATTTGATGTATTATTAATGTGTCAATTATAAGATATAGTGGGACAAGTTTCAACCCTTGAAAATGGAAATTATTATGGGTTTTTTTAATGGTGTGAAGACATTTTTAGAGCTAGATATTTATTACATATTTAAGTTTCCTAATAATATTATACATTTTGTCTTATTATCCATTTAAGAAAACACTTTATATTTTTTTTCAAATAAATAAATTTAATTTTATGTTTGTTGATTTATGACATGATTGTGGGGAGTCCCAATCAAGGAAACATTCTGTTGATTTTTTAAATAAATAAAATTAATTTGAGGCTTGGACATTTTATTTACAAGTGCAATTTTAAATTGTAATACTTATTAACTTAGGCATGCAAAATATCAAGATTTTTTTATGGATGTAGATTTATAGGCTTGGAGCCATTATATTTTAATTATAATATAGAGTAATAGATTTTTTTATGTAAATTGGATTTGGTTATCTATGTTCTTTTATTTGGAAGTCTCAATGAAATATAAAACAAAATCATGGATAATGAATTAAATTACATAAATTAGTTTACAAATGATTGAAATAAAATTTGAAATAGAATCATAGTCAATGAACTAGAGTGCATATTAGTATGTGAATGATTGAAATTACTAGTCAAATCTTTTAGATGTTATCAATTATTTTAGAATCATATCCAATGAATTGCATCACATAGTAGTGTGTGAATGAATTAAATTATTGGTAAAACATGATGATGTCATTAGTTATGAATTTAGAAGTACCAGATGTTCTTAAATTTTGGTATTGCAATATTTAAAGATGGACCAATGTTATGATATCCACCATAGAGGCTGAGTACATGGTAGCTACTCATGAAATCAAGGAATTGGTTTGGATTCAAAGGTTAATTTCCATTATTGGGTTTGTTCAAAAGGTTGTAATGATAGAATGTGACTCTAAAAGAGAAATTTGTCTAGAAAGTAACCCTAAACATTACTCAAGAATGAAACATATTGATGTGAAATACCAATTTGTAAATTAAATGGTAGAGGAGAATATATTGTTAGATAAGTTGGCACATGTGAGAGTATTTTTGACTCACTGATGAAGGTTGTGTACTAAGAAATTTTCTTCGTGAAAAAAATAAATGGCATAATTGTCCTTAGTTTTTGAAGGTATGTTCATGTGGCCCCTTAAGGAAATTCTTCAACAAGTGGGATTTTTTTCAAAATGTTTCATGTATTATCCATTATTTACACTCTGCTAGACTATAGATCTAGAATTTGGCCTAACCCTCATTCTGGGAAAATATTTTCATGTATTTGGGTGGTTTTAACCAATGTTTTACATATCCCATGGTTTTTATATGTATGGTATTATAATAAAACTTTGATAGTTACCTATTTATGTGCTTATATATACTTGTACATACAATAGGAGAAAAGAAAATCTTAAAATTACATTATTGTAATGTAAATGATTGAGTTAATATAATAAAGGAATTAATGTGATGGGTTTTTTACCTAAAAGGGTTTTCCCAAGTGATATCATGTGTACTATGTAATCTATTATATATACCATTTTCCTTATTCCATTATATTACGAATTCAATTAGTATTGCTTCTCTTATTTTAGTTCATCAAGTCTATTTTTATCTTCATAAGGTTAAATGTTGATGGATAAGCTTAGATTTGGTTAGGTCATACCTAATAAAACTATTATCACAAAGATCACAAAAATATTACTTCATGAATAATGTCTAATCAAGATGCATAAATTCTTAATTACCCTAATTTCAACACTAGATAAGTGATTATGTGAAATAATATTGATATTATTGTAATTCCATTTTAAAAAATACGTTCATTTTATGCTACATATTATGATAGAATTCATGGAAACCCTTAAATATTATTGTACCAATGGGTTTCATGGCCTCTTGACCTATATTAAACATTTATCCACAATAATTAATGGAGACAATCCAATAGATCAATAGGAATCTCTAAGTAATTTACAAGAAATGGTTTGAACTATATTAGCCAACTAAATTTCATCTAACATAGCTAGATTCATTCCCATAACAAAGTTGTTTGAACTAATAATTTTATATCAAGGATTCTTTTTCATTATGTCTACCCATGTAATGGATATCAAAAAAAATCATTATGTTATCAATCATATTAGGATTCATAATTTGACTAAAGACAATATTATTTTGTAGGTAGGTGTTGATTTTTTGTCACTTATTGAGACATAATGTTATCGTGTCAATGTTCTCTTTTTCTGAATATATGTAAGAGCATAGAGATTAGTGAAGGATAATAACTCCAGTATTTAGTAAGCATCATTATTTTAGTTAAAATAATATTTATTTCAGTTTCCAAGGTAACTTATACCACCACTTACAAGCTTCTATGATAATCATATATTTGTCACCCCTTCAATAATTCAATTTAAGCTTCTCAAAAAAAATTCTATTACATGAACAATTAATATTCTCCTAGCCCATTACTGACTATTAAGAACATTCAATTCTTTAATACATTTACATACATAAAAGGGAATATATAGTACATAATTTTAATAAACTTATTTCAGTTACATATCAAAAATAAAATATTGACTTAATTATGAAGCTTACTCACAATATTAATTCCTATGATGCTTTTAAGCATAAAAAGAGAAATCTTGGAGGCATCCAAACATATAGTTTAAGTATTTCATTATACAGAAGAAATATTATTAAACATAACCGATATTATTAGTATCACCCTTATTTAAATATCAAAGTTATGTTGATATCCCATGCAAAGATAGTGTACAGGCTTCCCAATTGGATCCATTATTGAGGACCACATCAAAACAAAGATTTAGAGAAGATGTTACTCAAGATATTAAGGAGAAAAATAAAAGACAAGTTAAAATTTATGAACTCAAATAATTCTCTAAAATAAAGCAAACACACTTTCACTATACTTCTAAGTCATTAAGACCATTGTTACCATTTTACAATCACAATAAGACATGACTAGGTTAATTTGTCTTGCACTTAATCCTACTAGTACCTCCAAGTTTATAAGTATTTCCGTAACTCTAAAATTTGTCTAAAGTTTAAAATTCATAGGGTTATTACACTCTTAATGGTTTTATTAAATTAAACAACATAACAAGAATGATTCTTTTCCCAACTTATCTAGGCTTGAAAAATACCAAGTTTTAAACCTTAACCAATAGTTATAAGATTACTATATAAGATTCTACAATTTTTTATTATTAATGGTAAAATACGGTTTTTTAAATGGACCATGCACTTTTTACAAATTTAAAGATTATAATAAGACATTATTATCTTAACAATAGTGATAACTAGAAGGCAAGGCAAAGATAAACCTAATAGATAAAATTATGTTGATAGATAGAAAACTTGCAGCACACAAAAAACATATAGGAAAAAAGATAGATAATTACAATACTAGGGAAGGCTGAGTTAAATATTATTTAAAGATAGTTATTGAGTGGTAAGAGTGTGTTTTCTCATTCCCATTGAGGGATATTATATATTATAAAACATATAATATGTCAACTATATGGCATCTTACTCATGTTTTATCAATTTTTATTACAAGGAAATTATAAGGTGTATGTTATCTTGTGTAGTCATATAAAATGTGAAAATTGGTAACTTGAGTGTAGCTTACGACACCCAACCCATAAGTCCCTCATACTTGATTTCATAACCCTTATAGGTGTAACCTTCCAGACCTGATCCTAGCTTAGCTAGACTGCTCTTTATTGATAAATCCATCCCCCTAGGTCCCATCAGCTTAGGACAATAATTCCACGATATAGAATTGGTGCCACTACTATTTGCTTTAAACACTCCTATCCAAGTACATTTTTATCCCCAATAGTCATTTTCTTTTAGTTCCTCATCCTTCTCCTTATTGTCCTAGTATGAGCACATTCAAACCATGACAAATAGATCCCTATAAAATACCATTGAAATGTCATTTGGAAATGGTTGGCAATTATCACTAAGAAAACAAGAATATAAGTATGACTACTCAGGAAATCTTCCCTATTATTTACATATAACCAACTAATACACTTAAAATCTTATTCAAATCCTTACACCAATCCCTAACATCCTCAAGCACATCTAGTTTAGCATTTTTCATCTTCATACACTTTATTAAACAAAGCACATCAAGTGGGAAAAGTACATATGGTTTGATCCCTCTTCAGAGTATTGGTATGTAGGTAGCATGCCCACATAAGGGGTGTGGATACATGTTTAGTGAATCTTACACACACTAATTGCCCCCTCTTTCTCAAAATTAGTCCAAGCATAATGGAGTCTAGGGTTTGAAGATGAAATATTCTCTATAGGAAACTCTACAAACATCTAGAAGTCAAAACTTCAAAGGTAGGGTCACACAGACCTAGTGAACAAAACCCATAAATCTCAAATCTCTTGGACAATAGTGGTAGAGGTGGACTACATCACTAGTGACACTAGTGTCCATTTTCAACACTCCTATCCAATCAAAAAATGAAGGCTAGATCTTGATTTGTGATAGTGTCCCAGTCCATTTTAGGCTCCATCTTAGCCATCTCAGATAGTTTCCTACTAATTTTTATTCTCTCCCTCTTATAAATATTTTTAGAAATGTTAAAATTACAAATCAAATTATACAAATAAATATCTCAATTATGGAATATTTATTTATTGATTTTACTACTCATACCCTTTAACTAAATTAGGAATAATACTCTAATATTCCCAAAAATAGGTTAAATCATTTGTTGAACCCAACTTATTTCATTTGTGCACAAAAACCCTAGAAACCCTAGGGTAAATTTCCTATTGATTTTTTTTATATTTTTTTGATTTTTTACCCACATAATAAAATAAAAAATTAACAAAAAAAATTCAAATTTTCATAGTAATTTTCAAAATAATTATCTTTTAAACCCTAGCTACCTATATTAGGTCCCATTGCTTCTTGAGGTATCACCTTACACCTATAATTAGATTACAAAAATGGATCTCACTTATTTACAAATTTTCCTTACATTCTTTGAAAATAATAAGGAGACCATACTTAGTCCTATCATGTACATGAATGATGAAGTATACCATATATTATTGCAAAACTTCATTCTTTGTATTTCATGCTTACTTTTTATTAATAGGGGATGATATTAAAAAATTCATTCTAAAAATGCACAAGATTTCAATATTCCTTTTGCATACTCTCTCTCCTTGATGCATAATAATTTCCAACTCCATTTTTCTAAACACATTAGAAATGTTATGTTAAATGTTAAAATTCTCTATGGATTCATGCACAAATTCATGTTCTCTATCCCTTGATTTATATCTCTCATGTGGAATTTTTTTCAAGTTTATCATATTAAAAATGTTATATAGGTTGTGTTACATGTCAAAATTATCTATACAATTGTGCACTATTTCATACTCTCCATCCCTTTCTTGCTATCTCTCCTATGGAATGATTTTTATAAACATATTATTATATAACCCATCACTCAAATTTCATTCATTTCACTCCACATTCATGCTTTCTACCTAAATGCATATTAATTTTGAGTATCTCCCTATCACTACTAGACACAAGAAAACACTAGTGGTTATATCTATCCCTCCTCCCTTCAAACTTGGTACATCTAGCTCTTATCCCATACCTACTACTAGCTCTATGCCTATAGTAGATCATGTGGTCCATGCTATCACCCAAGTTTATGAATATAGATAGGCTGATTACACCCATGGTTATATATTTATCACTCAAGTTAGTACCCCTTTAGATATATTTTTTGTCCTCAAGCTCCTTCAATAATTGTATTTTTACAAATATGTGTTGTATTCAGCACTTCGCAATACTAGAATTTCTATTTCAACTAAACCAACATATGTTTCATCTATCCTTAAAACAATGCAATGGAATAAAGAGCATGTTTCCTTTGAGAAATAGGATTTACCCTTGCAAAACATCATTTAACAACATCTACCTCTATATATTCAATTAATAATTAATGATATGGGGGTAAAAAGAGTGTTAGTTGATAATGGTTTAGGACTCAACATTTGTAACATTTCTTTTATTAAATGTCTTAATATATAACCTCATGATCTAGACCATTCTAATATGAACATTAGAGGTTTTGACAGGATCCCATAGAAACTCATGGGTAAAATAACATTCAATCTTACATTAGGGCCTAAGACACTACCAGATACTTGCCAAGTCATGCAAAATGACCTCAACTATAATTTATTACTTGGTCGGCCTTGGATTCATGATATCCATGTAGTCCCTTCTACACTCTATGCTTATCTAAAATTTAGTCACAAAGGATACATCAACACATGCCCAATAGATAATAAACATTTTAAATACAGCCAGGTTGCCAAAACTCCATATAATTACTTTAATCTTAGCAATTTACTTACACAACCCATTACTCATAGTGTACCCTTATACCATGCAACACATCAACAAACTCCAAGTTATGTAATAATACCGACACCAAATCACCAGTTTACCTATCTTTTTGCACTTAAATGTATTAATAAGATGGGATATCATGGCAAAGGTATTGGAAAGCATGAACAAGGAATCATCAATCCTATCAAGGCATCTACACAACATTAAATGCAAGGGCTAGGATAACAACGACTTATCTTCATAAGAAGCCTTCTTCTACCACTTCGAAGCATATAAGGTTTTGTTTACCCACTACACTGGTAGACCACATTGTTAATCATACTTCAACATTATCATTTATCTATCTTGATCTCATTGATGACAAAGTTTCACTAGACATGTTCACATTATATGAATTCTCCAATTATGAATCCCTCCTACAATTTCTCAGAGCATAAAAGGACCTTCCATCTTACTATCATAAAAATAGATTTCCTCATCACATAAATGCCCATGCATATTTTAGAGAAAGTATAGATTCTCCCCAAGACATACTAATTGATTTAGATTATACTATTCCTACCACTCCCTACATACATGATCATTCCACATTACTTAAAAAAGAAATAGTTAATTTCAATTTTGGAACTGATCAGGATCCCCACATTGTCTTATTAGCCACTACCCTTGATAGGAAGAAGATATATATATATATATATATATATATATATATATATATATATATATTCATCAAACTTTAATAGATTTAATATAACTCTTTGATTGGTCTTACTCAGAAATGCTAGGAATTGATACATCTATAGTTGTCTATCAGATTCTCTTATACCCAGATGCTAAACCAACTTAGCAAAAAAATCACAAAATGCATCCTAAGGCATATTTCTTAGTCAAAGATGAGATATAATGCATCTTAGATGCTAGCTTAATTCGACTAGTAGAACACTCTGAATGGATTTTTAATATAGTCCCCATAGTAAAGTCTAATAGACAAATTCAGTGTTATTTCAATTATCAAGATTTAAATAAAGCATGATGAAAAGATGATTTCCCCTTACCTAATATCGACATGATCATCGATTCCCTGGCCAGGTATGAAATTTTATCATTTATGGATGGCTTTACTGGATATAACCAAACCAAGATCATTGAACAAGGTCAAGAGAAAACATATTTTACGACACCTTGGGGTAAATTTTGTTACATTGTCATGATTTTTGGATTAAAAAATGCCAGAGCCACATATCAATGTACCATGACACATATCTTTCATGATTTGATACCATATTATCAAGGATTGTGTCGATGATATATTAGCTAAATATAAACAATGATAACATCACACTATTGATTTATGAAAGATCTTTCAAAGACTCAAGAAATATAATATCTAACTAAATCCAAAGAAATGTGTGTTCTAAGTTACAGTAGGTAAACTCTTAGGTTTCATTATTTCTTAGCAAGAGGTTGACCCTAAGAAAGTTAAAGTAATTATTGATATGCCACCTCCCATGAAATTAAAATAACTTTCATCCCTACAAGGTAAGATCCAAGTAATCTATCATTTTGTAGCTCAACTTGCTAATAAAACCCAATCATTCACTCATTTATTAAAGAAAGATACAAATTTTGTTTGGGACCAAGCTTGTCAAGAAAGCTTCAATACAATCAAGCAAGATCTTCTTAATCCACCTATTTTAATACCATCTATCCCTGATAAGCCTTTCTTATTGTATATCTCAACAATATATCATGCATTAGGAACACTCTTAGCACAACATGATGATTAATATTTTGAGTTAGTAATTTATTATATTAGTTGCACATTGGTATATTATGAAAAAAAGTATTCTAAAATAGAAAAACTATGTTTAGCATTAGTTTTTACCACACAAAAACTTTAACATTACATGGTCAATAATGAGACTTGAGTCATTACAAAAGTAGACCACTTGAAGTTTCTAATGGTAGAACCACATCTTTTTGGTCACATCATAAAATGGGTTATGTTATTAACAAATTTTGACTTAAAGATAGTCATTCAAAAATCAATAAAGGGCCAAATCATTTTAGACTATTTGTTAGAAGCACCACTCTTGGATACCAACCCTCTTAGTGACACATTTAGAGATGATTTTACTACCTATTCTACTCATTTAGATATGTGGACCATGTTTTTTGATGGCTCTCAATGCACATCTATTGTAGGGGTAGGTATTATCTTTATTAATTATTTCAATCACATAATTCCTATAGCATACTGATTAAGTTTCTCCTACACCAACACCACAAAATATGAAACACATATCTTAGGTCTATTTGCTGCCCAATCCCTCCAAATCAAATCTATTCAAGTCTTCAGTGATTCCCAACTCATGTTCAACCAAGTCAATGATGTGTATCAGATAAAATAATAACATATTAGCCCATATTGTAACATGGTACAATTTTTATCATCATAATATGATTACTTTTCTATATAAAGTATATCAAAAAATGATAACCAACATGTAGATGCAATGGCAAGTTTTGCATCTTTGATTCTTATTGACATCAATGATGATCAATATATTTTCATAATTAAATGATTAAAATCACCATAAATATCCAACATATGTTTGATTTCACTATTTGTCTTAGCCACTACATGTAGTTTCATAACTCTAGAATGGTTCTCTGACATCTATAAATTTCTAAACAAATCTATTACACCAAAAATGTTTTCATGAAATGATAAGCATAAGTTACACAAACAAGCACTCTATTTTGTAGTCATTAGTGGGGACATTTTTAAATGATCCTTTGATGTATAATTACTTAGATGCTTGACTTCAGTAGAAGCCAAAATTTATCTTACATAGATACACAATAGTGAGTGTGGTGGTCACTTTAGTGAAAAGGCCATGCCACATAAATTGCTTTGACAAGGTTACTACTAGCCCACCATGGAATAAGAATGTTCACAACATGCAAAGTTATGTGATAAATGTCAATGACATAATAACCTACAGTATACACCTTCAAAATAATTGTAACCTATTATCTCTCTATGACCATTCATGTTATACAGATTTGATCTTATTGGAAATATTAACCCTAAATCCACTAGTAAGCACAAGCTCATCATCATAGTTTTAGAATACTTTAACAAGTTGGTAGAATCCATTCCACTTTAATCTACTATGGGGGATGACACTTGTAGCTTCCTCATGACTCACATTATTTCATGTTCTGGCCTACCTGTAGATATCATTTCTAATAATGAAACATTACTCAATAACAAAATTGTCAATAAAATTTGTACAAAATATAATATTAAGCACATATTCTCCACTTCTTCATACTACCCACAAGGAAATGGTCAAGTAGAGGCTACCAATAAACCCATCATTACTATTTTAAGAAAAATAGTGACCAAATTTGGACATGATTAGCACAATCAACTAGTCTTTGCATTATGGGATTATCACACAAGTATTCATACACCCATAGGAACCACTCCTTATTCACTCATTTCTGGCACAAGTAATTTTACCATTACAATTAAAAATAACATATCTTCATGTCTCTTTTAAAGGTATTCTCACAAATGAATAGTATCATGAAAATCATCTACACCAACTCGAGCAGTTAGACCATACACACATTCAAGTAGCAGAACATCTTAGAATCTACCAGCAATGTATATAATGATCTTACAATAAATGAGTTCACACTAGAGAATTTGAAGTTAATGATCTCATTATCAAATAAAATTTTCATAATGTCAATGTCAAAGAAGAAATCTAAGGAAAATTCAAACCAAATTGGCTAGGTCCATACAACATTACCAGAACTCTTAACCCTAAAGTGTATCATCTAGCTTCACTTAAAGGAAAGAAATTCAAAATCCCAATGAATGTTATGTATGTACATAGATTCCATGTATAGTATGTCATTTCACACATTATCTTGTACATAGTTTCTCGGTATATCTTGTACGTAGTCTCCTAATGATTTATTGTACATAGTTCCCTTTCAAATTATTGTACATTATCTTCTTATGTTTGATTTTACGTAGTTTAAATACTCAAAATTCAAAAACAATAAAAAATTTCAAAATCCTAAAACATTAAAACATCTCAAAATACAAAAACAATATAACATTTCAAAATCCAAAAACATTCACATATGTCAAAACACCAAAAACATGCATCATCCACGCTTTACATTTATACTACTATGATATACTTACATTTGTTTTTCTATGTTGTTATTTGTCAATTTATCTACATTACCATGATTCGCTTGATTTTCTATGAGTGTGTGTAGTTACATCCAACTCCTTGATTGCTTCACTCTACTTATTGAGGGGCATCCTACTTCCACATTTAAGGCACACATCGATAAATCTTCCCCATAGGGGCATGCTCTACATGAATACACCATCTAGGTTAGGTCATTCCTACACACACACTTTAGTTATCATGTTGATGTACACTATTTACTAAATTACATAGATTACTTTATCGACACTCACTAGAATAAAACATTTGTGTATTTCTTAGCATATACCTAGTCTTATACTACCATGTCTTACATACTTTCACATTCTTGATTTGATTAGTTAGATGTTATTATATTTATATTATTTACATGCTTTATTTTCTTTCTTAGAGTAGCTAGATGTGATTGCATTTCTTAGTTCTTATTTGTCTCTTGTATGTTCCTTAGGACATTTACCAATGTCCTCTTCTATTCATATGTGTGCCTTAGGACATTTGATAAATTCCTTTTCCTATACTATTCTATGTGATTATGGCTTTCACACCAACCTTTATTGTTTCAATTATATGTATATGTGGCATGTCAACATGCCTTACATGCTTGCTTCTAGTTTACATGACATGTGCCCATGTCCCTTGTTTGCTTGGCCCCTTGGCCACTCTTATATGCTTATTGATTTTTTCCTTGTATTCTTGTTGTCTAAATTCTTGTCGATTGTTTACAATGCCATGATCCTAATAATGCATTCCCTTGATTTCTTGGATTCCATGATGGACATCATGCTCCATCCCTCCTTGAC